>JAGTXR010000300.1:0-392557 GCA_022606575.1 Glossosoma conforme
TTGTAGTGTTATTTTATGCAGAAAGGAAATAAAGGGAGCCCTACATCCGCACTGAATGTCTGTGCTGATTTTGTAAAAGTGAAATGTAGCAAAAATAAAAGACAGACTGCACTAGACTCATTTTTTCATTGAATTAAATTGTATGTACCTACCCATTTATTATTTTAATTAGGAATTTATTTATTTCCTTAAAAAATAATATTACATATTTGTAATTTATATGATAATTTATATAACATATATGTAATTTACAGTTTCCAAGAGTTGATAAAATAAAACAATTGAAAAAAATGCATTTTTTAATTTAATATGTTTATTACTGGTAAATGGCATTAGTTGCTAAAACCAAATAAACGAATTAAAAAAAAATCTGACTTTATTCCACGAAAGGCAGACACGAGTCCGTCCCTGCTCAGACACGAGCTGTACGAATATGGAGTAATTTGGGACTTTCTGTTGCTTGTCTTCATTGTTTTCTATTTTATTTAGTACTTAATGACAAATACATATATTTATATATTGTTTCTTCGTGTATTATCTTATTTCAGGATCGATTTAAATAAAATTTCTAATTTTTCTGAAGGATTTTTTTTTTTTGTAATTTAATAGAACATTTTATATCACCTATTACGCGATAAAGATTGAAAGACTTCTTTCGTGATCAAATATTTCAAAGCCGCGCATGAAATGCAAAAGAATCTTTGTTTTAATAAATTATTGCTGCAAATGCTTTATTTATAATCCATACAGTTTGTGACATTAATTTGAACGAATTTACTATTTGAACTGTTATTAACTTTAAAATATTACTCTACAGGAATAAAAAGCGAGACGGCCGATTCTTTTAAAAAAATTATTTGTTGACATGGTGGAGATATGCTTTATGTATGCCGCAGCAGAAATAAACTACAGCTGCCTTTTTTCCAAGTCCCCGGGCTTTCACCGTCTATGAAAGGCGTCGGTAACTTACATATAAAATACTCGGATAAACTCCGGGTTGACTTGATTTTTTTATAAATAATTTCTGTCTTAAGTTGCTAACCGACCATAATCTGAATGAGCGCATCACCAAGGAGACTTGACTGTGATCCGGTGTGATGCAGATGTGAGGCGGGTAAAGTCTTATAAAGGGTCCGCCATCTAACGTTTTTTTTTCAACTAGTGCTTATTTCGTGAATGTTAACAATAAGCTCATGTCTGATTTGACATAATTAGTTTTATTCTTCCGCTGAACGAATATGGTTGTGTATACGCTTGAACAACGCTGAAAAATATTGCGACATTACTTTGAAAATCATGGTAATGTTGCAGAATGTGTGCGAAAATTGCGTACGGATTTTGGAAGAAGAGAATCACCGTCAGCTCCGTATGTTCGTTTTCAAAAAATTTCAAAAAAAAAATGTTATTAGGCGGACCCTTTAGTAAGATTCAGTCAACAATATTTATTAAGGGAATTACTTCTGATTTTTTTTCATTGTCTTAGGGTTAAGCCTATGAAGTGAAAGGTTTATATATTTTATATTACTTAAAGCAATAAAAATATCTATAATTATAATAACAGAAATGAAAATATTTTAAATGTGACTAAAATACAATGTGAAGAATACAATAAAGAAGAATAACAAAAAGAAAAATGATTACATAATAAAATAACAATATAAGCCGTAATTATAAAATGATTGTTAATAATTAGTTCAATTTTGATAAGGAACCGAAGCTACAGAATAATATTTTGACCTCATTTCTAATCTCATTTCTATGAACTAAGAACATTTGCATAATATGGTAGCTGTTCTAAACCTTGAACCCGCGAGCCGAATCTCATACGATGGAACACTTGAATGATGTGCTTATGTTGACTGTAAACATGCTTTTTTTATGTAAACACATACAAGAGAATACCGACAGATGGTGATAGTAATTTCTGAAGTCTCATTTGTGGAATTCTATGACGCTTACCATGGTGTATATGGCTACACGCTGCAAATAGGCTATGACTGACATTTTACGGGAGATGGATCAAATTCACACCAACTGGGGTATTTTTTAGAGCTCATAAATCGATTATTTTTTTTTATCTCTGTCGGGGATCAAACCCACGACCTTTGGCTTACAAAGCAAACGCTTTGACCATTAAGCTATGACCGCCGGCAAAAATGCTGTTGATCCGTGAGTGTGAGCGATAACCACACTCGTAAAACACTACTAGATAAAGTTATGTATTAAAATATATGAATTAAAAAAAAATATATATTATCATTAATGAATGAATGAATGAATCAATTCCTTTGCATTCAATAATATTAACTACTAACATTTACATTATTGATTTACATTGTGAAAAATTATTAAATTTGACGAGATATATGATATTAAAAAATACAAATTACATAATAAATCTAACAAATCACTTTGAATCTTTTAAGCCTACAAAAATATTTAAGTCTTCTTAAATTGAATTTTTCGAATGTCAACTAAGGACAATATATTAAAAGAAATAAGAGTATCAAAAGACGCTGGAATTACGTTAATCCCAAACCAGAGGTAATATTTTCACATTTTTTATATTTTTCCCTTTAGCTGTTGACAAAGCTTTTATTAATTAAATGCCTTAATAAGTATTCCTTAATGATTGGTGATCATTTAGTTAAGAAGATCGGGTGAGTACCCACTCGGGTGAGGTGAGGGGGTCGATGCTCGATCAAAACAACACATTTAATTTTGAAGTAATAGATTACTAATTAGATACTGCAATTTAGCTGGCAAGTATAGCTCAATGGTCAAAGCGTTTGCAAGCCAAAGGTCGTGGGTTCGATCCCCGACGGAGATTAAAAAAAATGGATTTTTAATCGATTTCTGAGCTCTTAAATACGGGGGTATCATGGGGAGATGAGGGATCAAATTCACACCAACCCCCCCAACCTCACTCGTTAAATGATGCTAGTCATAGCCTATTAATTCAAATTAGAGGTAGACGAAAGTCGTCCCGTGAAGACCACCCATTCATAGTAAATTTATGTATTAATAAGGATGATGCGTGTATTTAGGTCTATGATGTTGGGGGATCAACACTCCACATGCAGCGCTAAGTCATACGCATCATGGTAAACGTCATATAATTCCACAGATGAGACTTCAGAATTATTATCACCATCTCGGTCGGTATTCTCCAGTATATGCTTACATAAAAAAAAATGTGAACATGTACAATGTACATTTAGAAGCCATTGTTGACATAGCTGACATATGTAGGCAAGTAAACAAATTTCATAAATTTCCTTTTTTTGTTGATCATCATCATCATCAGGCTGTATCCGTCCACTGTTTAACGTAAGCCTCCCGCATGAGTCTCCCCAATTTGTTGATATTATGGAGTTAAAATGAAAATTATCGAAAGAGAAAATAGAAATAAATGACTTTTATACTTTTCTTGACTTAACAAGTGTCATTTTAAGTACGCATGATGGTTTGACATTTATCCAGTACTGGCTTTAGACCCTTTGGCGCCCTAGGGCATATTTTTTCTGGCGCCCCATATTGTATACATTTTTAAAAATCTAAGCAAGATTGGTTGCACTCGGCGCCCCTAGCTTATTCGACGCCCTGGGGCACTGACCAACTTCGCCACCCCCGGCACTGCATGTATCCATATTCTATTCTACGGTCAGTTAAGAGTCGAAGGTAGACTTGTCTAGGACATGATATTTGGGTATTACAAGAGTTCATAGAACATAACTAACTTTGATTGAAGCACCTGGTTCAATTATAAAATTAGTAATTAAATATACACGTACTATACATCAAATTCTTTATACGCATCAATTCGTTCAGAAAAAATATCGGCAGAAGCGGGATGCGCCTGCAAGCCTTGGAACCAACCGTTGCTCATGTTCATTACCCTAGGCCTAGACCACTCGACCATCTCCTGTCCAAACTGTTGTGCGGAATAAGTTGTATTTATACCATTGTTACCGTCATATAACGATAGATGACTCTATAGTTTATATCCAGAGTGAGTATATTATTATTTTTTTATTATTCAATCAGTCAACATTTATTCACAAGCTTAATAATATTATTTTCCGAGAGTTATTATAAAATTAATTTTCTAAAACTTTTTATAGCAGACGAAGAACTAGGCAAAGAAAAATCACTGTCAATGGATACTCGTATAAAGGAAGAAAGTTTTATAGTTGCTTTGTTAAAATGTTGAATTAAAGCGGATTTCTTAAGGATTCATTAGTGGCCAAAAAATTATAATTTTGAAAACTTAAGAAATGGATATTTATTTTAATATAATATTACACTCTAATTCATAGACAATATTATATGATATTCAAGCTTACGATTTTAAATATTTATGTGCTTTTATTTAAATAATTTCAAATTAATAAGAAATATGTTTATTTATTCAGATACGTATAGTAGATACAAATAATAATTTCAGTTTTTATTTCTATGTTTTTTTATTATGTAAGCACATAAAGGAGAATATCGACAGATGGAGATAGCGATGCTGAAGTCTCATCGGTAAATTTTATAACGCTTATCATGTTACATATGGCTAAGCGCTGCATGTGAAGTGTTGATCCGCAAACGTCATACACTAAGCCCGATATTCACGCATCATCCTTATTATTACAGGAATATACTACGAATGGTGGTCTACCACTAATTTTAATAAATAGACTATGATTGGCAATTTATGGGTGAGGTATGAAATTCACGCCAAACCGGGAGTATTTCAGAGCTCAGAAATCGATTAAAAATAATTATTTTTATCTTTGTCTGGGATCGAACCCACGACCTTTGGCTTGGCAAGCAAACGCTTTGACCATTGAGTTATACCCGCCGGCAAAATGTAAGCACAAATTATGCATTGAAGTAGTGTTCAAGAGTTATTGATCTTTTAACCATTAATTGCTAAAAAAATATTATATTGAAATTTTCATGTCGTGAAATAATAATAAAATAAAGCATATATTTTGAATCAATGACGTAAGTTCAAATTGGAGGGCCTAAAGTAGTCGTGTGAAGAAATACATAATATTTTCGTATATAGTAAAAGTCCCTGAAGCTAGCGAGGACATTTAGGATCGTCATATATATATTAGTAATATATCTTATAGGTACAATACGAATACCCTCAATTACAATAATATCGCAGTTATTGTAATAGAAGGACATAACGGGCGCCTGCAATGAATAACGAAATCCGACGTTATCATCTCCGCGGCGTGATGCATGGCGCTTCTTATCTCGCTCTCACCTCGCTGGCAGGCCGGAGCCTTGTCTCGGGGCTCTTACAGTGGGGCCTTACTTTAAATAGAGCGACACGTGGTAAAACCGTATAGTGCTAGAGGCAGCACTCTTAAAATATTATATCACATATACCTGTATTTCGCAAAGCGCCTCAAAAAATTAACAAATACCTTACCTTGTGTAATTGACTCGGTAATGGTTACCCAACGTAGCCGAAATGTGACGTCACAAAATAATGAAGTAAGTTAAGTTTCTCTGGATAGAAGATTTAAGGCACTATGAATTAAATCACCATCATATTATGATATATTTTTTTTTTATATGCGTTTCCAAGGCTGCTAAAGATCGTCACCATAAATGATACAGTTTTACAGATAATCATTCATAATTTATTGTAAAAATATATTTATATATTTAATGCTTAATCAATATAATGTAAATTCAATTAGAGGTTCTGAGCTTCAACTACTCGTAAGACATATACTTAAAATAACACTTACATTACAAAGTTCATCTTCGTTTTCTTCACGAGTAATGTCAAATTTTGACTTACCTACAAAAAGGAAAAAATATTAATTAATTTCCAGGTATGTAAAAATATGAACCATGAAATAAATTCATATGTATATACAGTCGATTCCGCTTAATTGGGATAGCCGTTTATTTGGGACAAATCTCAAAGAACAGAAACCAAACCCAGAAACCAATAGTAAATTTATATGTTTAATCGGGACAACATTCCGCTTAATTGGGACATTTCTTTAGTTTAAAAGTGTAACAATGAATGTTCTCAAATATAAATAAATAAAAGATTATTTAGAAATTATTACACATTTTTTAATTTGTTTTGTTGCAATTGAATTGATCCGACAATGGTTACTTGACGTAGCCGAAACATGTCATCCTCCAATAAAAAGTTGTGGAATAATTTCTAAATAAACTTTTATAATCATTTGATATTATGGAATTCCGACAAGAATTGTCCACCGAAAAAATCGAGAAAAAATATATTCAAGAGTTTACATATAGATTTTCTATGTGAACTTCAAATCGGTAGAAAATATGGCGAAAACTAAACGAGTTTTTTTTTTACTGCAAAGGCAAAAATATTTAGCTCTTACTTTTATGAAATGTTAGAGTTTAATTATAGAAGACAAACTTGTTTTGATGTTTGCGAACAACCAAACAATATCACCAAGTTAACCAGCAACTATATCCCATTGAGTGGAAAAGTTTAACTGAAGTAGCTGGTGCCTCGCAAAGGTACAATAGCCAGTAATCGATACTATGCCAAGTGTTTCAAGGGTTTTTGTAAATATTGTACAATCACATACAAGAAAATACCACTAGACAGCACCGATAAAAACAGCTTGATTTTATAAAGTAAGTCATTTTAAGAATTAAGATTTTATGGACACTATATGTTGATACCAAGCGGTAAATTCACTCTCGCCACGAATTGAGATTAATCTCATTCATTTACTTAATTTAAACTTAAAAAAATACCAAAGCGAACTTAGAACAACGGCATGCGTTAATGCTGATGCATGAAGTCACCGCTACGGCCAAGAAGACGATCCAATCAGGAAACGACTCAACCTTGACCCACTCGTAAGCACGGTAAGCGACAGACTGCCACGTGGGAACAACACCTTGCTCGTCTTTGATTGGACGCTACGTCATATATATTTAAAAGTCCTCTCTTGTATTCGTATGGCTGAGATTTTTTTTAGTAATAATCTTCTTTAAGCATATAGTAACTGAATATCCATAATTTGAATGCTATAGAAGGCAGTTTTGGATGTTTCGTCTCATTACCATACAACTACACAACTAACACAACTAACACAACTATGTCTTTTGAATCATTTGAATTTATGGACCTTGCTATAGATGCATATGTGTTCAGCAAACTAATCTGGATTTAATTTTTGTCTTAACAAAATTTCGAACCCGAGACCGCACGAATGCCAGGCTATTTGCTTTTAACTCGATCGCTTTGTATCAGTTTCATTCTGGGAGAGGGCTGCAGCAACATGGCGAGTCACCACTTATAATGGTAAGATAGCTGTCACGAACTAATGAAACTAATTACGGTGACACAGGTTCGAGCAGTACAAACATACCTTCATTAAGAATTAGTGATGAAATATAAGCCGCGCAAAACTCAGCTAACTAAGATAACTACATTTTGTTATTTTTTATGACAACGCATTTCGGAAAATACCGACAGAGTAAATATTTTTTCCGCTATAGACATTTTAAGGACATCTTCACACTGCATGTGGAGTGTTAATATGTTAAGATTATTAGTCATAAGCACGGTATTCACACACCATACTCACTGTGAAGTGGGTAGTGTTCACGGGACGAGGATTTCTTTATATTCAAATTGTGTCATAAATATGAAACACGTATTTCACACATCCTTTTGAAAAAAAAACGTTTGATTCAATTATTAAAAAAATAAAACCATCACCTGATTAGAAAACCTCAAACATATATTTATTTGTTAAGTGTACTTTTACAATCCATTATTCAATATCATTATCATCAACATCATTCCCCTGCCCTCTACCCTAACTGAAGCATACAATCATGACAAACTGCCGCCATAAAGCTCTATCACTTGCCTCGGTCCACGGGCCTAAGATGGTATGGACACGTGACACTAAAAGATGAGGACCACATGGTGAAGAAATCTCTCAACATACCAATGCTGAGGAGAAAAGCTGGAAGGCCACAGGCAATCTGGACTGCCACTGTAGACAAGCATCTGAAAACTCTGGGCTTGACCGAGAATGCAGCGCAGGTAGGCAGACATAGCGAATGTGCGCAAAGAGAGCCGATCCCAGATGTTGGGAAATGGCGAGAATAAATTTCGCTTAGGGCGTAAGCTGTAAGGTAAGGGTAAAAGCCCTGCGATATATTTAAGGTTACACATTAAAAGAATATCATCTCCCTTCCATTTTTAAATCCTTGTTACCATTCTAAACGCATTAATTTCTGAATTCAAATGTTGCTTTCATGGCTATCAAGCGATCCTGCTGAAACTTTATTTACTCGCAGAAGAAAACGTTAAATTGCTAAGCCATTTTATATTATGTAGCTTATTATTGAAAGTACAAACTAGGTACATGTAAATAATTAAGCATTATAGATTTACTTTTTTATTTTATTTTATTTTACTTAGGCCTAGTCCTATCCTTTGGATTTATAAATTTGCAGAGTAGTCAAGTCTCTAACCATAAATAGTGTCTAATGAAAAATCACGCTCTACACTAAATAACGCTGACAAATTATTGACACTACAGATACTCAACAAAATCTCTTTCTACCCATATATACATTTTGAATATTTACTTTTAAAAATATATCTCAAAACAAATGCTTCCAATTTAAAAAAAAACATATCTTTTTTAAATGAACGTACAAATATAGTATGAAAACATGTAATCTCGTTATATAAATTTCACTGCGAGCTTAATGTACGTGGAAACATCCAGAAATATTGAATCGAGTTATGTTTGCGTAGTTCCACCACGTATGCCGTGACAGCAAACATGCTCTGGTTTTATGATTTCTAGTCCGACCCACTTTCATACACTTGGAGGTTATGTAAGCCGACCCAACAACTTGCAACTGTTTACAGAGCTAATGATGTGTACGGATACTTTTTCCGAACATTTTTATATGTCAAGACATCTATATTTGATTTTTTTATTTATATATTTATATCATACTAGCTGACCCAGCAGACTTCGTACTGCCTCAATCGATAAATAAAAGACCTAAACTTTTGTATAAAATAATCTTAAAACAAACAAAACGAATCCGTGTTAAAAAAAAAGCATTTTATATATTTCTGAGCTGTTATATTTCTGAATGTTGGCCAAGAAGTTCTTAGAATCATTTCCAATCCCAGAAACTAAGGATCGTAAAGGATCTGGTGGTGGGACCAACTGTGGCAATTTCACTTTGCCTCCAGCACAACATAATCCAGTAGATTCACCAGTGTATTTTAACGCCTTACAATATTTACAAATTATTTTCATTTCCCCAATTGTTACCGATTTGTCGGCACAATAATCAATTGCCGGATCATAGTGCAATGCAGCTCGTTCAAGAATCACAGGAGCACTGCGTCTGCGGATTCGCTCAATTTCATTATGTCGTGCTTGCTGTTGTTGTGTTTGATGTGCACGAACTCGTTGCATTCTAAGCCTATCTACTTCATTGTCACTCACTAAATAACGCAATTCTGACATAGCAATACGATTATTTTCTTGATCTGTCTCTCTCTAGTCATCAGTGCGGTAAGCATGTGAGGTAGCTCTTCGCACATTTGATTGACTGCGATGACCTAAGTCAGATCGTCTTCTCCTCGGCATCGTAAATTGTAATTAATCAAAGTGAGAACATTTCTCGCTCACTTAGCAGTAAAGTGTCACTATCACAAAATATCAAAAACAAAGAGCACATTACTTGGAATGTCACTATCACAAAGGATCACCAAAGTAAAGAAAGTTCTAGCGCACTCATAGATATCGTAACACAATATGTATCGAAATACTTTTTTCCGTGTTCCGAAGTGCGACAGGATGGATTGACATATTAGTTGGTTGTCAAATCTAATGTCAAATATTATGGTTGCGTTCAGAAATTTAATTTGTGACAAAACTTAATATTTATTCTTCATCTTTATCCTAGCCATTTCCCATCATCTGGGGTCAGCTCTCCTTGTGCACGTTCGCTATGTCAGTCTGTCCTGCGTTGCATTCTCGGTCAAACCCAGGGTTTTCAGATCCTTGTTTACAGTTGCAGTCCAGGTTGCCTGCGGTCTTCCAGGTCTTCTTCTCAGCATGGGTATGTTGAGGGCTCTCTTCACCATGTGGTCCTCATCTCTCCGTGTCACATGCCCATACCATCTTAGGCGGTTTTCCTTTATCTTTTAAGGTATAGGGGCCACCCGAAATGAACTCCTCATTTCGAACTCTGTCTACTCTAGTCACACCGCCCGCCCACCTCAGCATCTTCATCTCTGCCACATGAATCCTATCCAAGTCACGTTTCAGCGGGGTCCAACACTCCGATCCGTATAGCATAGCTGGCCTTACAGCAGTTTTGTAGATTTTACCTTTGATCCTAACTGGAATCTTGCTATCACACAAAACCCCAGAGAGAGACCTCCATTTCAGCCATCCTGTGTTTATTCTATGCTCCACCTCAGATTCAGTTTTGGCATCTAAGGATATCACAGAGCCGAGATATTTAAAAGTATCAACCTCTTTTACGGGTGTGTTCTGTAATCTGTGACTAATGATCTATTACATTTTGTGACTATACAATTTGGTCGCATTCGCGATATTATCACTTTTGTTGAGTTTCGGAACACGACATTAGATCCTCCAACGCGCACGCGAAGACTATTTTGTATAGATATTATTGATTTTGAACTTTGTGCAGCGGTAATAAATAGCAAATTGACTTTGAAGTTAGGTTAACACACCTACATTTCTTAGACAACAGTGAGTGATTATAATTTAATATGAACTTTATTGAATAGCAATAAAGTTCAAATTGACTCTACATTTTATTTAGAAAACGTTTATATGGGAAAAAGAAATGGGCTGTTTTTAGAGTTTTCCCGGAAATTATTCAAATTTTTCTCACCTTTTATACCTTCCTTAGAATTTCACGAACATTTCAAGACCAAGGTAAGATAAATCCGTTCAGCCGTTCTCGAGTTATATAGATATAAAGATATAAAGATATATAGATATAGATAGATATTTAGATTATACGTACCGAGAAACTGTGTCAAGTGCGCGGTAAGCACTCTGCGCACACAACGTTATTCGGTCACAAAGCGCGCCACACAAATTGAATTGTGTGTATCAAAGTTGATTTTGTGTGCGGATCGTAAATAGTGATATTTTAAAGCGTGTCATTTATTTATTTATTTATATACAGAATCGAAATTCCAATTTTTTTAAATATTTAGAAACATAGAGTATACATAAATATACAATAAATAGAGAAAATAATAAAAAATAAAAATAACACAAAAGAATAAGAAGATGACACGTTTCAAAGATCACAGAGATCAAGTAGAATCAACAATCAAGTGTCATGTCAACCGCGCGGTAAATATTATACACACTTCGCGTTCTCATAATAACACGCGGTGCGTGAAATGAATAAAGCATATGAAAGATGATATTGTGTATAGATCTTGTTTATATGGGACTTTTATATGGGAAAAAGAAAAGGGCTGTTGTAAGGGTTTTTCCGGCAATTATTCAAATTTTTCTCACCTTTTAGACCTTCCTTAGACCTCCACGAACATTTCAAGACCAAGATAAGATAAATCCGTTCAGCCGTTCTCGAGTTTTAGCCAGACTAACGAACAGCAATTGATTTTTATATATATAGATGTTCACTAGTTATGCCAGCAACTTACATCAGCAGCAAGATATGTCTAAAAACACTTCATAGCATAAATAAACTATTTTTCCAGCTTTTTTTAACACAAGCAGGCTTAGGGATGGTATCCAAACCTATATATTTTTTATCTCTTGCGATTTGGATATCTTCAAGATAAAGATAATTAATTACTGATAATAAAATATCTTCAATGATCTCTACACTACAACAACACATACACTCTGCTGGCAGGTAGGCTTAATGGTAAAGAGTTTGCTTATCAAAGCAAAGATCGTGGGTTCGATTTCCAAAGGAGATTGAAAAAAAATATTTTTCATCGATTTCAAAGCTCTATAAATACTCATGTTTGGAGTGAATTTGATCCTCAAGTAGACAAAACTCACTCATTCATAGTAAATTTCTGCAAGTAAATGGATGATGGGTGAATGTCGGGCTGCCGTCTATCGCGTAGGCGGATCAACACTCACAATCTAGTTCTTAGACATATGTAACATGGTAAGCGTCATAGACTCCACAGATTAAATTTTTGCATCACTATCACCATCTGTCGATTTTCTCTTGTATAACACACATTTTTCACATTCAGACTAAATGGTTGAGCGAAATAGAGAAGACTGACACAAGTACTAATTACAATAATTATTATAAGTCAGTAATTTTAATCTTCATGGCACATCTTTCATCATAACTTTATTAATTGATAAAGAGGTTATTCATTTGGTATCATTGGAATTCGAACCTGCGACTGTTTGCATGACTGAAATGTGTAAGCCTTTTGGCCACACGCCTCTACATACGGTCATCCGGACTAACGATGCTTACGATGATACTTTTGCCGACCTCTGGTTAGAAATACAATGTTATTTCCTTATTATACGCTCGCGGCCTTGGCTAGTCAGGGATACCCACAAAAACAACACTTTAACCCTCTCAATCCAAAACATATTTAGGGTGTTTATCAATCAGTTTTTTTTGTGATCGTATGATTAGTCTGGCGCCTTCGAAGCCTGAACCATTAAGTACGACATGAATACATAATGTACGAGTACTTGGTGAATCGACCTGGGAGCAGGCGTGGAAAATGGCAGGAATTTTTAGTGACATGTGTCCCATCTACAATATATCTATACATCCCAAAATATATGGCAATAAGCTTTTTCTAATATGTCTTTTTTTGCATTATATTAAATTAATTTATAAATATTATAGAATGAATTATATATTTGTAAAATATAAATACTTCCTAATTATGCTCCTGATCTCGTTATATATGAGGACCGTCGTCACAATGGATAAAATATGAGCTTTGGCTAATGAATTTGACATAAAACATGGCAGCTGACATGCTTATGGTGGCTGGGATGAACATATGCTACTATATTAGATTTTTTTTTGAAGAATACCGATAAATGGTTGTTAGTGAAGCAGAAATCTCATCTATGGATTATGGTACTGACGTTAGTTATAAGGAACGCCACTTGCGGTGCTGGGTGTTACCGACCACGTCGCGCAGCCAGTTACTTGGGTACTTGTTCCCCGACCGTGACAAGTGTCCGATTGAGGTTGGGCTGGCCTGAATGATGTGACTAGGTCCGGGCCAAAAGTTCGGATAGAAATATATATGTATGTCAATGAGCTTCAGAAAAAGTATTTGTGTTGTTAATCTGCTCCTCATACGGCCACCTCACCATTGAATAACCTATTTTTAAAGACGGGGGATGTTACATGTGACCAAGCGCTGTGTGTGAAGCGTTGATCTGCCACCGCCACAGACTACAACACGACATTCAAGCATCATTTTATTACAAGAATTCTCAATAAATAGGCGTTGTCCATGGAACGACTAACGTAAACCGTTAATTTTAATTAATAAGCTATGAATGGAATTTTCCAAGTGAGGGATCAAATTCCCAACAAACGGGGATATTTGTACAAATAAGAAAGCCTTCATTACTAAACCATACCCACCGGCAGATGTAAGTAAGGTTACTTGTAATTTCAATTAAAAATATTTTAGACATAATAATATGAGGGTTAAAAGTACAAAAGGGTCAAAATACCATACGGAATAATAAAAAATTATAGCATTACACAGCAGACACGCACTTCTGAGCGCTCTTTTAACTGATAAAAATGAGTTTCGCAGCGCAAATTGTGAAAATTTTATGAAATTCAGCCGAAAACAATTTGCAAGATAAACTGAAAAGCTTGTGTACAGAAATTTCGCACGCCGCGGATCAGATTCTCTTTGCTGTGCAAAACGTTGACAAAGATTGATCATAAAATGAAATTGATTAGATTCAACAGAGTAACAACCTTAACATCAAAAGTGACGCTAAATAAAGTCATCTGAGAAATATTATCATTATATATATAAATTTTTTATATATATTTATAATAGCAGAATAATTTCAAATTTAAATAATGGACAGTATGTATACAAAATATTATAAATTAAAGTATATATGTGAGCAATTTTCATAGGAAGTAAATAAACAACAAAGTAGGAATAACATATTATTTTCATGTTGACGAGATATCCCTTGTGAAACCCGATCTCACTTTGTACAAGCTTTAACGAGATTTTAATAAAAAAGTGTCAAAAAAACTGTTTTAAATTTCATTTTTTCATTAACTTTACCCAAAAGCAATTACGGCCAACTATGAAAGCAAAAAGATCGTTAGAATACTTTCACAATATTGGTTTTAAATACACAAACTTCATAACATGAAAATGCTGCGATATTGCGATGGAAAATTTCATCTGTGTATTATATAAGGTTGTTACTTTTAAGGATAGTGAAGAGGTTAATGTGGGCTGTGGTTGAGGTCATATCACTCAACTAAATTGGCTCAAATCAAGAAAAAAATTCCTACAGTCGACAACGGAACCCGTGATACCTGAGGCTACCTTGCGGAGAAGGGTAACTGAGAGGATTACTTGGATTGCCCCAAAAGAGGATCTACCCCCTGGACACGACTAGAGGTGGAATAAATAGAGGGCCCCTTAACAGATTTCTGACCACAGAATGCAAGACAAGGACACAAATGAAAGCCAGTTTTACAGCAGGCCGACTGAATGTGACTGTGGCGTGAAGCAGACCCTGTCCCACCTTCTGAAGTGTGCGCTGCGTCCAAGTAGTTGCACCCAAGAGGACCTGATGATGGACAGGAGTAATGCTAATGACGTCGCCCACTTCTGGGCAGACAGGATCTGTTCTTGATGTTTCCGACACGATTATATATATATACTCAACTAAATCTGATAATCGCACACTATCAATTTTAAAATAACTCATTATCAATACAATCAAAGTTACGAACTGACAATATTCGTAACTAATTCTGATTTTTTATTAATTTGAAAAAAATTTTTTTTTTTAATTTTAAGCATTATCAATCGATGGTGTTCACGATTTAATGCTTTTAATAAGTTGTAAGCAAATATATTTTTTGAATGCTTAAATTTAAATTCAATATAAAATGTAGAATATTGAAGTAGGAGTGCGTATACGAGAGTCACTCTTAAACTGTTATGTAAAAATTTGCTTTCGGAAAAAATAAACATTTCTATATCAGTTTTACGATCATAAAACGATACCCAGCTTATTGTTAGCACAAATGTCCGGGATTCCCAGGGATTAAGCATCAAAGACCCGTAACGCTCTAGATAAGATTTCAGAATACAGAAAAACAAGACTCTCTCCCGCGAGAGATGCCGAAGAGTTCAGAGAAAGCCGCAGACCTTTAGCCACCCAAAGAAACGGGGTTTCAGTGTAGCAAATATATTGACTGACTTTCGAATCGTTGGCTAAAAACCTTAAGTTAAAATTTATAGGATTCTTCGGAGAGGTACATTGACCTTTATATCTCCGCTTTTGACTCAAATAAGATTTAACCATTTCCGCTTGTTGCATCATGAAAGAGAGTTTTTTTTTGCCCAGGTAATGTGATTTCAGCGGCTAGTTGAGAGCTAAGGCAATAAAGCGGACGATGAAAATCCGATTGAACGTCAGAGTATTTTTGAAAAGTTCAATTTTATAACATGAAAAGCTCGTACGTGTTTTTGTCAGACATTGTAGACGGTTGATATTTCTCATTCATACACAAATATGTGTGGCTTAAATTGAAATGCGAAACATACAAAATAATAATATTTAAATAAAAATATTTAATCCAATATGATTATTTAAGTTATATTATGTTATATATTTTCACGGCCAGATTTGATATTGTGGCTTTTGTGGGTTTAGCCGTGTGTGGCGAATTTCTTGTTACCAATATTTCGACCACCATTGCAGGAGTCGAAATATTGATATAATATGTGTTTATGAAAAAGAGATAGAAAGCTACTATTGTCACTTGCGAAATGGAGCGAGTAAACATCTCATGTAATAATATACATTACTTCATTACAAATACTGCAATTATAATAATATTATGTGATGAAAAAAAATATAAACGCATAAGTATCTCGCAATTATCACCCAATCTCGATAAAAAATCAAATAAGCTGCAGTTACCAGTCTTCAAGCTCCTGGTTACTCGTTGTTTTGGATAAATGTCAGAAACCATAAACAGTAATGTTGGAGTGCATAGCTTATGACTTCGCTTCTTTTAAAGATAATGTCCTCTGATACAACATTAAAATAACATTTAAAAAAAATTATAATCGGTCTAAAGAGTGGATTTACATGAAGTTAGTTTTTAATTCAATTAATTTTTATCCTACGCATTTACTATGATAATTGTTTTAAATAGAAGACACACAAACACTTTTATACAAAGTACATTTATATAGTTAAAAAATGAGGTAGGTCTTATTAAGAGCAAGAGGTCAAAATTAATTTGTTCAGTAACTAATTCAAGGTTGCGGCAGTATATTATAATGAATTAGCAGTTAATTTAAAAAAAACTACCAGTAAATTAAATAAATTGGCAGTATCTACTGTCAGTAAAAATATGGTCAGTTATAAAATTAAAATTTCAGTAATATACTCAATACATACAGTAATTAATGCGAAATTAATGAACAATTAGCACATAAAATAGAAACTAAACCTAACCTTAACAAACCTATTTTTAATCTCCATTCATAAATTACTAACTGCCAATTTATTATTTTTAAGCTGACAATTTATTTATTTTGAATGATTATTAATTATTTTTTACTGACATATGTTTATATTTTTAATGATCATCACTTAAATATTTACTGGCCCTCAATTGAATTAAATATTGACAAAAAAATAGTTGCCAAAGCAAAATCACTGTCTTCTAACATATGAATAAACAATGCTCAACGTGATCTTAGACGAAAAGTAATTACGAGTACTTATTTAATATGAAAATTCAGATTTAATACACTGTAGTAATGTGTGCTGTTTTTTATTTATTTACACAGAACAAAAAATTTCATAGACTATGGAGCAAGTCTTTCAGCGATACTCCACTGTGCTATATTACGGACGTTCGAGGTTGATTGAGCCTGAAAGCTCTCGAACGAAATGATTAATGGAATATTTTATATTTGGAAAGATTGATCCACAGCTTTCGTTTCCACGAGGCTTTTGTTTCCTTCGCAAACAGCCAATGTTTGCTTTCTAATTTGATTAATTATGATGTTTAGCGGCCCTCTTCCAACAGGTATTATTTTATGCAAAGTACGGTCATATTATCGCACCTTTGTAAAACCAATTAATTTAGCGCCGAGATAGGAAATCTTTTTGTAGAAGAGTATCCCAGGAATATCGCATAACGATTACATTATGCTGTCAGTGTTTATGTACATCTGGTTAACATGACGTATTTATTTTCCGTTTCTCGAAGTCAGTGAAAATATAATGTATGACGTATTACAATCTGAATATTCTCTTGTCAATCTTTTCATTCGAATCAAATAAAACATAACAGAATACATTGGATCACATTCGTTTGTCAATAAGATTTAAAAAAAAAATCTAACATTGTGTTATTTCAATTAGTGACTGACAAAATAAAGAGTATTATTTTAATATTATTATATAACGATTAAATTATTCGATGATACGAGTTCTTTAATTATAAATAATTTTAAACATTACTTATTGATCAAATAATGGAATATATAATAAAGGGAAATTTTAGAAATAAAAAGATACTTGTATATGGCTTTTTTTTTCATATATTTTCGGACATCTTTTGCTTTCGAGTAATTACATCAAATCAAGAGTTTTTCAAAATAAAAAACAATAATTTCGATGGTTGTATTAAAGGTATTAAATATTTTTTTTTAGTCGTTCTTATTATTATAACAATAAAGCTTTTATTTAAAGTATACGACTGAAGGTCTTAACGATTTGTTGTAATATCGCAATGCTCAGTTCATTGTTGCAAAATTTCTTACAAAAAAATTACACATATTTTTTTAAATAGTTAATGCCATTCAAATTATAATATTCCTCCCAATTGAACATTTGAGAAGATTATTTATTAAAAAAATCAATAAAAATTATTTATTGTAAGAAAACATACTAAATAATACAATGAATCTATATGTGTTTTCGTTAACCCAATTTTTGACGATTTTTGTGCAAGGTTTTAATTTCATAACGATCGCATAAATTAAAAAATTACAATTTTAAAATACAATAAGGATACGCAAAAAACTGGCGTTAAGTGTAAATGAGATAAAATAACAAACAAAAGTGAACCATATTTTTTTCTTTAAGTTTTAGATACGATAATCATAGCACACTAGTAAAATGAAATATTAAAAACTATATACTATAACACAATACAGATCAAAAAATTTCAAGTTATTTTAGGTATAATATAAAGTTTATCTTAATTGAATAATGTATTGCAGAGTTTACTGCATAGAGGCTGAAACGTTATCTACTTAACATCAGAATTGTCGAACTTTCCGATGTTGAGTTACGCGGTTTTACGAATAAGTCCTCGTTACTCTGCCTGTTCGGCTTTAGTTTCCGCATGGTCTTAGTTCGTAAAGCCTCGCCTCCCCTGGAAGCTTGCGTCTGTAACGAGACACGACGAGGCTTTGATGCCAATAGAACATGAGCTCCCAACCAATGGGTTGTGATCTACCAACCCCTTGGGGGTCGCGAAGAGTTTTCTGCGGGGTCGTCAATATTACACATTCATTTGAAAAATATTCACTACTATGGATTTTTTATGAAAATAAACTTAAGCGTTACTTCATTGAGCTAAAATATGCAGAAACTAAATAGACACATAATACATTTTCTGCTTCATTTGATGTAGCGAATATTCCTGATATATTCTTGGAATTGCGGAAAGATTTTTAGCGAGTAAATTTTTATAATAAGCAATTATTCACACAATTCTGATTGCGGTTTGTATCATTCATACCCAAATGTAAGGATACTTTTCTTTCAATTCGTGTGTGTAAATACGAGTAGTAACAAATGTGTATTTTATTCGATTATACATCGCGTGTATCATTTCCATTCTTCTTTACGGCTATGAATCTTGAAATCTCACCTAAATACAATGCAGCCATTTAAAACGTTTTGAAATCAGATCCGGAAAAGAAAAACAAGGCCGGGAACTAAACATAAAATTTTTGTACGGGAGGCAGAACTGGCATTAGATGAAACAACGTCCTTGGCTTTTGACAGAGATTTGTAGCGGTAATTAGTTACAATCATATGCTTAAGTTAGAAGAACGGACAGGGCTTTTTGATTTTATGGGAGTCGCGGGTCTCATAGCTTTTATAAAATGGGGTCGCGAAACCTAAAAGGTTGGAAACCTATGCAATATAAACTGTAAGGGTAAGGCTATTTACATCATCAACAGACTGCTACAGTGTTGCTATATTTGTCATCCGCGCTTGAATAAGTCAACCGTTATGTATGAGAAAGCAATGGTTTTGTTAATTTTCAAAAAAACATATATTGCTTTTGGATTAATTTTTTCGATGTTTTCTGCATTCACTTTGAGATCCATGAAAAATAATATTTATTTATTTATTTATCTTGTTTTGACATGGATCACGTTAGATATGGCCTCTGTTTAGGAAAATGCAGTTGTTACGTACGTCTCACGCTGAAGACGACAGCTGTTGATAGTTATGTGTTATTTGTAATGATATAGGAATTCGATGGTTTATTATACTTTGCATCCCACGAGTATTATCGGGCGGACCTTCAATAAAGAAACAGTCCGTGAGCCCCGACCGATTGTTAGAAAGGGGGCCATAAATATTAAATAAGCCAAAAGTGTTGCCCTTTGTTGGCCAGCGTGAGATGCGTCTATTCTCGGGAAGATGCCATAAATATTAAATAAGCCAAAAACGTCGCCCTTTGTTGGCCAGCGTGAGAGGCGTCTATTCTCGGGAAGATGTCATAAATATTAAATATTCAGAAAGTGTTCCTTTGTTTAGTAAAGCGTGCGAACGAGCCTAGGATACGTTTCAGTTTTAGCCATAAAAACATAAACCGATGTTATGGCTAGGATTACAGATCTCCAGGAACGCTTCGTATAGTAATAAAACCCTAAGAAAGGAATACAGACCCGTGCGACCGAAACTGTTCCCACGGCCGCAAAAGTAGGTACCAGAAAATGAATGTATAAAAGCACCGACTTGAACGTTAAATAAATCAGTTTAGACTTGAATCTCTTGCGTTTCATTTCTACCTCCCACCCTCCTGTAAAGCCGCGCCGGCTGCCTGAAATCTGGAGAAATGAGGCTGTCCGCCCACTTCAGATTGATGGCGTAACTAGTTACCTTACAAGTAACTGGGAGAAGATGGTCTAGTGAAGAGCGGAAAACCGATACACGCCCGTAGAGCGGATCGTCAGCGGAACTGGAAGCTGTCGTCTACAGCAGTCATTTTTCATTTCAAGTTTTTTTTTTAAATTGCAAAAAGATATTAGTAATATATATCGTTTCAAATGATTGTTGGACCGGCCTTTTAAAAATAATGTTTCCTGAACCAGACCACTGTAAGCTGTCAAATATAAACGCCGCTATTTTCTGCATAATACTCTGTTTTGCTTTAAATTCTTGTACAATCTCAGAATACAAAAGTGCAGTAAAATACTACTGAAGAAAACAATAGATGTCTGAAAATAGTGCAAGTTTATCTCCTGCATTTATTGCACATGACACAATCCAAGTTTTCTGCAAGTTATTTCATACGAATGCGGTGTAATGTTAATAAAAATGCACAATAAGCCTGGGATTTTGCCTAGATTTTTTGCGCACTCTAGTGAAAACTAAAAAAAAATCCTAATAATAAATACTGACGCCTTTGTTGCAAGAAAAAATGCATTTAAAAAATCTATAAAGCTGCCTGAACTAAATAATATAAATATTTTAATATTTTTATAGATATTTTTTCGGGAGCTCCTAAATACTTTTTTTGATATGCAAACACATACATGAAAATACCGACAGATAGTGATAGTAATTCTGAATTTTTATCTGTGGAATTCCATGACGCTTACCATGGTGCATATGGCTAAGCGCTGCAGTTGTTGATTCGCCAACGTCACAGACTACAGCCCGAGATTCACGCATCATCCTTTATTATTACAGGAATTTACTATGAATGGGTGGTCTTCACGGGACGACTTTCGTCTACCACCAATTTTAATTATTAGGCTCTGACTGGCATTTTACGGGTAAGGGATGAAATTCACGCCAACCGTGGGTATATTATTTTTTAATTTTTAATTTTTTTATTTAATCAAATATAAAAAGATACATTTTTAGCACAGTAATTTACATTTCAATGTTTTTTTTTTTTTTTTTAGATTCGCTTACCACACCACTTAAAGATAAGATCTTGTGTATGGCGTGGGATTCATCAATGTTATTTTACAATTTTATATATTTATACAGAATTGTACAAATACACATTTATACATTTACATGATTTTGATATAATACTAATATTATATAAAATTAAAATTTGAAAAGTCGATTGACATAGCTTTGTGGCTGTAGTTTGTGACGTACATATGCTCCAGTTAGGGGAGCGAACATTATGATGATGACCAAATAGATGACATATTATTATAATCTTTTTGTCATTCCTTTGATCGCTGCATACTAGCAATGACATAAAATTTATTGGTTTTCGCCAGATTTCCCAGTACAATCAAAAAAATAATTATTAGTTGTAAATCAATTTTATTATAAGTTATAAAATATCCTGCCTTATACTGGCACAAGAACACAATAAATATTTGATTGTGTGAAATTCAGCAAGTTTTATAATCCGCATATTGGCAGCCATAACCGAGGATTCATATAATAACGCATATATTATTCCAGCAACAGAGAAAGCAGAGGGTGAAAATGCTCGACAGTCATGCGAAAAGTCGCCAGTTCTATCACGTGAGAAACTATTAATAAAGTATACTTTTTGTTATTACAAGTTGTATATCATGTCCGCTCTATATTTGGAGTAAATTGACACCGCAAATTTCCGTTTCACAGTTTTGTAAGCTCAAATAGTCCATGCCTTGTCCCAGAACATCTGTATACCCCGAGGTCCACAAGGCAATACTGATGATTCTCGGGAGTCTCCAGGGCTAGAGCCCGCGAAATTGCATAAACTGCGGTTGTAGTAACATATAAATATTTAAGCGTTCAATAATCTGAGTTTTTCTAAGAAGATTGGATAATGAGACCGACACTCCTACTAATGACGCAGTCTGCTTATTTCTTCTTCGTAGTATCAATCCGGTGGATTGGTTTGCAGCAACAGAGTCGTGCATCTCGATCTCCATTCCTCTCGGTCCTCCGCAACCCTTTTCAGCTCAGCGTAAGCGCTACAATTCACATCCTCGAATACTTGCTGCAAATACTCCCGTCTAGGGCACCCTCTACAGTTTCTACCCTCAACCATGCCCTCCACAATATCGTGAAGAAGACCATCGTGGCGCATGATGTGATCAATCCATCGGGCTCGCCTCTCTGAGATGGTTCTTATTAGGTGCCTATCTTCCTTGATTATCCTGAGAGCCTCATTGTTCGTGACGTAGTCTCTCCAGGAAATTCCAAGAACTCTTCTGTACGACCACATCTCAAAGGCCTCTAGTCTTTTTTTATCACTTTCAGATAAGCACCATGTCTCACAGCCGTACATCAAGATGCTCCAAACAAATGTTTTGGCAAGTTCCTTGCGCAGCCTTAAAGTAATATTCTTTGAATAAAGAATTTTTGCTTTTTTATTGAAAGCTAGCCTTGCTTGATGTATGCGACTGTTGACTTCTCTTTTTGTTCTGCCATCCCAGGCTTATTTAAAAAATAGATAAACCCACAATTATATATTTTAGTTAGAAGGTTGGATGCAGAAATGTCTTTGAACGAAGAATAGTATAAAAGTAAGTAAAATAGTTCTTCCAGCTCTAAACAATTTCCAATATATATTTTTAAAATGTAAATATTTGACAAACACATGTTAAGCTTGCATATGGAAGAAAAACGATATATTATTCGGATGTCGTTTTCAGTGAAGTTGTCACTGACAAGTCTCGAATATCATATTTTCAAATCACCGTCTTGCGGAATTCTCCGGTGTATGTTTACATAAAATAATCTCATAATAACACTCGTAATATTTTTACGTCTCTCGTATGTAATATTTATTCTGAAGGGTGTGTCTCGAAAGTCGTTTCTGTTCGCAATAAATAAGTATTGGATTTCCGCAAAGCTGTATTTGCACCCGGAGGTTTGTAAAGGATCTCGTTTGGGACGCCGGGTCATTCACCCGGAATACGAAAAAAACCCACCTCTTTCTAGAATGTATTGCGACATTATCACCCCAAGTTCACAGGGAATAGACATAGAGCTATTACATTGGCTGTGTAATATAAATATGCTCTAATGTATGTACTGACAAACAACACATTCTTTAAATATATTCATATTGCGTACGTTCTTTTAACATGAATTACACTGAGAACTATTTAATAACTTACTGGAAGACCGCAGTTGGCCTTCAATGACGACTTCATCAGTTTTTATTGTGTCTAAATATACTGACGTGTAAATGTATTTAAAATATAGGAGTATGTAAGAGAGATGGAAGGGAAGATGGGTGCAGCTTAAGGGAGTTAAGAGAGAGTATTGAACCTGTGTAAGTTAATATTAAGTGATGATAAACGAAAAAGTGATTAAGCAGTACTCAGTGTGATACATAAGCCCCCCGAACCCTTTTGGAGCATCTTGCTTTTTTTTTTAAATTAATTTTTAGTATCTGCTTCGGAAAAATTACAAATTTCATTTAATACCATCTTGAAATAATACAAATTAATACAAGAAAAATAATATAGATATGGATACTTATATTAAGTACTAAGAAAATGAAAACAATAAAGGCAAGCAACAGAAGGTCCCAGTGTTCATTAAACAGACGACTTGAACAAATCACTCTTCCAAATATATTCGTGGAGTTCGTGTCTGAGCTGGGCTTCCCTTGCGTGGAATATATCAACATCCGAGGCGAAGAACATAAGAGGCATAGTCTCTCGATCTTGATCAATCTTTCCTGCACCCAGCGTCTCAGTGACTCAGATATGTAATGTAGATAGCATTCAAGGATCAAAACTTTCTATTGGTAGTCTCCAAAAAGCTTATCAATGTACTTAGCTATAAAGGAGGAGATCATTTGTGGGACTTACCAGCATCCAAGAGGCGTAGTCAAAGGGCTCGAGGAAGGCGGTGGGAGAGATGATACCGGTGCGTTTGGCCACCACTATGGCGATGCCAGTCTCCATGTAAGGGACGCTGAAGTCAACCACAGCCTCGCGCTCAGAGTTGATCATGAGAGATGTCATCACCTGAAGAAAAAAGTATTAAAAATCAGATGATGGAATATTGAAAAAGGTTGTACGTGCGTTCATAATATCAATATAATATACACACATATTAAACAAGTAATTTTAAGCGTTTGGCAGTTATCTGATTGGTCGTAAGTTGGATCCTCAACGAAACTTAGTTTTCCTAAATAAAGCATCAGAAAAACGTTATTGTTTTGATGCACTGCTCTGCCATCCAATATTTGAAATATAATAACATTATATTGTATTTAGTGGATTAATTGGAATATATTTCGATACTCATTTATTTATAGATTATTGAAAATCCATACGAATATTCATCAATAATATTACTTGTGAATAATCAATTTATTGAATGTCAATAAATATACACACAGTTTACAACAAGCGTCATCTATAAATAATGCGTGTCAATAATAAAATACGTGTTATTTTCTCGACTGAGTGAGAGGAGTAAGTGGCTGAGTACCGAATGAACATTGATTGCAAAGGTTTATGATTTGAATAGAAGTTTATTTTTTCCGATTTATTGATGATATAAATTTCAAATAAGATCATGTTTGCTGTGAATTTGTATGTGCGTATCAATCGTTCAATATAAAATTATTTTTTATCTTGCTTAACATTTTTTTGACAACAAAATTTGAATACGCGGTTTCTTTCTCAATGAGGACAGTTTTTTGCCAACATAAATGCATCAACATAAAAGTAAGTGTAAGTCCTGTTGTATACAATCTGCCTCACAACTTGAATCAGATTGAAGCCGAGTATATATTATTTATTGCCGGGCGACATAGTCTAGACCATAGGTTCCCAAACTTATTTCACTCGTGGACCCCTTGACACGATTTTCGGTTATCCGTGGACCCCCTGATCATCATCATCATCATCAGCCTGTGTCCGTCCACTGTTAAACGTAGGCCTCCTGCATGAGTAGGCCTCCCGCATGAGTTAGGCCTCCCCCTGATGATATTGTGGCTTTTCGGTTGAGCCGTGTGTGGTGAACTTCTTTCAACCACCATAGCAGGGGTCTTCTTCAGGATTAATAATTTATTTAGTTTTAAGTTGGTTTATTCAGATTATACATTTTTTTATCTTTAAAAATATATATAATCTGAATAAACCAACTCAATACTAAATAAATTTATTAATCCTGAAGAAGACCCCTGCAATGGCGGTCGAAATATTGGTTGAAGGAAGTTCACCACACACGGCTCAACCCAAAAGCCACAATATCACTTCAGGTACATATCCTTGTTCTCATTGTTATGTGACGACGTCAGTTCTGTTTATTAATAGTTTATAGAACTTTTTCACCTTTTAGATCACTTTTTTTATATCAGTGATCGCTTTAATTTTACGAGGCAGACTATTGAAGTTTAATACTCCATTATATTTGTAACAATTTTGTAAATTAAAATTGTAACGAACCCAATCATAATTTACGATCTGTTACGACTAGGCGAAAAATAAATGCATTTAATGGGAGGGATGAACTTGATGATTTAATAATAGTTTTTTCAACATTTGGCATCAATTTCGTGAGATTTAATCTCAAATCTCCTCGTTTGATGATATCCAGTTTGTTTCTTTTTTTTTGTTATGAGATTGGCAACTGCACTGAAACCCCTTTCCACTAGGTATGAAGATGGAAAAGCAAGTAAAAACTTTCTCGTAATATTCCACAATGCGGGATAAGTGACAGGTATGTCTTTTTGAAGCCAGAATTGCTGATATCCTTTATTAAACTGTGCTTTGATTTCTTCGTTAGTTGATATTCCGATTATTTCCTCTTGTAATATGACATTTGTTTCTTCAATGTCACCACCATATGGATTTATTATCCACTGTGGTATTACAATAGTCAAAATATCCTCAAACCTTGTTTCAAAGTCTGAATATAGGGCATTTAAATGTTGAACGTAGGTTGAAACATCGTCTTCCTGGCAGCTTATCTGTGACAGATTGGGGAACTGGGAAAATTCGCCCCGTCTAATATTTTGCTTCCTTAGCTTTATTCTGGCAAGAAACGCTGAAATGATGGACTTTGTTTGAATCAAATTAAGACTGTCACCTTGTAATTGCAAGTTAACCGCATTAAATTTAGCAAACAAATCTGTTAAATAGGCAATGTCCGTTTTCCACATCATTAAGTTTTCTTTTAAAATTCTATCCTTATCATCCAGAAACTCTAAAATAGTGTCAAAGAGAGCAAAAAATCTTGTCTTGTGTCGGTTGGCAAAGTTCTCGCAAATAGCAGTTCTTCGTGGATTTCTTGATCCATAATAAAACGAGTATATGCCAATAATAATGCTTCATTATCAGGTGAAGTTGACTCATCCAGCTGTAGAGAGAAATGAGTCGTTTGCAAATAATTGCACAAGAAACTATCAATATCATAACTCATTTCATTAATACGTCTTTGAACTGTGTTGTTGCTTAAAGGAATTTTGTTAACTATATCAGATGCAGGTTGGTGTAAGACAGTTTTTAAAACCTCTTCGACTGCTGGCGAAATTAACTTTTCTCCGATAGTATGCGGTTTTCCAGATTTTGCTAAAGGTAACGATATATTGTACGACGCCCGCAAACCATCATCGTTTCTTTTTGACGTCGAGCCGAACATTTCGTTTAGCGAAGGTACCATCACTTTATTTTTGAGTGTTTGAAAGTATTCCAAATCTTTATCTGTTTTATCAGGGTGACTTCTTTTCAGGTGAATCTCCAGCTTGGATGGTTTCATAGATTAATTGGTTAAAACTTTGTTGCATAAAAGGCACAAAGGCAATTGTTTTTTCGACTGTGATGGAATGAAGCCAAACTTCAAATAACCGACATTGTAATGTCTACATTTCTTTTTAGATTCGGCCATGTTTAGTATCAGTTATCTGTTGACAAAATAATTATGTATACAAATTAGACATAGCAATAATAAAATCATTTTAAATATACGGAAATATTATAATATCGATTGTTTAAAAGTTAACTATTGAGGAGTGTGTGTATATTTGAATATTAAACTTACAACGAGAGTTGATGGAAGACTGGGGGCGGGGCAGGGGAAACTGCTCACGTCTTATTAGTCGATCTTATATATATATACGATCCTATAACCCAAAGTAAAATGGAAAAGCTTTGTGGCTTAGTATCGCAAAATATAAGTATACTTATATTAATCAACTTGTAAAGAACAGAATAACAAGAGCGAGTTATAGGTCAATACAGTAGGTATCAAAGATAGATTCTGTGTCCCAATTGTAAACTACCCTTGTTTATATACCCATGGACCAAATAACGTCAGTCTCACCTTTCTTGATTTTGGCGACAGGCACATTTTTATTGTTTCCTGTCCTAAATAGAATTTCAGAAAAGGGGCAACTTTTATTCATTTATTGTTTTACAATAGCCAAGCTTTCTCGTAAAAACATACGTGATAATCGTGTGAACACATAGTGCAGTGCGGTAATTAGAGATACTCATAATACTTTACTACACAGGCTGATGATGATAATACTTTACTGCATTTTTATGAGGGTGTTATTTAAAAAGAGAGATGTACCCGTTTGTATTAGTTCTCCTCTAAGGCTCCAGAAGAAATCGCACTTCGAGTTCGTGTCAGAACATTAAAGCTGCGGATTATAATTTAATAGTACATATTTGAAAAAAAAATGCACTTTACTTATATTTAATTGCTCAATAACATTTAACTTTTCTCTGGAAGCGAAAACTATAAAGCAATAATAATTAAGTAATTTGTGTTCTTCGGTGTCGGCGAGTCACGAGATTCTGGCCACATAACAAAATTAGACGGACCCGGCGGTGAGATGTGATTCGCTTTGTAGACCTCCATTTAAATAAGGGTTGGACTCCAACCCGTATTTTAATTATTTTTGTTTCAGGCTAAGAAATTAATTGTATGCACTTTAAAATATTTACATCACACATATCTCATTTATATATTGCTATTTATTGTAACTTCCAAATTAATACTGATGTGTCAAAATTTCTAATAATTTTATATTGAACCCTCCGTGGACCCCCTAATGATGTTCATGGACCCCCAAATCAATTTTAATTTTCCATGGACCCCCTGGATGATCCCATGGACCCCTGGGGGTCCATGTGGACCACTTTGGGAACCACTGGTCTAGACTCTAGACTCTAGTAGTTAAAGCGTTTGCTTCTCACTCAGACTCAGTCGGTTCGCATCCCAACTAAGCTTGATATACTAAAATCGATTTAATTAAATCAATGTTTTTTACATGCTCCTGGTATGGTTGAGCCACCCTTAAAGGAATAAACAAAAATTGTACTTGCCTTGGGATCGTCGGGCTGATCATACAATCTTCATACAAAACCCTGATCATTGAACACCCAAATATTTATCTGATACTACAGCCGCAGTCTATGCGAGTTCGCAGACTCTTGCCCTGGAGGCTCCCGGGAACTATTTATGTTCCCATATAGACTTCCGGCTATGTAGGTATTCTGGGCTTGCGTACATATAATAATCGGGAATACATTTGCAGTGGAGCATGTGATAAAGTCTTTTAAATGTTTCTTTTTTATAGCGCAACGCTCCTGCACTATCTATGTATGTAAAGGAGAAACTAAATGTCTTGTAGTAACATTTTATATATTTTTTTAAAATATGACACAGATATTTCTGAAGCGCAACATCCAATTTGAAAACAGTAAATTGAAGGAATATATTTACGTAGCATAGAATTTTAAATGTAAAAGTATTTTGTGTTAATATGAAAATTGATATCCTCCTCTTCCATTTCGGACATCCATTAACTGGATGAAGGATGCAGGATCAGGTTCATAATACAAACACATGTTTCCGTTTCACATATTACTCGTTTATTAGTCAATAACGTCGCCCGTTATAGGGACGCCCTTAAGCGCTCCTATAACGATGGCGGGCGCGTTTTCGACTGACTGCTCGCTCTGACATTTAGCGCCGCCAAATCATGGCGGCAGACATCTGAAGTAATTATGACGGTGCTAAACATGAAATGGACCAACTGCCATAATAAACAAGATGGCGCATGAAAACGCCATGCAACATTATACAATTAAAAACATTATATGTGCATGTCAGGCGAGCGAACAAAATAAGAGACAAAATATCGTTTCTCGAGGCTTAACGGCATCAGCCTAAAGCAGTAATATCAAGCTTATATCAAAATTATTTATGAATATATTCAATTTAGTATTTACATGGCGTTGGTAATACAAGCTTAACTTTAGAAATGCCTGCAAATGAAGGAGGACACATTATCGTAACTCAGAGTAATTACCACAATGACGAGGGATGGAGAAGAGTTTACGGGTCGCTGATTACCAAATGTCTGGGTCAAAGGGCAAGCTAAAAATAGATTAATGTAGCTGCAATCATTCGAGTGTACTAACCTTAGAGAGTAATCAGTAAACTAAGAAAGCAATTAGGTTAGAGATCCTTAATTGAAATCAATCCTTTGGTTTTGTGTGTAACGACATTATCAAATTTATAAAACGTGTTTTGATGTGAGTAAATGCGATAAAATTTATTCCAAAATCGTATAATGGAAAAATATTTACTCTTGATAATTAAACTGTATACGTGGCGTATAGTATTTTAAATGTAAATAGAATAAAATAAATCAAAATCGTATTTTTTATTGCTTATTACAATAAAACCAATTCACTTACTTGCAGTGAATTGGTTTACTTTAATTTGAGTTACTTGTAGCTCAACCCAAAAGTCAGGGATTTATAATTGGCCGAATTACATATACATATTTTTTAAATATATTTGCTTCATCTGTGGAGCATATGGACACCACAAATTGTAGTATCATAGTTATGTAAGCTTAGATTGTCTTTTCCTTGTCCCGGAAAACCTGCACCCATAGTTCCACATGAGAACATAGATGGTTCCCAGGTGCCTCCAGGGCAAGAGCCTGCAAACTTGCATATGCTGCGACTGTAGTAAAGAAGTTTAGAACCAGAGAAATATTTGGGTGTTCATTGATCAGGGTTTTTAAGGAGATTCTGTGATCAGCCCGACGCCTTTTTTTTTGTTTTGTTCATAGAGGGTAGCCAAGAGTTATAGTTGACTCTTGATAGTGACGGATTGAAAAAGGCTAGCAGTTATCCGAAACTGCAGTCACATAAGCAAAGGTCATACTCAACGTGATCCATGTAAAAACAAGGTGAATATATAATATAAATATTAATTATTTATAATGGATCTCAAAGTTAATGATAAAAACATCAAATTAAGTTCAACTAAAGAGATCCATCTTAATAAAAAGCAACAATCCACTAAAAACTAAATTATATTCGTTAATAAGGCGTAAAGAAAATAAATTATTATTTCATACATTTAAATTACTTCTTTTGAGACTGAAAAGCTTCCAACCTCAAGAATCCCACCCATAGCTAGGAGTGTGGGGTATATTTTTCATGTGAAATTTTCAGAAAAATTTCTGAAAACATTGAAAAAAAAAATGAAATTTTCTCTTTTCTTTGAAATGTTCTATTTTAACCGCGGTTTCTCTGCACAATGAATCTCCTCCGCAAAGAAACTATTCATGCGAACTCTTTAACTGGAAGATTAGTTATTATTTCAGCGGTAATCCAGCTATGTTTTTTTAAACAAAAAAATCACGCTTTAAAATATGTTTTTATTATTTTAATCATTTTGCATAAATATAATTATAAGATTCATGGCATAATAATTATAATTATATCAATAAATAAATAAATTTAATAACATAATTAAAAAATAAGGTGTAGAATGAAATGAGGGTTCGCTTATATAATTCATTCTTTATCGTCAACTTTACTATCTGCCTTTTCTAAATAAAATAATTATTTATTTATTCAGTCACCAGAGACATAATTAAAATGGTTTCAAAACACATTGAAACCAAATTCAGAGAACATCAAGATTGAAATTAAACATAAAAGGAAGAAAATAAAAATCAATACCATGTTACAATTTTAATTTTAATTTCAACCCTTTTGCATCGGTAGCCGATATATGCCGTCTAAGATTCCCCTTCCGTTGACATCGGTAGCCGTGATATATCGTTTTGCTACTTTCAGTACTCATTTTAACATCTACGGTAAGAGCTTGGAACAGCAGTCATTCCCTTTTTCAACCTACATGTATTATTTACAGGAATATGTAAAGCATGTAAATAAATATCGTTAGGTTTCGTCACAGGAGCGATTTTTCCGTAAGCGACGTGTGTTAATGCCATCATATTTATGGAGTTATATAATGAACGTTTCTTAGATATAATAGTTTTTGATGCATCATCTGATAGCTCAAGGATACAAGAACCAATGTGATATATGAAAATAGGTCAGATAATTACATTTATGCTTCAAATACCAGTTTTAAGCAAAATAAATAGTTTGAAAAATTCACGCCGTATTGACAGTAAAATTTGTATTCCACCGAGCCGTAACGAAAAGGTTAACAATGTATTGTAGGTATTGAATATTTTACTACCAAAATGACAGTAAGTAAAATAAATTAAATGGTGAAAAATTAAATCAAGTTTTTAACAGAAATTTACATAAACTTTTGGTCAGTATAAGAAAATAATAAAATAAAATTTAATACGAGTTTACTAACGTTAGTTGATTTGGGCTAAGTGAGGTTGTATTGGGTTAGTAGAAGTATGTAGAACATGTGAATAATGATGCAAAATTAAAATATTTTTATATTCTAACCAAAAAAAATATTTTTTCTGACCGGAAAAATATGAGTCATTATAAAGGTATCACGATGTACCAGTAAGAATAAAAAAAATTAGCTGTGAATATAACAATTATTTAAAATAAAATTGAGTACTCATATTTAATACATTCTTCCTTGTATGTTTCTCTTGTATTTCAAGATTAAATAAACATAAATATCTATTGTTTCTAATTAATTTTTACATTTTTTAAAAATATAATTTCAAATATGTATGTATACTTATAACAAAACAACGATTAATTCCATGTGGTGTTTTGAGCAAACGCTTGCATTGATTGTTATTCTACAGAGGTCCTAAACTGCTGCACGTGTTAGACTTCAGGACCCATCTTTATGATCAGAGATGGGCCCGAAGCCAGCCCCAGGGAACAACTAACGCGAAGGATTACCTAACTAAACTTTGCGATAGAACAATTCATTCAAAAACAAAACAAAAAATACCTGTCAAGGTACACAGTCACGTACCACGAGTTTATTCATTTATATTTATTTATTGTGTTTTAAAAACATGTAGAAGAATATTGCAAACGGCGCTTTGAGAGATGTAATCTATCAAATGAAAAAAATCTATGACATCTATGTAATATTAACATTGTTATTCTCGAACGTCGTAAGACCAAATGTGTATTCAAACATTGCGCATAAGGTGACGTGATAATTGCGCCGCCGGTAAAAACGCTGCGGTAAATGAGCAACCGGCATAAGAGTCAACCCATAAATAAAAAAATAATTAGAAATACATCAGCTGTCATGGATCCGGTATTTTTTTTATCCATTTCATTTTTCCGCTTCCTCAACTGAAGCATATGGACATCAAGAGCCGCCACCACAAGGCTCTGTCAACCGGCTTGAATAAAAGGCAGAATTTGCAGGACATGTCCCACTCAGGCCCACCTTCGTCTCTTGACAAACTCTAGTATGCAAGGTTGACTCGTCTGATTTTTCTCACCTCGTCAATCCCCACGAAGTAAAACCATCGCAATCCTTGTATTCTACGCAGACACCTGTTGTAGGCATACGAAATTAATGTTTATAAAATAATGGTGTGAAGAAATACTATGAATACAAAAAAACACATAAATAAGTTTCTTATAAGGAAATTAAGATGAAAGGATTTTACGGGATCACGAAAATCATTATCGTTAATGTTTTAATTACAGAAATTATAATTATTAAGGTTTCACGATTTATAGATTTTACATAGTTTTTTACCCCTTTCATTACGGCTCGGTGGAATACGCATACTAATTACACGACATGTATCGGGTACCGATGCGAAAAGGTTAAAGGTTTAACAGTAAATAAATATAAAAAAAATTAAACAAAAATAAATCAGTTTCTTATTTTTGTGGTCGTATAGATTTAATAATCAATAAAAATAATTCATAATAAAAACGATGAGTCCATTACACGATGAACGATTTTCTTATAATCTAATACAAAAAAAATCTTCGAAAAGAAAAATCAGTTTTTGAAATGAATACTCAAAAACACAGGCTGTACATAAAAGAAGATGTTATTAGAAGAGTGTTTCTAATGAAAAATATATAAAAATAATCAGAACTAATTTGTCTTTTTTTTTAAATCAATGTTAAATTTGATATTGTATACCTTCTTAGATAATATATTTTTCTGATATTATTAATGACATTTAGAGAAATCAAATTTTGAATCCTTTCATTAATATATATAATTTTTCTCAATAATATTTATAACATATGGGTATATTACTTTAATTAGTTTCTCTGTAAAAGGATCGAACTCTAGACTGTTTCACATGCAAGTAAGCCACTCAAACATTGCCACACTACTAACCAATACTAAAAATACAGAAAGTTACAGAGTCACGTAGTGTATTTATTTATATCTGTCTTGCTATGTTTCTCTCTACGGAGAAAATAATTTTCTTTTGTAATTAACTTTATAATACTTTTTTTTAAACTGTGATAGAAGTTGAGAAACGGAAAACTAAGGTCGTTTTCAAAGTTTGACCTGTGGTTCAACTAACGCCTGCGATATTTGTAAAGTACATTAAAGTTTGTAATGAGAAAAGGAATAGTATCCGTCGGAGATATTGCGATAATTGGCAAGGTTTTTTTGTGTTGGTCTTTGCCTTTCGTAAGGTCGAATATGGTTATATAAGTAAACGTAAAGGTGATTAAGATGAAAAGAGATTAATGTACACACATATAAACAGGTAAACATATAAATATATCATATACAAATAATACATAGCTATCATATGTGGATTATATTAACAATATGAAAAAATTCAAAATTAAATAAATATAAATGCTAATTAACTTTTATTCATATTGCCGGCTGGTCAACAGTCAAAGCGTTTGCTTGGCAAGTCAAAGGTCATGGGTTCTTGATCCCCGACGGTGATTAACATATATACATATTTTTTAATCGATTTCCGCTCTCTAAAATACCCTCGATTGGTGTGAATTTGATCCCTGACCCGTAAAGTGACAGTCATAGCCCATTAATCAAAATTGGTTGCAGATGAAAGTCGTCCCGTGAAGACCACGAGTGTTCATAGTAAATTCCTGTTATAATAAGGATGATGCGTAAATGTCGGGCTGTAGTCTATGAAGTTGGCGGATCAACACTCCACATGTAGCGCTTAGCCATATGCAGCATGGTAGGCATCAAACTATCCACAGATGAGACTTCAGCATCACTATCACCATCTGTCGGTATTCTCCTGTATGAGCTTACATAAAAAAATCATTACTCTGAGCTATGGCCCTCTAGTTATTGAATTCGTGGTTAGTCTCAGCGTCTGCAGTTTTCTTTTCTCCGATATTTATGAGAGAAATTTCATATTATATAATGTTTGCTTTGAATTTGTTTGTGTGTTTCAATAATTTATACTAATTGTTAAGTAAATTGTTTTTTTAATGCTAGTCTAAATAAAACTAAGTATCCGCGAAAAGCGACACTGTACGTGATTGATGATAACTGTCGTTAAAAAACACATTAAACTCACGTATCAAATATTTATCATTATTCAATAAAAGATTTATTTATATTTACTAAGCTATATAAAGGTAAAATCTATTTTTAAAATTAGTTATTCTATTGGATAACATTTATCAGGTGTACGTTAAATTATTTATAATTAAAAACACAATTGTAAAGTATTGTTCTAAGTAAGTCTGAAGTTATTAATATCTGGGGGGGTAGTGTTCTCCGGTCAGAGTGAGATAAGCTGTGAGCTCTGATTTATGGAACCTTTTTTTTTATTTATTTCGCTAGCAAAATAAATGATAATACTGCCTCCGATCCGGGCTTTATTTCAGCACGTTCATAACTTGGGATTAGTTGGTTAACTCAGTTACCTCGGATCAGGATATTTCACATGAAAGGGCACTTGTCCTGTGTATTTATAAGATTAAGCGAGTATTGATTTTTGTCATCAGCGATAGTTTCTTTTCATCTCACCCAAAAGTCTGATCATCCAGTGATAACACAACACTAATGAGTCTAAAAAGGATAGGCGGCGACGATGTGTAAATGGTGTTGGAAAACCTTTGCGTGTAATTCGTTTATACTCGTATAAACCGAAAAAGGTGGTGTTCATTACCTGAGTTTGTGTTTTATATTAAAAAAAGGATGGCATCAAATATACAAAGAAACTTTACAGTATAGTGTAGAAAAAAAGTTGAACGATCCATTTAGTAGTTTTAACAGTTTTTAAATCAAGTCGTAATTGTAAACAGTTATTTTTTAATAATCATTTGTCTTAACAAGAGACATGCTTATTGCGTTGAAATGGCTGTCATGGCATATTAATAAAAAATGCTAGAATAAATCATTTAAAATCATTTTACAGTGAACATTATAAAACAGGATATTTTTATAATGTAAGAATATTCAGAAGAATACCATCAGACGGTGAAAGTCATTCTGGAGTTTCATCAGTGGATTCTATGACGCTTATCATTCTAGATATGGCTAAGCGCTGCATGTGGAGAATTGATCCGCCAACGTCATAGACAAACATTTACGGATCATCCTTATTATTACAGAAATTTAATATGAATGGGTGGTGTTAACAGGCCAATTTTGATTTATAGGCTACGACTGGCATTTTACGAGTGAGGGATCAAATTCACACCAACTGGGGATATTTAAGATGCTGAGATTAGATTAAAAATAAAACAAAATTAATCTTCTTTGGAGATCGAACGCACAATATTCTGCTTGGTAAGCAAACGCTTCGATTAAATGACTGATATTTTACGGGTGAAGGGTTAAATTCACACCAACCGGGTGTATTTACAGAGCTCAGAAATCGATCAAAAATCTTTTTAACACACAGTTTAATAGCAAATACAGTGTTTAACTTTTAACATATCTCATAAACGAGTACTACCTGTATTTACTGTATTTGCTTACATAAAAAACGAGAGAAAAAAAGAAATAAAGAGAAAATTCACTAAATTAAATGTATGATTATTTTTTCAATTTACGGTGAGTTGCTTCAGTTTTTTTTTTCAGGTTTCAGCGTTACCATGAATGTATCAAATTTTTCAATCATTCCGTAAGCCTCTTTAAGTAAGAGGATTTTATTATACCTCTGTTGAATTATTCATTACACCTATTTCATTTCATTTATATGATCGTTTAATGTGAGTCTATTTTTGTACAATACATTTTGTTTGCAACATATCTTAACGTCCAGAATTTCTTACAAATTTATATAATTACGATGTACTTACACTATCAACTTATCCCTTCAAAACTACAAGCCTCAGATTAAGAACTAAAAAGGCCGTGTTGAAGAGACGATGGTCGATGTGGAAGAATAGTATTGGAGTGACGCCTAAGAGCTGGCAAACGAAGCATTGGCCGACCCCCTGCAAGATGGACTGATGACCTAATAAGAATAGCAGGAGTGGCCTGGATTTCGGAAGACAGAGCAGGAGGCTTACGTTCAATAGTGGATGGATAAAGGCTGATGATGATGAATATCATTGAATTCTTAAGTCTAGGCTTAATTTCTGTCTCCTTCTGCCGCAAGGTATGTTGTGGTCGATTACCGCAAGGTGTTGGTTTGCCCTATATACGAGTACGTGAAAAAGTCTTACACTAACATTATGTTTATTAATTTAAAATAAAACTACTCCATTTTTGCTTAATTCTCTTTCCATTTTATTCTCGGAATTTCTTGGAGAGACCACGTCACTAACAATGAGGTTCTCAGTATATTCAAGGAAGATAGGCACCTAGTAAGAACTACCTCAGAGAGGCGAGCCCGATTGATTGGTCACATCATGCGCCACGATAGTCTTCTTCACGACATTGTGGAAGGGATGGTTGAATGTAGAAACTTCAGAGGGCACGCTACACGGGAGTATTTGCAGCAAGTATTCGAGGACATGAGTTTTTGCTCTTATGCTGAGCTAAAGAGAGTTGCAGGGGAGTCGAAAAGACGTGACGAAAAGAAACGTGGAGTACGAGATACAAGATCTTGTTGCTGCAAACAAATCCACCGGATTGATACTACGAAGAAGAATTATCTTTCGATGTATGAAAAGAACCCGCATATTGTTCATCATCATCATCAGCCTGCGTCCGTCCACTATTGAACGTAGGCCTCCCGCATGAGTCTCCATCCTCTTCGATCCTCCGCCTTCCGCATCCAGGTCACTCCCGCTTTTCTTCTTATATCGTCAGTCCATCTTGTAGGGGGTCGGCCAATGCTTCGTTTGCTAGTTCTTGGGCACCTATATTGTTACTGTACATTAAACAATTACTTTTTCATATCAACATAAAGTAAATTTATAATTACTTTTTTTTTTTTTTTTTCGGGGGCCTTAGGCCCCCTGGCCGGTCGCCTTGTACCTGCGCTCCTTGGGAGCACTTACCAAGGCATTGTTTTCAGAGTACATTCTCGTTATACAAGTAACTGGTTTTGGTGAGCAACACCACACATGGGTGTAAAAGTTAGTAGTTGAGACGTTAAAATTTGGACTGTTAGACTTCTTCGCCGAAGGTCGCCGCGAATACAGAAAATGCATGGTAGTTGGGCTCCGTAGATATGAGATCGATATATCCAACCGGTCCAGACTTCTGTTGGATTACGCTAAGGAGCCTTTGCCTCGATAAATCTAATATTGGACAATGCCACAGAACGTGTTCAGCGTCCTGCAAGGGGCTGCCGCATGGGCAGTCTGGACTATCAACGAGGCTAAACTTGAAGAGTTTAGCCTTAAAATTGCCGTGCCCAGTCATGAATTGACTAGTCCAGTGGTTTGGAATAAGCCACGGCATCTCCATTCTATCGAGGACAGAAGGAAAGAAGGAATATGTGTGTCTACCCTTGAGCGAGGTCGACCATCTGCTCTGCCATGCTGCGAGCGCCGCCAGTCTTACTTCTTTTTTGGTTTCTTTCGTGATCTTACCCTGCGGAGGATTGAGACAAGTGCCCCCGACCTCCGCAGAGAAGCCACGTCTAAGCAACGACATAGCGGCGCTCACCTGCACTTGCAGATCCAACGGCAGCACTCCCGCAAGGATAATCAATGACTCGGTGGCAGAGGATCGATAGGCTTTAGTAAGAGAAGATTTATAATTACTATTCCATTACATTTCTTTAGAATAAACGATTTGGTGATTTTTCGATACTATGAATCTTTGTATAAATTTTATTAGTTAATAAATAACGACATTCAAGTTTTATTATTACTTATACTCCCTATTTTTATGGTAGCTAAATGCTTATATAAAGCAATTAGCTACCTTAAAAAAAACTGAAATGTCAAATAATAGTAATTTTCACGGTTTTACATGGTGCCTTAGATCTTATTTCCAAATATACAAGATAATGAGGCACGTGGCTTTAAAATTTATAACAAATCTATAACGAATGCGGAATTTTGATTTATTTACATATATCATTTCCGTGGCTCTGGTCACACTAAAAGACTACCAAGAACGAATTATATTCAGTGAATCTTAAGTTTAAAGAGTCCAAAATTGTAGGTAAAAGTACGTCACTCTTTATATATTCATGGAAATAAAGCAAAACCATTAATTTTGATAAAACGTACATGTATATATGACGTTTTCTTTATTATCAACTAATTGATCATATCGTACTTTTTCTACAGAGTTAACGTCTGGCTTCAGGTATGCAAAGTTGCTTTTATGTTAATAAATTCCGAAAATGTATATTGAATCATTAACGAATAATATATACAACAATAATCCCCGATTGAAAGAGTCGTGACCGTTGCCATGACAACAAAGGTAAATTGAAAATTACCACACAGAGCTTTTTCCGATAAAGCTCGAAAATTCTTTCGGTAGTAACCCAGAGGGGGTCTCGTTAATATTGCGAAAATATTCATAAGAACAAATAATTTGGAATCACTTACCTGGAAAATAATTTTGTAATATAAGCACATAAAGGAGAATGCTAGACGCTGTTTTGAAGTGCGATTTTTATACACCAACGTCATTAGAATAATACTTGAAATTCACATACCGAACACAAATTACAAATATTTGAGAATCAAGAAAATTTGCATTGTTGACAAGTTAATATATTATTTTTCAACCGTATCCACTCAAGATTGATGGTACGACCAAAATAGAAATAACTCCATTAAGTAACTTCAGCGACTAACATACTTACTGTCGTCGAATTTAAAGAACAGTGGTTTCAGAAACTAAAGCTTGGATTAATGTTTTCCCGCAGGTACGAAGCACAATAAATAAAAAATATTACTAACATCTCCAAGAAATGTTTTGGTAGAAAAATTCAATTAAACATCATTTAAAAAAGCATTTTATCATGTGAAATATCAGTCTTGCGCCAACCAGAAATGTTCTTACGTAATTGTGATGAAAACGCAGATTTTTATAATATTTTAAGTTTTATATATCCGCTTACAATTACCTACTTGTACACCAAATCAAAAGTGTTTGATTACTAACCCAAAGGTCATTGGTGTGATATCTGGCGGAAAATAATAATAAAAATAGATTGTTTTTCGACTTTTAACCTCTGAAATTTCTCCGGTGGGTGTGAATTTGTTCCTAGCTATAAAATGCCCGTCATAGCCTTATTAATCAAAATTGGTGGTATACTATCATCCCGTGAACACCATCCAATAATAGCGATTTACTGTTATAATTGGATGATCCGTATATCGTGAATGTCGTGTTGTAGTCTATAACGCTAGCGTAACAATGCTCCACTTACAGAGTGGGTATCTAATGGTATTGTCCTGTATGTGTTTATATAAGAAAAGTGTATGACTTTATTATATTTTTTGTGGTTACCGCGGCAACGAAACTCGCGACAGCCAGCGTGCAAGTAGAGTGTTTTAACTTTCGGCATTTTTCCGGTTTCATTTCGCGAAATTAAGTTACCAGGTGATGTAACAAGTATAATGCCAGCCTTTGTGATTTTATTACACGGCACAGTACACACGAGTAGCAAATTTGATGAATATTTTTATGAGATCTGCGCAAAAGGACGAAATAGGAGCTGAACGAATGCCGCTTCAAAAAAGGAGACATATTCCTTCAGGCATGTTAGTGTGATTAAAAGTTTTATTTAATGCTTTAAGAATATATAATTAATATAAATTCAACAAATAGTAGATACATTTAAAAATGTACAACCTACTTAAGCATTAAAAAATATTTCCTTTCTAAAATGAACAGCTTTAAATTCAAGTTTTTTTTTTTATGTAAACTCATATTATAGCATAGGCTAAGCGCTGCATGTGGAGTGTTGATCCGTCAATATCATAGACTTCAGCCCGGGATTCACGCAACATCCTTATTATTACAGGAATTTACTATGAACGGGTGGTCTTTACGAGACGACTTTCGTCTACCACCAATTGTAATTAATAGGCTTTGACTGGCATTTTACGGGTGAGGGATCAAATTCACACCAACCGGGGGTATTTTAGAGCTCAGAAATCGATTAAAGTCCTTTTTTTAAATCTCCGTCGGGAATCGAACCCACGACAGAAAACGCTTTGACCATTGAGCTATACCCGTCGGCAAGTTTGTACAATTAATAAGGATTTTTCACTAACAAAAATACATCAAATGATTAAATTTATATTTTCAGTCAGTATGTTAATATGTGCAAAATATCTGGGATTTACAGATCTACTCGATCAAAAAAAAATCTGGCTCTTCAGCGCCTGTATCGTCAGTATTCTTCTTTACGGCTGTGAATCTTGGTTTCTCACCAAGATCCGATTTAATCGTTTAATGGGATTTGAGAACGGATGCCTGCGTAGAATACTGGATGTACGATGACAAAGCAGCTACTACACTACAGTCGGTCAAGAGATGAAGTTGGATCTTGTTAGGACATGTACTACACATGCCGTAGGGAAGCATTAACTACTTAAAGAATACATTTTTTTCAAGTCTCCGGGGTCGCACAGTCCTGGAAGACCGTCGGAAACTATCCATCGAATGTACTCGGAAGAGCTACAGGAAGTATAGCTGATATGGAATGAGGCAAGAATCAAAACCAGTGACAAAGCTTTTTGACATGGTTATGATGATTCATCATCATCAGCCTGTATCCGTCCACTATTGAACATAAGCCTCCCGCATGAGTCTCCATCCTCTTCGATCATCCGCTTACCGCATCCAGGTCACTCATGCTATTCTTCTTATGTCGTCAGTCCATCTTGCAGGGGGTTGGCCAATGCTTCATTTGCCAGTTCTTGGGCGCCATTCCAATACTTTTTTCCCCATCGACCGTCGTCTCTTCGACAGATATGTCCTGCCCATTGCCACTTGAGTGTGCCTATTCGTCAGGTAGCATCCACTACTTGGGTTCTTCTGCTTATTTCCTTATTTCGGATTCAATCTTTTAGCGACACTTCGAGCGTGGATCTCTCTATAGCACGCTGGGTGACCTTTATTTTATGGGTAAGACTTGCTGTCAGATTCCACGTCTCTGCGTTATAAGTTAATACAGGGAGGATAAATTGGTTAAGCGCCTTAGTATTTAGACATTGCGGAATTTTTCCTTTAAAAATGTACTTTAGTTTTCCAAATGCTGCCCATCCCAGTTGTATACGCCTATGATGATTATGTAAATTTAATCAGTAAATAAATAAGAATGTACTCGACAGATCTCCAGGAACTTTAAGACGGCAGTTTATGGTGATAAAATTCTGCAGCTAAGAAACGCATGCAAATCAATTTGTTATCAATAGTTATTGTTAATAATTAAATATACATATACTATACATAAAATTCTTTTTTGAACGCGTCAATCCAAACACAAAAATAACGGCAGAAGCGGGATGCGAACCGCGGACCTTGGAAACCAACTTATAATAGTTATTGTATTACCAAATTTTTACCAAAATCATATGGAATACGAGAAGATGTAGTTGAACAGATTGATCGCTCTCCCAAAAATGCATAGTCTCTGGCAGGTAAGCATAAGTTAGATTATTTTGATGACTTTGGAAAGAATAACTAACATATAACATAATTTTGTATTGTAATATGAAGCAGTGAAGAAAATTTATTCAAATACAAAATAAGCAGAAAAATATTTTAAATCTGAAAAAAATGCAGAAATATTTTGACAGGTAAATTCTGACGTTTCAAAAAAAAATATATTTTGTTAATAAACTCCAACTCTGACAAAAAATAACTTCACTCAGTACGTTTTATAACAGTCGTATTATCTTGCTCTCTTTGAAACAGGTAAGTAAAATTGTCACCGCTGAAAAAAGGCTTGTTATAAGGACAAACAGTCGCCATAATGGTGATTTTCGGGACTGAAAGCAGTGGCGAACGAAAGACAAAACAGTCCTTTATCAAGACGGATGCCTTAAAAATATTAAATGCAATCAGATTTATTTTTATTTTCGTTGTTACTTTCTATCTTTATCAGTTTACAAACCTTTATTGCCATGAGTCCATAGTTAATACGCCTTAAATCTCCCATATTTTTGACTGTGCTTAACAAATATATAAATATCAATTTTTAAAATTGATTCTTTTCAGTGATTATTGAAAACAACTCAATTTCGAAGCACTAAGGTCTTGAAAGCCAAGCTCGGTGCTTATTTTAAATGTAGGGTGATCTTTCGCTGTTTTGAAAAAAACTCTTTGCAAAAGCGTAAGACTCTTATGCGAGAAGTTGTGGGTTCGAATCTCTACGAAGCCTTTCACAAAAATTATTTATAGAACGTTATGAAATAAATAGAAAAATATCCATTGATGCACCACTCAAGAAAACATCTTCCAAAGATTAATTATCAAAACTGTTTGTTCTGTGAACACCGCCCATTAACAATGAGCCAACGAAGTCACAATTTAAGGTTAGTCCGTGTCTAACGCGGCTCAATTGGTGGTGAGCATTGAAAATATAGTACAATTTTTTAAAAAAACTGATCAACGAACGTTCAAATATACTTTGTAAAATAGTTTTTGAAGACATCTGGGAACTATACGTAGTATATCTTTAGAGTAACTTCAGGTACAGGGTAATTTGATCTACAGTATGGAGATAAAATAATTGTGTATATTGGGAAAAAACGAAACAGGCTTACGTCTAATAATTTGGTGGATCAACACAGACGCGCTATTAAGCTCTCTTCAAAAAATTTAAACCTTCATAGAAACCACAGATAACATTTCTGTATCACCGTATGACGGCATTCTCTTGTACGAATTCTTTTAGAAAATACTACGATTGTTTTCAGTATGGTAATCCGCCACTGACTTTCAGTACTACGTGAAATACTTTTTCAGGAGAAATAGTCCCTAAACTAACAGGGCGCGACCTACGCGAGTTATTTACTCCATTTTTATTATTCTACAAGGAAAAGATAACATTTTCAGATAATTTGTATTCCTTGTTCCTGAAATCTCTCTCCAAATGAAAAAAAAAGGTTTCCTCCTTTTGGTCCAGTCAAATAAAAATTTGAATAATATTTAACGAGAATTCTGCCGAAAACATTCTCGATAAGTTGATTTTTTTAATACACGCACGTTTTTACGTTACAATTGGGAATATGGAAATATTATGGAATCGTGAAATTGATTTTTATATTTATAATAATATTAACTTTTCAATTAAATAAAAGTATGTCGTCTGAAATAAAATTGCGGAAATTAAACAAATCAACATCTTTAATTTATAATTTTAGATTAATTTTAATTAAGAAATTAACAAATTAATTATATTTAGTTTTCATTCACATTTATTTCAAACGATTATTTGTTTCTCCCTTCTCGGAGACCATCTTCAATACTGATTAAATTAAAAATGAGTTCCAGGGAGGTCGAAACATGTAATCGTTTAAAATAAATGTGAATCAAAATTAAATATATTTTTTTTGTTAATTTTTAAATCTAAATCAATTTAAATTTATAATTATGCAGTTTCACTAAGTATTGTCAGTTATTTATAACCTGTGTTTCCTCCTTCCTACAATCTGGATATCTTCAAGTAACAGATAAATATACACTTGCAATCTCCCCATCCCACATACAAACACGAACACAACACACATTATAACCTTATTATTATTTTAAATTTACACATTGATATAAGGTTTGATGTTCAAAAAAAAACTAATTTAAAGATTAGTATTTCAATTTTACTTATAGAAAAAAGTATATTTATCTTTAAAGTAAAAAAAATAAAAGCAATATTTGCTACTTTAATTTTGATTTTAATTAACAATCCATTTTTAGGTAATATTTTTCTATGTGTGTTTCGTTAAAAAATATCTTAAATGTGTAGCAGTTAACCATATCAAATTTTATTTGCAACTTTTTAAACTTTTAACTACAAGTAATTTAGCATTGTGGAAATTATACCAAATTGGTGCGTATTTTGTTGTTGTCTAAAATGACGCATATTTCTTCTACATTAAGTCATTTACTTGGGAAGAACGTAACGAAAAAAAAATCTTCTTCGAATTTAAATATGAGAAGTGTGAAATGAATTTCAGGATTCAGCGTAAAGGTTAAAGACGCAACAGGGATTTGATTTAGGAGGCGCTATCAACGGTCGATACTGCCAGTTCTTGGTCGACGCACATTAACCGAGTATGGATGTTCGGCAAGTGTAAGACGAGTTTGTCGGTTGTGGGTGGGTGCAGGAGGAATTAGTTCTTTAAGTTCCGAAGAGCAGCGACCGTGGTAATAACGGTAGAACAGACTAAGTGAACCAATCTTACGCCCGTGTTCCATTGATTGTAGGTTAGACGTAAAAGTATCATTGTTTATCAAACGATCTGCTCTTCTTTGAACTGAGTCAATTAAGTATAGTAGGCATTTTGGGGCTCCAATTCAAAGGTGACTGACGTATTCAAGGATAGGTCGGATTGTCCTTAATATAAAAGAAGAAGTTGATTATCGTTGAAATACTGACGTGATCTATAAAATACATTTAGTTTTTTGAAAGCGAGACCGGCTTTATACTTAATTGACTCGTAATATTTGACATTATTCGAGATTTATAATCCAATTTTACTTGAAATTTAAGAGAAAAACGGCCAGGTGGCTTAGTGTAGTGGTTAAAGCATTTGTTTCTCACTCAGACGCCGTCGTTTCAAATCTCAATCAAGTCTGATTTGCTTACATCGATTTAATTAAATTTAAGCTCTATACATACCTCCCGGTAGGGTTGAGCCCCCTAAGGACAAAATAAAAATGGTCCAAGCCTTGGTGTCGTCGGGCTTATTATCCGATCTCCATATACTCTAAATATGGAGCGGATGGTAAAGAAATCAAATTTAAAAGAACAGAATCATTTGAAACAGAAGACGGAGCATTAATAAATATGAATACTATTTATTTTCGAATTTTGACTTTTACGGACCCAGACAAAACTTAAATAAAGAGCCGTTTTACGTACGAGTAGGTAAGCAACTAACAATTCAAATCTGTTATTTATTTTTATATTTATTTCATAATCTACAATATATAATATATTTATGATTACGCTTCGGTTAATACTTCGTTTGACTTTGTGTTGTTTTTTGATTAAGCAAACAGTTTATTAATGAAAAACATAAAAGACAAACAAAACTAAAAAAAAAATCGAAACGTTTCTTGAAGAACAAGTTCTTCTTGGTTGATTTAATGGTTTAGTCTAGTCGATAGAAAATGTTGGAAAAGTTGTGTTTTCTCGGTGCGAATTAATCGAGTTTTCAGTTCAATGAATAGTGAAAAGATAAGATGATGCCTGTTTACTTGTTTCAGCACCAAAAAAACGACATTAAATTAAGACCAATTTACGAAATCGATTTATTTTTGTTATAAACCTGATGATAATATTAAACTTTTGTTTATCCAAGAGTCAAACCAAATCAATCATGCGAAATCGTTTTATTTTTAATTCAAATATTGTTCTATTATTTTGGCGTGTTTACATTTTTACATCAAAGATTAAAATTTTCTCAATTTAGTATCCAATGTGCATTTAAAGTTTACACTTTAAAAACATTTTAGTTAGTTTGTAAAAAGGTCATTTAAAATAAACAAAATTGTGATAATTGTACTATATTAAGTTAAGTATTAGAGCATTAGACGAATTAGTCTTAGAATGCTTCGGAAATTCATTTTAGACATTATTTCTTTGAGTCCCAGAGATTTTGATGAAACTTTGTGATCCAAAGCTTATTTAAGATGATGCAAAGACTATGGTGAATGATGGAAATCTTGATTCGATTGTTTATAGACATATTAAATTCACGTTGGCTGTCAGCACTATGAAAAACAAGGCCAATTTTGCTGTCAGTTTAAAATGTCAATGTTGTCTACGAAAGGGTAAAGCATTTATTACAAATCATTTCCTTACCAAACAAAGTTTTTTTTTTAAATGCAAGCAATAAAATAAGGATGTATGAAAAACGCTATAAATCAAAGATAAGACATCTTCCTATAAATATAAATTGGTATGAGTTTTGATGTATCTAAATATATCCATAAACTATCAAATAAAATGTAAAATATGAGTACAGTCTAGAGTGGGTAATTTATTTACATTTGAGTATAAATCATTTTTGTTCGTGATAAAGTGTTCAATAAAAAAAATGAAATATGAAAAACGTAGTAAAATGTATATCGGCTCGGGCGCGAAACAAATATCTGAAATATTCGCGTCAAAATATATTATGATCCGGCGGATATCTGATGGAAAGATTTATTTATGAAAAATGATACGGTAGAATTGTATGAATAATGCATCGGTTCGCAAGTTATACCTAGACGCTTCTCACGTTTCAGAAGCGAAAGCAGAGCCCTTCCAAGGGAGGGGCTAAGAAGACTCCCATTCTGGGCATCGAGAAATTGAGAACATCAATTTTTTTTTTTTAAACATTCACAATGGGTGGAGCGATAACAAAGATATAATTTATTTAGCGCTATTGCTACTCGGTTGTCATATATTTTGATTCGACATTTGAAAGTTAAAGAAATAAAAAATAAAAAATTAGAGAAATATGTAAAATATTATACATAATAACGTTTCCTAGATAACATCACATTTCTCAAAACTAATTTAATTTAAGAGTAAATTTGACCGCATCTTTTAAAAAAAAACATAATTAAATTCAACAAAATATGTCTTAGATACTATAAGCTTTTTTTCTAAATTACTTTTATATAAAAAACACCCTTTGTGGATCTTTGCATATAGATATGATTTTGAACGATTCTATATTGAAAGTTATTGACAGACTCGTATTCATGTTAGCATTTGCGGATAGAGTAGATGTATAAAATTCACCAAATTATTTATAAAGAAATTTTTTGTAAGTGGGCCCTCTACAATATGAATTGCCCCGGGCCTCAAATTTTTCTAGGAGAGGCCCTGAGCTAAAGTATGTTGAGGTTCGCCAGAAACGCTGTCAACGGTGAACAGGGGGCGCCTTATGTTTTTTTGATTTGGTAATGTGCTGTTTCGTTTATCCCACGAAAATACCGTCGCCGAACGACAGCATATTCAAATCAGATTTACTGGCTTAAATTGGCTTCAGGTGATAAGCGTGATCATCGATGATATCAATAAGAAGGCACAAAATATATATTCTCTTGGGCGAATTTATCATAAGATAGTATCTGGTTTATTACTGAACTGTAATGCAGTTATTATTTTACTTGACTTTACTTTAGTTGCTTAGTGAGTACTTCGTAAGCATTGATTTCACCCTATGAAGTATATTAACGTTTTGAAAATCTATTTTGATAATTTAATCTTTTTTTTTTATTATTCAGTTTTGTAAGCCAGGATGATTATTTCTTCATTTTGTGTTAGCTTCAAGAAACTCTATACACGATATAAAGATTTTCCATACGCTTTCTGGACAGAGAGAGCTCGGAAACCCGAAAATAGGCAACTGTATTTATAGTATTCTCTTTATTAGCATCCAAAAATGATAACTGCCTATTAACCGATTGTTCTATAAAATTTCCGATCCCACATCTAAGCCTAGTTGTTCCTCACAAAAAAGAGTCACTGCATCTCTAATAATTTATTTATCAAACTCAATTAAAGGGAAATATTGGATTTTCTGAAGAATATCATTTTTAGCTATACACAAAATTTTATCATTACTCTCTTATGGAAGTAATGAATGACTTTGCATTATAAAAATATCGCCAATATAGACTTTATTGAAAGCTCTATTGTATGAAGGTGAAAATACATACATGTATGCTAAGCATTACTGTAATAAAAAATGTATTTATGCAGCGTGTTGAGGTGTTACTGAATGTCAAACGTTAAAATTAAGAATATAAATCGTTGGTAAAATTTTGTTGGCCTACCTAGAGTTATACAATAATTAAGATGGTCATAGGAGAGAGATTTTGCTATAATAGGTCATTTTTTTTTTAAACTAACCATGTCTGTCTTGCGGTTGACGAGGTCAGCAATGAGTCCATTCCACCTGCCTGCCTGCAACGTCCCCCATCGTCCATCTTCAACACGCACCAACTCATAAGTGAAGCCCAACTCTTCAGCAAACTTCTCCAGAAGGTCTATACAGAAGCCAGAGCAACACTGGTAGAAGGAGCCATTGCGATGAGCCTCTCCCATGTCCACTCTGAAACAATAAAACACAAAAAATAAAAATAAAATGTATAGAAATGTCATGGCATAGTAATGCTTCGATTGTTGTTCAGCCGCCGTCGACTCAAAGTATCAGGAAATCAAAGAAAAAAAAGGAACACAAAGGTAGAGAAAGGAATCAATTTGATATTTAGCTCGAGTTTTTTATTGCACAAAGCTGATAGGAAGAGTATTTGTTTTTTCAGTGACTTCAGAAACATGATTATTACTCGAGTTGTATTATTTCATTATTCAACGATATTAATGTCACATATTACAGAATTTAATTTAAATGCATGATACAAAATGAGTTCAAAGTTTCAAAGGCTGTGATGAAATGAAATAAATAATATTATGTATGAGAGCTAGGGGCATGTTTTAAACAACATAATTACTAAGTCTGTCAACTCCAACTATCAACAGCAACTTTATACTTTGCTATAAATGCATAAAAGCTATGTGAGTTGAGAGCGCTTTTGTAAGAGATGCTCTCTTGAGTAATATGACATTTCTTGAAGTATTTTATCTATGCCATATGCGCATTCAATTTGAAAAATATGAACACGACATATACCCTCCTTTTTACTTTTTTTAAGTTAGCTACGTCCTATTTAAAGGAAAATATTCTCCATTTTTTTTCATCATTAAATTACTGGTCTGTATAATGTTTGTATTTTGATGCTGCTTCATTAAAATAATAACTTATTAAAAAAAAAAAATTTAGTCTAAGCAATCCTAGTTTAATCAAAATATGCAAATGAATTACTTTTCATTTATTCGATCGATAATTCTTAGTTTAATTCCATGATATCAAATAAAAGTAAGAGATTATTTAGAAATTATTCCACCTTTTTTATTTAGAGGACATATTTCGGTCACGTCAGGTAGTTATTATTGAGTCACTCGATTGAGACTCGACAATGGCTACCCCACGTAGCCAAAACATGTCTTCCACTAAATAAAGTAACGTGAAGTATTTAATTAATATTATTTTATTTTTATTTGAAACATCCATTACTTAAATAAATTATATTTATTTCAATGTTCATAAAACCAATATTTTGTCAATGAAGTGTTGTAATTAGATGAACACACATATCAATTCTTATAAATTAGCTTACATTAAAAACTTCAAAATCATTTTATAAAGTAAGTTTTCCTTCAAGCCCCCTAACAACATGAAAAGCGTTTTTGATTATACATATAATGTATTCAGTGGAGTTCTGGGATATTTTGCTGCCTTGGGACAAGAATTATAGTTACTAAAAAAACTGCAATATATTTTTTTATTATTTTAAAAAGGAGATGTGATATAAAAAATGTGTCAAGGACATCGGTTAATTTTGTTCTTACAACATTTTACTACACCCAGCCCAGCAGTTAAACGCGTTTACATTTTCTCTGGTATTATTAAGGGAGTAACTTCCACTGTCTGCAAGGAGGTTCAGAGGATCTGCTCATCTCCTCCCCGAGAGTCCCGCCCACTTCATCGTCCAAGATTCCGCCCACCTCAAACAGACACTCACCTAAAACCACGTGTCTCAAAAAAGTAGTATCAAATTGTTTTTTTCGATAACATATAAATAACAATACAACCAGTTTCTAAAGAAAATTTGACACTTAAAGTTCTTAGCAAGCGCTGATACACAAACACATTATACTCAAAAAAATATGGATCAATACTAGATTTTTTGCCGAAGTAATTAAATAATATTATATTTTGTCTTTGTTTTACGTGCTTGTCACAAGTAATTAATTCAATTCTTAAGAATATTTGAAGTTTTATTTAAGCTCGGATTGTATTAAAAATATTTTTTAAGTTACAAAATCAGGGAAAAAAAAATTTTTCTTGAGCATATAAACTGACATTATTTCAGCATCTGCGACATTTATTCTATTGAAGAACTTCAAAAAGGATAGATTGCTTCATAGATCGCGAAACTACAGTCATCCAGCAAGTGAAACAGTGCTCAGTGTGATCCATGTTAAAACAAGTAAAGAAATACGTATTTATTTAATATTGAAATGTATCTCAAAGTGAGTGCTAAAAATATAAATAAAATCAAATAATAAAATAGAAGAAATATGAAGTCATCTTATTATTGACAACATAATGTTGTACTTCATTTTAGTGACGATATTTTGTTACGTAAATTACGCATAAATTAGAGGTTAAAGTTAAAAGCACTCTAACTTGTAGTATTCCGCAGTTTTGTGTTAAATTATTCTAATCTAAAAAGCTTCCCGGAACCCTATATGAAACACAAATATTTCGATGGCACTATTTCCCGCTATTGAAATTCATGATATTTCAGCGCACACGTTGCGGAAAAAGCTCTTTGAAAGTTCAAGCTATCCACAGCGGTCGAAACGTTCGCTTAATGAAATCCCTTATGATAAAACTCTTCCACGAATAAATAACATCATATATTTTCCTGTTGGCTTAAAAAGAGATTCCGCGGGTTGAACGAGGTCTTTTAAATTCAAAATGGCAAGGACTCTTGTCTTTGTTATACCATTGGACCTCAGCTTATGAATGACTCTGTCAACCATATATTTTGTTAACAAAAGTATTTTTATTAAATATTTAATTTGTTTAAATAAAAAAATACAAACCAAACATAAAAGGACAAGATTTAAAAAAAAAGTTGAATTTATTTATGATGCTTACTAATATGCGGAGCTTTTCGGGCGATCGCAAATATATCGTTTGAATAACGAGATTACATTGAAAGCAGTAATATGCGATGACCGTAGAGGATCACTAGTCTTTATTTAAAATAAAATGAATGTTAAGATGTTGAATGCACCTGATAACAAAATAACTACATCATTTGATGAGTAATGCAAATTGAAAAGCTAAAATTATAAAAAAATATTAAAAAATACACACATGGTTAGAAATATTGATCTCCTACATTGATTTCCTAACTTAACAGTTTTGGTCCTTGACCAACCAATTGTTTACAAAAGTATTGGTCATATTGATAGACCATCTTGCCGGTTGTCGACTTATGTTTATGCGTCCGATTCTTTATCGCCACTTCATTATTTTTCTCATTTTTTTTTCAGATTTACTTATTAACATCCTCCTCTAAGTTTGTTATTTAATTGAGGCAGGATAAGGAGCAGATTAACAACACACAAATATTGTATATCGAGGTTTTTAGTACCATTCAAGGGCTATATCATGCTGATGTCACTATAATATTATATAACTGTTCTACTTATATTTTCTCTGCGCAGCTATACACGCCAAATCTTTAACTGATATTCAAATTTTTCTGTTCCGGATAGACATGTCTAACATATAGAAGATATAAAAAAGAGAATTATGATATGATGAAAAAATTACTATTCTTGCTGTTTAATGAACAGTAAAATACAGCGACATAAGATGCTTTCAGGACCTAATGCGACATATTTCTAAATTTAGTCTATGAAATATACATAAAAGTATGCTCTCAACGCTGATTTATAAGTTGGTATATATATTGAAATGTATACAATAGCATTAACATTTCGGTTTACGAAATAAACCGTGAAACGAGGTTGGACTGAGGTACGATATTTCAAAGGCAGCGTCAAGTATATATAGATAAGTCATAAAGTGGCTGGCCAGCTGTTGTTGCCTCATTTTCATGTAAATTCGGGAACAAGATGATCCTCGGCTTGATTCAAAAGTCAGACGAGCAAGTGACGTAATTATATTCTTATTGTTCAGACCGAAGAGGGCGGGTAATTGCTTTGTTGGAGAAGTAAAAAGATACGGAGTAGACATAAATGAAAGCCCTGCCTTTGTTGTGGGATAGGGTTAATTGGAACAACAGAAATATGTCTGGTTAAAAGAAATGTGTTTTTCGTGAACAAAAAAACATGGTAGATAGATTCAAAATGGGGTTTTGTAAATACAAACAACTGTCTTAGCTCTTTTTTTAATACGAGTATATAAATATACACTATTTGTATAATAGAATACGATTTTTTAAATTAAAACAATATTTTACATAAAATATATTTTTTAAATTAGGATATGAATTAATACGTATATTTCTGAGGATGTGGATGATGATGTTCATGGATTGAACGATAGTTAAATTAATTTTAAAATATCAAGTTCGGTCTGGTTTTGAACAGACAGCATCTGAATCGTAAGCAAACGTTCTTACCACTATAACGACCGGCTATATATGAATCAAGTCAATTTATTTTAATTTACTGCTGAAAACTACACGAAAATCACCTCGTACAAATAACATTAATTTTGAAACAATATTTTCATATCAAAGTTCAGCGATATTGTCTCAGATGTTGATATATTTGACGAAAGGGAGGCCCAATTCAGACAAGAGCTTCACGAAATTGTTTAAAAAAATATTTGCTGAGTCGTTTGTTTAGTGCGTATTGAAATTTTCTGTTGCTTATCTTTATTGTTTTTTTTTTTATTTAGTACTAAATTATTATTATTTTTTTTATTTTTTATTTAATCAAATATAAAAAGATACATTTTTTACACAGTAATTTACATTCCAATTTTTTTTTCTTTTTTTTTTCTTTTTTTTTTTTACATTCGCTTTCCACACCACTTAAAGATAAGATCTTGTGTGTGGCGTGGGATTCATCTATGTTATTTTACAGTTTTATATAATTATACAGAGTTTTACATATACACATTTATACATTTACATGATTTTTATATAAAACTAACATTATATGATTAAAAATTTAATACACTATAAGTTGAATTAAATCTAAAGTATATATAAATTAATAATAAATTTTTGGTACATTTAATTATTTCAATTTGTTATGCAGTGACGTCGGTTCTGTTCGTAATTCTTTTAAAGAACTGTTTCACCTTTTCAATCAATATTTTAATATCACTGATCGCCTTTATTTCCCGTGGAAGATTGTTAAAATTAACTATTCCATTATATTTGTAACCATTTTGTGTGTTAAATTTTGGTATTAATAAGTTGTACATAAACCTAGCAGAATGACAAGTGTACCAGTTTTTGATTCTCCTTTCTTTAATAGTCTGTAAAATAGTGTATTTTTGGTATAGTGTATCCACCGTTGGCACTTTGAATTTATTGCATAGGCTTTCTGTTGGGTAGGTGGGAGGCCTTTTCAATATCACTTTGATGATAAGTTTTTGTACAGTTCTAATGGGGTTGGTAGTATTTAGGTATGTTCCTCCCCAACCAACAATGCCATATTGCAGTTGAGATTGGACAATGGAGTAGTATACCATTTTTAGATCTGCTTTAGTTAAGATGTTTCTGAGTCTGATGAATATATAGATGCATTTGCGTATACGTTTTACTAATTCAGCTGTGTGTGATTTCCATTTTAAGTTACTGTCAATAATTATACCCAGCTATTTTATTTTATCCGTAGCTTTGATCAATGAGCAGGTTTTTTCGCAGTAGGTATTATTACATCCAGGGTAATGAATAAATAATTTAGGTATGGGAGTTGTCGTTATTTTTTTGTTAATGGAGAATGGGATTAGATATGTCTTTTCTGCGTTTAATTTAAGTAGATTAACGTCAAACCATCGTTTAAGACTGTTAATATCATCATTTGCTAGTTTTATTGTTACATTCCAGTTATTGCTCTCAATTATTATTGCTGTATATTATTGCAATTATTATCGTCAGCATAAGATATTATTTTACCGTTCAGATTCTGTTTGAATATATCGTTTACGTAGATAATAAATAATAGTGGTCCCAATACTGTTCCTTGCGGTATTCCAAGTTCACTTGTTTCTTTTTGACTCGGTACATTATTTATTTTGACTAATTGTGGTCGTTGATAAAGATAACTTTTTATCCATTGCAGTGCGCTATTACTTATTCTAATGTGATTTGATTTCGATATTAGTTTTGCATGAGAAATGCTGTCAAATGCCTTTTTCAAGTCTATAAATATACCTAAACATTTATGATTATTGTCAAGTGAGCCTAGTATATAATTTGATAGTTTAGCAATGGCGTCTTGTGTGTTTCGGTTTTCAATAAATCCGAATTGGTTTTCATTCATTAGTTTATTAGTTTTAATAAATTCATTTATTCTTTTTTTTACTATTTTTTCGAATATTTTTGCTATGTTTGAAATTATTGATATTGGTCTGTAGTTTGTAATATCGTTAGGGTCACCAGATTTAAAAATAGGGGTAACATTTGTTTGTTTGTACACATCTGGGTATATTCCAGCTTGTAAGCTTTTATTTATAATATAAGCGAGCGGTTTGGATATTTGTTTAACATATTTTAGTGATTTTATTTTAATGCCGTCGTATCCTGGTGATGAACCGTCTTTCATGCTATCGATTATTGATTCAATTTCAGCTTCTGTTGTATTTTGGAATTTTGTTATTTTTTGTTCAAAGTTATCGTTAGTAATGTAATTCATACTAGTATTTTTGGGGTCAATGAGTTGTGCAAGTTGTTTTCCTACGTTCACAAAGTAATTATTAAATACTGATGCGGCCTTAGAAGGGTTTGTTTTGCAGCAGATCATAAATACCTGTATTTAAACATTTTGTTTCTTTTTGTATTATCTTATTTTAGGATCGGATTAAATGAAATTTGTATTTTTTTTTGAAAGAAAGAAATACAATTGAATGTAATTGATTATATCAATCAATTTTTTTCCTAATAATATTTTCTAAAAACGGAGAGACTTGTATCGGTACAATTCGTGAATTCTGCACAACAATGATGTGTCATCACATTAAAGCAAAAACCTCACCAAATGTTATCTATCAATCTTCTTGCTCACCTGGTATGGCTTTGGCTGACTTTTTTTGTATGCGAAACTAAAATTACCTCTTCTGGGAAGAGTTTTTTGAGCCGATTGAAGCCACAAAAGGAAATTTTCTGAAAGGGTTGAAGGCCATATATAAATACCCTTATAAAACATGATTATTCTGAAACGCTGGTGTAATATTGCAAACGCGATAATGTTTTAAGGCATCATAATAATTGTTTACGAATATTTTCTGTTGTTTTATTTATATTTTTTGAAAGTAATTAAAGGGATTTTTTTAAAGATAAGATTTAGGCTTACATTTTTTTTTTTCGTTTTGAAACTTAAACTCACGTAAGAAAAGAGTCGCACAAATTTCAACGACAGTTCATATACATGACTAGGTAATATATATTAATGACTGGAAAAAGCACACAATTGAGTTTTGTAATTAAAATATTGGTTATCAATTATAAGGAAGATATCTTTATGGTTGATTTTGGTAACATTCACTTTCAGTCCCAATTGTCTATTAAATAAAATAACCCATGAACTTAATGTAAAACTGCATTATAAAGTAACTTTAAACAAAAATTTATTCAAATAATTTTCTAAGAACAAAGACAACAATTTATAATGGAATATAAACCAATTAATTACTCGTATCACAATAATCTTCTCGTTGACAAATGTTTAGTAACGACTTGAATACGTTAAACATTTTTCGTTCATTTTTGAATATCTTAAAACGCTTCTTTGAGATTTTCTAGATATTGACAGATGCTATTTATGACATTAAAATATACGTGTTTTTTATGTAAACACATATGGGAGAATACCGACACATGGTAATAGTAATTCTGAAGTCTTATCTTTGGAATTCTATGACGCTTACCATGGTGCATATGACTAAGCACTGCATGTGGAGTGTTGATCCGCCAACCTCATAGACTACAGCCCGAGATTCACGCATCATCCTTTATTATTACAGGAATTTAATATGAATTGGTGGTCTTCACGGGACGACTTTCGCCTACCACCAATTTTGATTAATAAGCTATGACTGCCATTATGTGAGGGATCAAATTCACACCAACCGGGGATAATTTAAGAGCTCAGTAATCGATTACAAAACTTTTTTTTTAATCTCCATTTTGGATCGAATCCATGACCTTTGGCTTTCAAAGTAAACGCTTTGACCATTGAGCTATACCTGCCGGCAAATATGCTTTTTAAACAAATAAATACATTTATTTATTTGTCATGTTCAGGATTTTTCGCTTCAGATTGCTTTATGTAAAACTCGTTCGTATATTTTACTGAGGTGGGAGACCAGTCCAGGGAGATGCTTCAAATTGTTTGCCCTCCCATCCTCCCACCTCATCACAGTCTAGAGTTGTGGCCAAATGCTTAAATCGGTCGACTATCATTCTTATGAAGGTACATCTCATCAAACCTGTTCTTCTCCATCAATAATCATAAGAAGCAACCAATTTTTTTAGTTTCTACACATTTTTAAAGAAGACTAATACCCGTATGCAGAAATATTCCTTGACTTGAGGTAACCAACTTAACACCCGTCTGCTGAGATGTTTTTAGGTGAGTTGAGGGCTTACTCACGTTACATAAAATATAATATTTGATGTAAATTTGTATGTTTATCAATTCATTAAATATTGGTATAGATCAATTATCTATACAGTGTTAGAATATTGAAATATATTCTAAAAATATAAAAATGTCTTCCTCACTTTAGTGATTCTAAGAGAAAGTGGCTCTTATAAGTTGGTTGCCTTCGAAAAATATATCTGTATATGGGTCTTAAGTTGGAAAACTTAAGACAAAAAATATCTCTGCATACGGGTAACAACTTTAAAAAGCATGTTAAAGATGAAAAATCATTTATAAACCACCTTGGAGTCATCATCATCATCAGCATATGAAAGTCCACTGTTGAACAAAGGCCTCCAGCATGAGTCTCCATTATTTTTTATCGTCCGCCCTTTGCATTCAAGTTCATCTAGCAGGGGGTCGGCCAACGCTCCGTTTGCTAGATTTTGGACGCCAATCCAAAACTTTTCTTCCCCAATGACCGTCTTACCTTCAATAGATATTACCTTGGCGTATCAGTAGTTAAATATAGAAAAATAAATAATAGATATCTATGTTTTACTATGGAATACGTATGTGACATATAGTATTGCATGTAAGTCAAGTGCCTAACGAGTCATGTAAGGCTGCTTGCCAGCCGCTGTTAGCAGTACTAGCAAGCAGCAGCTTGTAATATTTATAAATATTGTATCGAATTCTATACTTGTACAAAGTTTGATTGAAGATTGACGGTAGCGGCTTGTTTAAACATAGACAAACGCTAGGAGTCTATTGTGTATCATGCTTTACCTCTTAGTGAAATCCCGCTCATCTTCAGTTTGTATCCTCCCACCTACACCCATCTTTACCCATCTCCTCCCATCGTCTCGCAGGGTTTGTTTGCTTAGGACTCCTGACAACGCATAATTTCCATCGCCGTGTTTATTTCCGCTCAAATTACGAACAGTTTTTGTCAAGCGGTTCGCCATCGCGTCGCGCCGAACTATCCTTTCAAGAAATTAATATTCAGAAGAAAAATACGACCGTCGAAAGAATGGACGTGATCTATAAAATGCTTCTTAACAAATCTATGAAAAAAGAAAAACTATTTATTTTACGTTTGAATAACGAAAACACGTGGTTTGAAAGGAATTCAAAGGTTTTAAGATAAACACTGAAAAGCCGCCTTTGTAAAAAGTATTTACTAAATCTTTAACTTTAAATTAACTGTAATTACAAAATTAACAAATTTACCATTTTAAGTTTTGATTCACATTTATTTTTACACAAAATAAATGTGAATCGAAACTAAATATTTTTAATTGGTTAATTTTTTAATTAAAATTTATTAAAAAAATTAATTAAGCAGTTTCACCAAGTATTGACAGTTAATAACCTTAATGTTACCATATATATTTAAATATTTTTTATACAGAACAGATACAGACTAAAATGATACAAAATTATGTGACATAACAAATATTAAAAATGAAAAAAAAAAACTCAAAAGGAAACATAAAAAGCGATAAAAATTAACTCATGTAAGAGATCCAGGAAACGTTGACATTTACAAATACAGAAAAGGATGTGAAAATATAATCAAAGTGTGCTAAAAGCCTATTAAAATGCATCATTGCATTAAACTGAATCAAGTACGCCTTATCATGTAATGGAAGAAACATGTATAAATTATATACAATCTTAGAGAAAGATATTAAAGTAATGTCATAACCTCAGCGCATTTTATTTAATGGCGACTACATATTACGAGAAAAAATATTGCCAACATATTCATTGTCTCATCATCATCATAATCATCATTATGAGCTTCAGGGATGTTGGCTGATGTTTTTCTTTTTGCATAATTTTATTAAGGGCATCTGAGAAATAAAAGCTCCGTGAAATGGTGCATGAGAGACTTTCAAATTATTCCCGCACAAAAAATAAGAACATTATTTTATCTCATGGTTGTGGCGTCGGGACGCTTTATGGATTCTTAAATGTGAATTGACAAAAAAAATGTTGTTTTAAGTAAATAATATTTCAAACGACTTGTTATTTATTATAATCAAGAGAATCTTTATTTTATATAGTAATGTAAAAATATATTATCTCGGGCTACAGCGAATACTGAAAAAATTTGAATTTCTCTTATCTGAGAAAATAGTCTACAAAAAAAATATATATTTATTTTGAAATATGTATATATACTCGTACATCAATTATAACATATCTCGTATATATTTACAATGTATATAACTAAATATAAATTTCATATATAGCCGGCGGGTATGGTTAGGTTAAGACGTTTGTTTGGGAAGCCGAAGGTCGTGCGTTCGATCCCCGACGGAGATTAAAACGAAAACAAATTTTAAACTCTCAATACACAGGTTGGTATGAATTTAAAAACCCGTAAATGCCAGTCATAGTCTATTAATCAAAATGGGTGGTATAATTCATCCCGTAAAGACCACCATAGACCATTCATAGTGAATTCCTGTAATAATAAGGATGATGCGTGTATGTTGGGCTACAGTCTATGACATTGGCGGATCACCACTTTGATATGCAGCGCTTAGACATTTGCACCATGATAATTGTCATAGAATTCCACAGATGTGACTTTAGTATCACTATCACCATCTTTCGGTATTCTTATGTGTTTGCATTACAAAAAAAAAGCGTCTGTCATTATCATGAATATTGATATTTTTGAATACTCTATCGCTGCTTTATTAAAAAAAATATTGGCTATACACTCGCAAATTCAATCAATTAAGCCATGAATAATATTAGTCTCGCTGATAATTTTTCACTGATATTTTGGAAAAATTGACACGTGACAACGTAAGCGCGTCCAATTTATTTCGATCGTTCATGTAACGGCTGATTTGAATATTAAATTAATGTCAATATTTGCGATTTTGTAATTTGCAATGCCAACATATCAAAAACGATACGCCAATGGGATTATAGCTTATTACGGATTCATAATTTGGGTGCCCTGTGACGACCCGAAGGACCCAAAAATCGTTTTTGCTTGTTGATGAGACTTCTTTTTTTCATTTTCTTAGCATTAAATTTGAGATCCGTTATAAATAGTAAATATTTATTTATAAGCGCTTACAATATAAAAATATACCAATTTCATATATTGGTATGTAATCGTATACCAAATATACCAAGTCAATCATTATATTCGAATATTATTAGAGTGTCGATTAAATAAACAAAAATAAATTATAATTGTACTATTGTTTAGTAATCGAGTCAACAATAATAGGATGTTAAATTAGAGATCAAAACGATCATCAGAAAACAAACCGATCAAGCTATCACAGGTAATACAAATATCATGTGAAATTACTGATCTGATAATTTCTTGCAATCAATTTTGATGTTTGTTTACAAAGTTTTGTATCAACTATTAAATGAGTTTACCGATATTAAATGTGATAAGCCTATGTTCATTTACTGCTGTACGTAGCTCAACTATCTATCGACTTTTTTTGCTACATGCATCTAGCTTCCCCTTTCTATTCTTTTCAATCTGGCAATCTAATATAAGAGCTTCGATAGATTTTTCTTTTTATAATTCTTAAGTAATACTTTTTATTCCATCGCTTGTTGTCACTTTGACACGTTGTCACGGCAATTACCACTTAAGTATGTCATAAAAAGTTCTTTCTTCATTTTACAAACACTCTCTTTATAGGCCTCTCCATTCATATTGGGAAAACTTAGAAGCTTTTGTTAGATGCACTATATGTTTTTATTAAGAATCTACATAGATCATACTCGTACGACATAATTTTTGAGCATTGTGAAATTTTAACTTTAAGATTGCTCACATCTTACAAATGATGCTCATTTCAAGTAATATTTTAATTCATTGTATTTAAATGTAAAAATAAAAGTTCATTGCTTCTTTGAAATCGTATGACTGACCACATTTCATTTGTAAAAAGAATGAATTAATTTAAATTTAAATGGCCGGGTATCCAATTCCATTCTGAAACTGTTTACAAGCCCTAGAGCTGTGACCTATTTATAAATTTATGTTTCAGCACATCCGCTTGTTTTAGGATTCATGTTCGGATGAAATGTAACTATCGATATTGCATAACCTATCCCTTTCTATTCGCTTAATCATATCATGTTTCAGCCAGCAAATACAGCGTGGTGCGAAATTAATCATCCAACGGTAATCATCCATTGTTACTGATGATCAGCAAACATTAACTGATGCACTGTTTTCACTTTGTACGAAAACATGTATGTATTTCACAAAAATTCGCTGTAAGGACCTTACAGCGAATTTTCCATTGCGTGGTCCGTCGTCTGCTTGATGTTTATCTGTTCTCAACGACATCGGCAGCCACAGCCGCAATATTCTCGGCCGAACGACCAGTATAGTGGAAACCATGGCCTGAAAGGTCTTCTGCAATTCCAATCAGTTTGATTCGAGTAGTTACTCGAATCGAACTGATTGGAACTGCTTGTTACTGGACAACATCCCGGCGCTTAGTTAAGCGCCGGGATGTTGTCAAGTACCAAGACATGATTAGAAAATTGACGTCGAAATTCACGCTACGCTAACCAAATTGGTAAATAAATGGACACAATTACTCCACTATCTTGCAGAGTATAGCGTTTTAATTCTTGTCTACTTGAAAACTGCCGCTGTCTTGTTCAACACTTACGTTTATACAACCCATGAATGCGATTCTAATCTCTTTCATGGGTTCTTTCTTTTAGCACTTCTGTGCAGTGGCCACAATTGTTCAGAAGGGACTCCCACTGGACTTATCAGTTGCTAACTGATCATAATCTGAATGAGCGCGTCATCAAGGAGACTTAACTGTCCTCCGGTGTGATACGGGTGTGAGGCGGGTAAAGTCAAGTCGAGCTATCTTGTTCACAAATATCACAAATTAGATTGATGTACGAATTTTATTACGCCAATTAAATTTTATTTTAACATTTTGCGGTAGGTAATTTTGCGCCACCTGTATAATGCTCATAATGTGGAATGCTAATCCTGTGCGCATCCAACATGACGCCGTCCGACAAAGTAAGCCTGGATTCAGTTTGGCAATGTTTTGATATGGATTTCAATGAAACCGGTGGATGAATTTTGATTGTGGATTTTATATTTCAGCCATTCGCCTGAATTATCGGAATTATTCAGGATTTAATATTACTTTATGTCAAATGCGTAACGTTTCATTTGAATACTGGATTTATTTACGATATTAGTGTGAATACATTTTTATAATATATATATTAGGTTCAGCTACGAATTAAAAAGTTGCAATGGAGTTTCATATTTATACTAAGACATAACAGAGTTGAAAATTTTTCATCTTACGCATTAAGATTTAGATTTTTTTAAATATTAAATAGATAAATATTTCGTACCTTGTTTAAACATGGTTAACACTAAAACAGTTTAATCACTTGCTGGAATACCGCAGTTTCTCTCTCAATGAAGGTTTCATCCGCTTCCAACGTATATAAGCATACTGATATAGAAATATACTGACGGTCTTCTTCTTCTTCGTGTCAGCGACGTCAAATTATTTTTCCCAATATCTGGCAACATCGATAGCTCGTGTGTTGCCCAGCATTAGGTCCTGAGATGTGCAACTTGTTGGGCACATGGAGCAGCATCGTAGGTGTGAGGCGGTCTGCAGGTCTCCACAGTCGCACAATAGTGTCTCTCCCTGCCGAAGCATTCCCCACCGCTCGAGGTTGTCCTTTGTTCTACCAACTCCGGTTCTTAATCTGTTTAGGGATTTCCAGGTCGGCCAGTCAAGGCTCTTGCCAGTTGGGAGGCCTTCCTTTGGAGTAATGAAATCCTCTGGTGCGATTTGTTGCCAGAGTTGGAGTCTATCATTTTCAGGGCTGGATGTGAGAGGTTGTGTGGATTTCAGAAAACTGCTTCGAGACTTCAATCTTGGTGTTGGCGGTATCTGATTATACAAGCAGTGGGACGGTTGGTTGATTGCCTTACGCATTTCTTCGGCGCATATGACTTTGCGTCTTATGTTCGGTGGTGCGATACCAGCCAAGGGGTATAGTTTAGAAATGGGTGTTGGTTTGAGGCAGCCTGTGACGACTCTGCATGCATCATTCAGGGCAGTATCCACTTGATTACAGTAGGCTGATCGACCCCACACTGGTGCCGCATATTCTCCGGCTGAGAAACAAAGTGCTAAAGCTGAGGTACGAAGAAGGGGTGGTTGGGCTCCCCAGTGAGTGTTGGTCAGTTTGCGGATGAGGTTGTTCCTTGTTGCAACTTTCTGTTTGGTGTTGCTGCAATGACGCCTGAAGGTGAGGGTGCGATCTAGAGTGACTCCGAGGTATTTTGGATGGTCGCTATGTTCCAGTACTCTACCTTCCCACGTGACACGAAGCTTTCTGTTAGCTTCCCTGTTTCTAAGGTGGAAATAGCAGACTTGTGTTTTTGATGGGTTAGGTTTGAGATGGTTGGTTTCGTAGTAATGAGACATCTCGTTGAGTCCCTGGCTTAGGATGTCCTCAACTTCTTCAAACGTTACTGCTTGTGCTGCCAAACCTAAGTCATCCGCATATATGAAAGATTTTGTGTCTTTAGGGGTGGGTTGGTCGTTTGTATATATATTAAATAGTATAGGAGCAAGTACACTGCCTTGTGGTAAGCCGTTCTTTTGGTTACGCCATCGGCTGGTTTTCCCCTGAAAATCCACAGCGAATCTCCTGTTATGCTGCATAGCCGCGATCATCTGCACTAGCGAGAAGTCACCTGTCATTCTGTACAATTTACTGAGAAGTGTGCTGTGCGACACTGTATCGTATGCAGCAGTTAGGTCGACGAATACCACTCCGGTCACTTTCCTTACTTCGAACCCGTTTTCGATATGTTGGGTCAGGTTTAGTACTTGCCCAGTGTATGACTTTCCGGGTCGGAAGCCCGCCTGCTGGGGTATCATTTTAGGTTCGATAAAGGGGGTGAGTCGGTTGAGTAGTATCCGTTCGAAGATTTTAAATATATGGCATAGTAAAGATATTGGGCGGTAGCTTTTAGCATCATCAGGGTTTTTCCCTGGCTTTAAAATGGCTATGACCTTGGACTTTCTCCATATTTTTGGGATTTGACTGCCGATCATGCAGGCATCAAACATTTCAAGGAGCCATTGTTTAGCCTGGGGGCCAAAGTGTTTTATCTGTTCTACGCATATATCATCCAATCCAGCCGCTTTTTTGTCTTTAGCGGCTTTGATAGCACACTCCAGTTCAGCCATTGAGAAGGGTTTTGACAGATCGCTGTGTTCAATTAGAGGGTCTCTGTCCAATTTTTGCTTTTTCGTTTTATTGTTCAGCTTCCCGTTGAGGAGGAGCTGATGAGCAATTTCATTGGCTGACGGTGAAACTGTGGTCTTCCAGGAAATGATCAAAAAAAAGTAAAGAAAAAGAAAATTCTAACCCAGAAGTAATTTACGCAGAAATATTATACTTTATATATTGTAAATTAAATTTCTTCTGAACCTGTATTTTAACCACGTGTTTTCATTGCAATATGCCCATGCATGTAGCTATTGTACGACACTTATTTTTATCAAAGAAGGACTCTCGGAATAATGCAGCTCAGCAAGAACTGTCATAATAGGAAAATCCCACAATAGGAAAATGTCGCTATGATTGGTTTGGCAAAGCTTCAACAGCTGAACAGCTGGGGAACAAATGAAATCAATGATACGCCGTTCATGCGAACTGAAAATGAACTGAAATATAGAGTAAAATAAAAGCACTTGATCAATAACGAGTAAAATAAAGATTTATAGATTCCATTAATATGAATCTGTAGTTATATACGATAGATAGTCGTATTATATAGTTGCTTTCAGCTTTTGCTTTTCTACGTCACTATAAAATAATACATTTTCTATGTTTATTCTTACGTTTAGAAGCGTTTGTTTATCATACCAAAGGTCGGAAGTTCGATACTTGACGGAAATTAAAATATTTTTTTTTTCATTGGTTTCCATGCTCTTTATATATACCCTATTCGCTCCGGTAGGTGTGGATTTACTCTCTCACCCGTTAAATGCTATTCAAAATATATTTATTAAAATTGAAGGTAGATGTAAATCAACCCATAGACACCACCGATTCATAAGTAATTCCTGTTAAAACTGGATGATAATTAATTGCCGGGTTGTTATCTATGGCGTTGGTTGATCAAATTTCACGTGATGTTTTTACCATTTGCAAAATTGTAAGCGTCATAGAATCCATAGATGAGATTTTTTTTCTTCCATTTGTAGATAAAATCCTGTATATGTTCACGGCAAATATATATGTATATATCAATCCACTGTATATTAAGCTGCTTAGTGATTTATGTATGTTAAGGAATTCGGCTAATGGATTCAGTACTTCGCATTTGATATTTAACGTCACTTTATTAAAAATTTCAAGCACGAGTCATTAATCCGCCGACAATAGGTTCATACAATACATAACTAATTTTCTTTCAGGAAAAGTGCGGGGCGCGTCTTTCAGGATTAATGTTTTCGAAATTCGCTTTCAAGTTTATAATAATACACCGGCCGTAATGAATGGAGCTCCAATGCAAAATCAGCTGGAACTTTCCCTGAAAATATGTTTCCATAACATTTGTTTTAAAAAGCTTCAGGCTCTCGCAACTTTTTAATAAGCGCCCGAAAATTGCAAAGGTTCACAACAGTGTCGAGTGCTTAATAAAAAAAAACTCAACAACTTACTTTTGACAAGCTTGAGGTTTCCATTATTTCATTTGTAATACACTTCATAACGCATTTCTTCTCAAGAGCTCTATTGAAAGGAATTTCATTATTTTTCCACAAAAAGCAAATAAAAACATTATTCTTGAATACAATTTTGGCCTGTATTTCTTTGTTCAGTAACTAATTCAAGGTTTTGGCAGTAAATAAAATCAATTGAAATTCACTTAAATTAATCAAAAGTAGACTAGATAAATTGGTAGAATCCACTTTGTCAATTTTGAATGTGGTTGGATATAAAATTATTTATATTTCCCTGCCACCAAACGATTATTTTTAACTTACCTTTTTAGGTATTTATTGCTGACCATTTGCTTAATGATAATGGTCCATTAATTGAATTAAATACTGCCTATAAAAATTGTTGCCAAAATTTCACCTCATTTTATTCGATTTACAAATTATTGAAAAATAAAATACATTTTAGTGAAATCTGTTTTTCTATTGAGAATAATATTTTTACTCAAATGAATATTTGTATAGAGTCCTTTCATATAAATATTTATATGATTATTTTTTCAGGAAGATTAAATACCTAAATAAAATATCGCAATGCAAATAAAGAATCAATCATCACGTGTGACATCGTAATCTGTGAGATATAATTACCGATAAAGCATCGTTCTGTCAATAAATAAGTAAATATTATATTAATCATTCAAAATAACCTGTAAAAGAACTTCGTCCGTGCTATATCAGGCATGGATCTTCGCGTAGATAATCCTGGTAATTATAAATGTTCACTAGGGCTGTGGGTTTGGTAATATCCTATCGTTAACGTGGTTACTACGTAACCAAAGTTAAGCAATATTGAGCGCGAACCAAAACTTGAATGAGTTGTCGCTGGTTGTGTCGAATCGATTTTTAGAACAAGGTGATCCACTCCTCGAAACGTCTAGTTTATAATTCGATCTTCTTAAAACAATACGATTAATAAATCACCTTAAATATGCCTTCGATACTATAGCTGCCGCTTCTACAAGTAAATGTACTTGAAGTTGACCTGGAAGTTATTCTAATTTTCTTAGATGTACTTTTAGATGCCGAAATATCTAGGGACGAAAAATTGTAGTAGCATCTTACAGAACTGAGTGGTAAAAATTGATTTTTATTCAAAGTATATAACAATTATTGTAAAAAATATATATAATGTTAGTCAAAAAAAAAGTTTTCATAAATAACCAGGCATATTTGATGCTGAACTCAATTGTCTTTTAAATCTTTTTATTAAATAAATTACCTTAAAATGAAAAATAATAGGGTACGTCATTATGTATGACGAAATGATTTTATATGAGTTCGATAACTTATTATTGAAAAATGTATGACAGCTTTATATATATTTTTATATATAGCAAATTGTATTTGCTTACATAGGCCTTTCTTTAACCCCCACTCCTAAGCTACACCCATCCCCCTACCTACTTTTCAGTAAAACACTTTCCTTATTAGTAAATATCCATTTTCACGTCATTACTTTTGTACACATTTTTTAACGTGGATAACACGTTGAAACTGATAAATCTTTTATTGATCAAAAAACTGCAGTACTCCACCAAGTAAAACGATGGTTACTGTAATCCATGTTAAAACAAAGTATGAAAAACTTATATATTTATTAATCAGAGTGGTTTAAATTTTTCAAAACCCCGACTGTACAGCCCTGTATTGATCACCGTATTAGCAAACGTTCGTTGCTACATGTATTTAGTTCCATCACCAAGATCCGTGCCCTTCAATGGCCATCATTATCTTTGGTAATTCAGAGGATCTGCCTATCTTCTCAGATCCTCGCCGGAAGGTCGTTTTGATAATTCCTTCCTCCTCCACACAAAAGCTACAATAGAGTAAGTAACTTCCGAAAAACTGTGTCGAAGATTTCAATTATCCATAAGGTATTTAATATTCAACTCCTTGGAAATTATGCAGATGGATGCTTAGAATAGAAAATGATGTTATTCATAAATATTTATTATACTAATGTTACAATAATAATTATATTATCCTAAAAGTACTGAAACTACCATTAAAAACTAAGATCTTACGAATATATTAGGTATGTAATTTTAAGCCTGAAAATTCTTGTAATTAAATATGTTCCTTCTGAAGTTATTATTAATTATAGCTTGTTAATTATAGTTTGAAGCACAATTATTTTTTTATTTAATTTTTTGTTTGATTTTGAATGGTTTGGTATACGAGCTTACATATAAAAGAATCGACTGTAATCAATTGATGCATACATACAAATCAACATCAAATATAACATTTTTATGACATTTCTCTTACCAGTTTTTGGAGCAAAAGAAACGGCAAAAGCTGGGATTCGAAACAAAAACTAATAATGATATTCAAATAAATAAAATTCCCCTCAAAAAAAGGTAAATGCCAAAATACTCCAATGATATATAGCTTCATAGGTTTTGTAGTTGAGCCGTGGTTAGCGAATTTATTCTGACTTATAAATATTGGTCAGAAAAAAATCTCCACACAGTCCCTTTGATCACACGAGCGTAAATCGTACGTAAAATGTATCGGAAAGTGTTTTAGGTTTAGAGGTTACTTAAGATAGTGTAAGAATCATGACAGATAACAGAACTGTATGTCGGCTTTTAGTTATATTTCTAACATTCACTTCGAGATCCATTTTAATATTAAAAATAATTAAAAATAATTCCATACTTTGTTTAACATGGATCACACTGAGCACTGATTCACTTCATTTTCGTTCGTCGACTACACTTTCGCGATCTATGAAAGCTTTATCAGTTCCAACGTGCACAAACGTACTGACATGTAAATGAATAAATACTAATAAAAAAAAACACAAGAGACCAGGTAGATGTTTGGTAGAGTTAAGGAGGGGGGTTTATTGGCAAATCCTATGTAAGTAAATCGATGATGCAAAAAATATTCATAATTTTGTCGTTTTTATGTATGTTGGCTGTTTTAGACAACTTGCTATTTTAACTAGGAATTACATATGGTAAAATAATAATATTGTAGTATTGTAACGATAATAATATGTTTTTGGGCCTCCATTGCAATGCTTTATTTCAATGTGAAATCCAATCTTGGCTGCGCAAGGCCTCGCTTTAAATTCTTTTGATAATTTCAGGAATTTCATTATGTTAATTCGCGCGAACGAGAAGCTTTCAGTGAGGCTCTGAGTCTGTTCACAGCTCTGGCAAGTAAAAGGAGGATTTACTTACACCAGGCCCGCACAAGACCGGCATCCAGACAACCAAGAGTATAGTAAAACTAGAATATCCTCTGAATAGAGTTGCAAAGGAATATAGGACAATTTAGTTAGAAGGAAGTGCGGTAATAGAGTAAACCTGAGAAGGATAAACTATAAAGCAACGAGGACAGAGAAAATGCGGCTAAAAGAAAATTTAAAAAGTATAAAAAACAATGGCTGAATTGGATTAGCGCCCCTAATTATTTTGTATTAGCAAGCGTAAATTAGCATTCTTTTGTATTATATTTTATTTGTAACGAGTAGAGGAGAAATTATGCTGTTTTATGTCTTTTGGTAAACATGAAATATACTATGAAAAATATAATAAGAGAACAACAATGGAAAATATGTAAGGCCATGCTTAAAAAATAAAATGTAATGAAGTTTAATTAAAAATATGTTATTACAACAGTAGGTGGTATCATAAACGAAAATATTTATTTGAATTTAAAAAAAAAATGTCTTTTGTATATTTTTTAAATACTATAAAACATTTTTATAGCTTTATGAAAGTCAAACATTAGTTCTTGATAAGTTGTACTTAAATCATTGCGCAAGATTTCAATTAAAATAATTGTAAATAATTAATGCAATAATATTATGTTATGATTTTGAATCACGAAAGCATATATTTTACGCATTTTTTATAATTGTGTAGTTTCATCAATTATTGTCTGTAATTATTTTTTTTCAATGCTTAATCTAAAAATTTAATGTTTCAGTAGAAGCTTGAAAAAAAAATTATTTGAATATTGCGTTTAATCGAAGAAGCAATTTTTTTTTTATGTAAACACATACAGGAGAATACCGACAGATGGTGAAAGTAATTTTTTGAAGTTTCATCTGTGGAATTCTATAACGCTTACCATGGTGTATATGGCTTAACGCTGCATGTGGAGTGTTGATCCGCCAACGTCATAGGCTACAGCGCGAGATTCACGCATCATCCTTTATTATTACAGGAATCTACTATGAATGGGTGGTCTTCACGGGACGACTTTCGTCTACCACCAATTTTAATAGATAGGCTCATTTTACGGGTGATGGATCAAATTCCAAATGGAGGTATTTTAGAGCTCATAAATCGATTAAAAATCCTTTTTATTTTAATCACCGTCGGGGATCGAACCCACGACCTTTGGTTTGCAAAGCAAACGCTATACCATTGAGCTATGACCGCTGGCAATGGCAGTGAAGTACGATAAGCAATTCCCACACTGCAGTTGATAAACTTTGAACGTTGTATTACCAAAATCTTTACGTATCAAGCATTACAAACGGTAATTGATCGAAGTAAAGGGTGAAGTTTGTAACTATTTTCTTTTTAGCAACACTGATTTTGACAGCTCACGTACGTTTCGTGTTTTGTGTCACTGTCAAATATCTTAAGTTTGGTCAATAATTTAACCATTGTAGACGACAGCTCCCAGTTCCGCTGACGATCCGCTCTACGGGCGTGTATCAGTTTTCCGCTCTTCACTAGACCATCTTCTCCCAGTTACTTGTAAGGTAACTAGTTACGCCATCATACAGGAGGGTGGGAGGTAGAAATGAAACGCAAGAGATTCAAGTCTAAACTGATTTATTTAACGTTCAAGTCGGTGCTTTTATACATTCATTTTCTGGTACCTACTTTTGCGGCTGAACAGTTTCGGTCGCACGGGTCTGTATTCCTTTCTTAGGGTTTTATTACTATACGAAGCGTTCCTGGAGATCTGTAATCCTAGCCATAACATCGGTTTATGTTTTTATGGCTAAAACTGAAACGTATCCTAGGCTCGTTCGCACGCTTTTACTAAACAAAGGAACACTTTCTGAATATTTAATATTTATGACATCTTCCCGAGAATAGACGCCTCTCACGCTGGCCAACAAAGGGCGACGTTTTTGGCTTATTTAATATTTATGGCCCCCTTTCTAACAATCGGTCGGGGCTCACGGACTGTTTCTTTATTGAAGGTCCGCCCGATAATACTCGTGGGATGCAAAGTATAATAAACCATCGAATTCCTATATCATTACAAATAACACATAACAAATAACACATAACTATCAACAGCTGTCGTTTTCAGCGTGAGACGTACGTAACAACCATGAATCGTCTTACAAACGAACAACGCTTGCAAATCATTGAATTTTATTGATCCATATTTTTATCGAAAAATTGTGTTCAGGGACGAAGCTCATTTTTGGCTGAATGGATTCGTAAGTAAGCGGAATTGTCGGTTTTGGAGTGAAGATCAGCCAGAAGCATTGCAAGAGCTACCAATGCATCCAGAGAGAGTTACTGTTTGGTGCGGATTATGGGCTGGTGGCATCATTGGACCGTACTTCTTCAAAGATGATGCGAATCGCAACGTAACTGTGAATGGTGAGCGCTACCGTGAGATGATATCCAACTTTTTTTTGCCCAAAATGAAAGAGCTTGACTTGCATGACATGTGGTTTCAACAAGACGGTGCCACATGCCACACAGCACGCGAAACAATAAACCAATTGAGTGGCAAGTTCAGTGAACACTTTCACGTTTGGGACCGGTCAATTGGCCGCCTAGATCGTGCGATTTAACGCTTTTAGATTATTTTTTGTGGGACTGTACTTATATGGACTGTATTATCGATTCAAATAAAGATTTAATGCATTTTTCTTAATTTTATGTGTCTTTTTTTAGAAAATTTCTTATAGCTATTAAAAATTACCCTTTAGTTGCACAATACAATAACAAAAAAAATCTCATATAAATAATAAAATGATAAAAATGAATGATTATTTTTATTTAAAAATTAATCAAAATACACTTTTAACTCACTGAAGATTTTTGTTATATTAAGCCTCTTAAGACTAACGCTTTTTATTGTTAGTTCAATTTTAAAAACACCATTTCTCTTTTGGGCGCCAATATTTTATGAGCTCTTAGCGATACTTTAATTATTATGACAAATACTTTAAACGAGTATCGTAATTTAAAAAAGAATAGAGTTTTGAATTATCATAAAATTAGGTCTGTTGATTATTAAATTATATTTTTTTTATTTTTATTTTACAGTTTTTTTTTTCTATAATTCAAGACAGAAGTCCAAGGAATAGGTACACGTGAAAGAGAGCCTCAAGCGAGAATTAATTATTCTTGAAAGGGCGAGCCTTAAGAAGGCTTTTAGGCTTTTTATCAGCATTTAAGAATAACGTTAATAAATTTTGTTTTAATGTTACTCAATTAATTTAATGGCCCTATCTCGGCAATCATAATAAAATTATGTATATATTGTAAGCATGTGTATGCTGTAAAATTGTTCCGAATGCAACGATTATTTGTATTATTCTTATTTTTGAAGGTATTTTTTTATTGAAATTTTTAATACTTTGTTTAATTCTCCTTAATTGAGTTTCACTTTTTTGATAATACGCATGAAAAATTAAAAACATACCTCAAACTATTTTTGTACACTGTTCGTCTTCGTAATTGCATCCATTGCAAGATAGTTTAAATTTTCGAAATTGATTTTTGTACCGCGAATCACCGTTTCATAGTTCTGTAAGCTCGGATTGTCTGCCTTGTTCCAGAACAACTGTATACCCAGAGGTCAACATGATAACATATATGGTTCCCGGAATCCTCCAGGACAAGAACCTTCTAACTTACATAGACTGCCACAGTCCTAGAAAAGTGTAGTACTAGAAAAATATTAAGATGTTCACCAATCACATTTTTTTAAAAGAAGATCAGATGATCAAAGAAGCTCGACGGTCCCGAGGCGGCATGTACAATTTTTTGTCTTTAAGGATTTGCTCAACCCTACCGGGCATGGTATAGAGCTGTGATTTCATTTTTTTTAAATCAAGCTCGGTTTTGAATGACGGTGTCTAAATGCAAAAACAACGTTTTACCTAGTAAACTACGCTAGGTGTAGGTTAACCAAGATGTATATTACATATTACCATATTGTAAGAGTAAAATCTAAGAATTTCCGTCGCATTCAGATCACCGGCTGAAAATTTGGCGTATTTCAACAATGTGAAGCATGTCATCCTCGTGCGGTATATGTACGAGTATGTACGTGCTGTTACATAATATATTTAAGCTTTATGAATTTTCGCGAATCTGCGAGCAAACACATCGCATCCTTGTTGTTCGGTACATACTTGTATCAAGCCCTCACACGGTAGCGACATGTGAGTCCCCAAATTCCTGACAAAGTGCTTAAATCTAAAGAGGGACATATTTTACGAGTGTATTTACAAAAGGGATTTTCTTTTTTAATAACATTATAAAATATACAAAGTGGCCTTATACTTTTATGCCAGTAGTAAAAATGTATGGCACTACAAAACACTGTGGCGCTTTTATTACAAAAAACAAATGCTCTTATAAAGTTTCCTTCACGGAACGTTAATTTTTATTATTTTATTTGATGGATTTTTATCTGGAACTTATTCATTTCTGTCGAAATAAAATACCAAAAAGCTAAAGCGCATGCCATCATACTTTTCATTCTTCGAAAAAAATCATTCTTAATAGCTGACGATACGTTAATGCCAGGTTGTGATATAAGTTAACAGATCAAAACACACGACGTATAAAAATCGTATGTGTCCTATAAATCAGACATAAGAAAAAATTTCAATCTATTTTTTTGGATGTATTTAGGTAAAAAAAAACAATTCCAATCTTCATAAGCAATCAAATATAATAAATTTAATGGTTTAAGCATTCATTTTTAGACCCATTTAAAATAATATATATTTATTTATTTAACGTCGTTTTACAAGGATCATGTTGACTGTGACATTTTTTTTGAGACTGCAGTTTCAACTAACTGATAGCCCTCTATAATCCGTTACTGTCCTGACTGCGTTAACTCTTGACAGTGATGGATTGAGGAAGGCTCCATGTAAAAACTACGTAACTAAATAAATATTTAATATTTGCAATAATTTTTCTCAAAAAATCTTTTTCGGCACAATACAATAAAAATGGCGTCATTATTGACCAAAAATGCATAAACACACACGTCTTTTCCAAATGTAGGATCTTGTCAATTTACGGTTCACATCACATCATTTTAAAACCCAACTTCGTTTGTCCGACTGGGTTGATTCTTCCAGGAACTCACGAGGGGTAATAAAGCTGTCCTACATTTTCCAGATACTGAGCTAATTGTGTTTGAAATTGCTAGGACAAATAATGAGAGGAATATAACTGTCAAATTGATTTGTTAATTTTCAATCTTGCATTTTATCAGATACTGTAATCTATCAGTATGATAAGAACGTAAAACGAAGATATTTTTATTACTTTTGTGACGCCACTAAGTACAGCTCTCTGTACTGAAAAACATTATAATGGTACTTCAATGTCAGGCTTAAATAAGATGAGCTCCCTCGGAGATATTGTACTTTGAAACAGATACATAATGTAAAGTACCGCACTATGGGTCGAAAGGACACATACGTCCTGAAAGTGACATTTCAGGATGTATGTGACCGTTATCCGTATATGAGGTATGTAGTAGTTCAGTAAATTCCGCCATCATACGATAATATCTTCTTTGACAGCCTCTTTGCCTAGTAACAGCATATCTTCACTTTTTAAAGTAAACCTTAAAAATTTGAATTGCATCTGACAAGACTTCTAAATATCATATAATATTGACCGAGTTGAGCCGTCTATTAGGATAAATGGTCCAGGCCTCGGGAACATCGAGTTAGTTCTTAAAATTCCGATTAACAAATCGTCGAGAAATATATCTCGGATATTACAGCTTCTCTTTTTCCAAGCACTTGGACATCTGGTATAGAGGTTTTTGGATACCATACAATCGTATATTCTTAAATGGACCTTCAAGTGCAGATATGTCCTAGAACAAGGAATGGACTGTGGCAGTTGGCAGATCTGGATGGTGGAAATTTGTGGCAATCATGTTTTCCAGATATAAAACGGATATGGTAAGAAAAATAATTTTTCATGTGTATTACTTAAACGGTTAACCTTAGGTATCCCTTAGGTATTTCCTCAAGTAATACACGCATGACTTATAACGACACTTCAAATACAAAAACAAATCATATAAAAAAATAAAAAATTCATTTGCTTCCAATATTCATATTTTTGTAACTTATTAAATTTAAAAATCTAATAAGCCCTTCTGCTCTTCAGTGCGCCGCTACACGTGTTAGCTTTTGAAGAAGATGCTTGGAAGCGAAAAGCTTTATAAGCTCGGGGAAAGCTCCTGCCAGGCGAGCAGTTTTCATGTGACGAGAATAAATTCCTTACACATTCAATGAATTGCGAAAAATTTCCATAAATTATTTGCACCTAATTTTCAATAAGCGTTCATTTAATTTATCAAATGGCTAAGTATAGGGTTCAATGACCGGCTTTAATTTTTTAAATTTATATCAATGTTCTAACTCGAATGATAAGAATATAAAATTATCACTCATCTGTAAGCTTTCTTGTCATAAAGTATTAATTGAACCTGTTAATAAAAAAAACCCCTTAAGATTAAGCTGCTCTTTAGAACTGTCATACAGGTCTCAGGAGTGTCAGGCTTATCATGTGATCTCAATCATCCAATTTCAATAAATCGATTAACAAATCACCCAGAAATTTGCCACGAATATTAATATTTTCATGTCTTTAAGTCATCAAGTGGCTATTAGTAATCATGCATTTTCCCAGGTAGACCTTCAGATGCCGACTCAATTCCTGAACAAATCAAACAAAAAAACAATCTGAGCTTACAGAACAATGAAACGGAAATTTGCGGTGTCAATATTCTCCAAATATGGAGCAAAACTAAAAAAAACAACAATTTACAGTGAATTACTTAAATTATAATCTATGCCATTTATTGATTATGCGTAAATACCGTGGTGTTATTATTGAGTTATATACTTGAACGCATACTTTATATTCAAAGTGATCTAAAATTAGTATGTAATTCACCATTTAAAATATTATTTTTGTACAATTTTATCAGCTACAAATATAAGAAACTTTTAAATTATACTTTCATTATATGTACCTTCAAATAATTTAAATATATTCTAATAATCAATATAAATTTATGCTAATTATTTCTTCAGGCTTGTAAATTACGCGTTATTAATGCCGAAAGTAGGAGCTGCAAAATTGGATTGTTATTCTTTTCCGATGGTTAACTCACGCATAAGCAAAATAATATTCATTATAAGCAACGTGTATATATCGCACAACAATACAGCGTTAATCTGCGAGTGTTGTTATTAGAGGTCTTGTTTTGAGACATAAGAGGACTTCAATAACAATATTACTCTCAGGCGAAGTTTCAAACAAATATTACCCCTAAGCGTTCGGTTGAAAGGCCAATTGCCATTATCAGACACCTTCATTATCGGTAATCGTTTCCTATCAAAATAACCAGAGTTAACGGTTTATAAAATTATTGATTAATTTTATATGACAACGTTTTTTAAAAATTCAGCGATACACATATATAAAAGATGATAATGAATTAAATTTCATTGATAATAGTACATTTCCTCGTATTATTACTTTTAATTGAACATTGAATTTTAATATAAGTTCTTTTCCAGCGGCAATAGCACATCATTAGCGTGATTTTCATTAGATTATCAATACAAGTTAAAGTAATATTAGACGCGGACCGAAATTTGGATGGATCACTGCCAGTTGCTAACCGCGTGCCGCTGGTCAAGTTAAGTCACTTCTAAGAACCAATTATAACTAAATAGTGCAGGATTTGGGAACGTCAATCCAATCATCCAACTATGCCTCTGGATATTACTGTTGCTGCTTCTTAAAATATCCAAGCCTCTGCCGGGAACAATATATGTTCCCAGGAGGACCTTCAGGTGTACAGATATCTTGGGACAAATAATAGATAAATGGCAGCTGACAGAACTGAATTGTGTCAATTTGTTGTAACCATACATTACAGATATGGAAAAATCATGAGAAGAAAAAATTGCTAGAAAACCACGATTAAGTCACAGCTGAAACAAAATAATTAAAGTACGTTTCAATCAGTTTATAAGCTCCATATTGTTCTGTGAACTGCAATAAATGGTAACATTTCTGCTTTTATTTAAATTAGTGAATTATAGAAGCCATATAGAAGCTAATTTCTTGAAATGCGTCTGTTTTATTGAGAAGTAACTTTTGCTCCACAAATAAATATGTATCAGCAAAATTGAGAGAATTGAGAAACCGCCACGTCACGAAGTTCATTAGCCAAAGGTTTACTTAAGAAACCTCAATTTGCTGATGTTTATGTGATTTACATTAATGTATGGTAATTAGCTTCAATTTGTTACTTCAAATTGATTAAGTACCTACAAGTTCACCTGTTACAGTATGGTTTCGTGCCTGCTTAAATTTTGTTTTCATCCCATATCCGTTTCATATCTGAAACATATGGTCACCACAAATTGTCTACACTGTCACATTCTGTCAGTTGCCACTATCCATGTCTCATCCTTATCAACCATAAGTCATCTCTGCAACCAAAAGACCACCTTGAAACCCCCCATCAAAGATTCTGAATACGAGTTGTAAGTGATTTGTTTATCGGATTTTTTTAAAGTCGTCAAATGATTAGCATGATGATTAGCTCGACGTTTGTATTATTTGGTCCCAATGAATGGCTCGACCCGTCCAGCGACATGCGGTGACTTATGAAAGTTATCATTCGCGTTCGATGTTACTATTACAACTCTGTTGAGGTATTTATCAAGATTATTGCTACGTCAATCAAACAATAAAAAATAAGCTTACAACGACTATATGTGGGATACATGGCTTATATAGATTCGTGTGTGAGGAAATTTTTCTTTCTCGGATATTTCGACTTCCGGTGCATGGATCATCTAATCGAAGAAAAAAAATAGCACCCTACCACACCTGAAAAGACATGAATTGTAACCGTTTGTTTTTACATAGTGTGAACATAATATCATTTCATTTAAAACACACAGATATCTTATATTTATAAAAAATTGGGTAGAACAGTTTTAATTTTTTACGCTATTATTGGACATGGTTTAAGGAAGTGACCGCTTTTTAAGATATAAATTTATTTTATTAAATTAAAATTACTTTAATATTCAAATTAAATGAAACCACTTCAGCAAAAGGATGTGAAATTATCAGGTTTTGTGTTCAAAAGGCCTTTATTTTGCCAGCTTCATTTGCGTGTTTATTGATTTTATTAACATTGCAGCACATCTGGATGTTGCGATAAGTGCTCGAATATGGAAATGGCTATTGCAGAGGATGGAGAAGCAATAACCATAAACCTTTCAGTCGGACAACTCATCCCACGTGGAATTCATCCTGCGTGAACTAACATTCAGGGGTTGTATTATTTTTCAGCTGATTTCAAAGAAGATTGAATGATTTATTAAAATTGTTTTCTATATAGGGTTATCACACAATTGATACGTACAAACAAATTCACACCAAACATTATCTTATATTTCGCTCATAAATGCAGCCTAATGATGATATTTAGATAAATCAAATTCAATGACAGTACATAAATCATATGAAAATGAAGTTTTATTTAATTTGGTTCCATTTATTTTAGTGAATGGTGGTTTCAGGAAAACCGGAAGTGGTTTCTTTGGCTTGTCAAGTCACTCTAGAGAGGCTGTCAGTCCACGTTTTTAGTTAAATCACCGGAAGTCGGCCTTAACCCGTCTGGCAGGATGACTTATGGAGGATAGTTTGTGGCAATATCCGCCCTGAAGTAGAGCTTTGGGCGGAAACCGAAAGAGCGCCCAGCATTAAAGGGCGTAGCTTAGCGGTACTCACTATTTCTCTGTCAACCGTAGGAGCTTGAAAGCTGTAACATACGTCATACACAGATTCCAAGAACATGCAAGAATCCAAAGCTTTCAAATAACCACAAAAAATTCAAGCTGCATCTCAAAGTCCAGATCAATACATTATGTGCAATATATGACGGTTTTCTATGATCATAATGTTGTACATTTAAAAACATTGGAAAAAAAATATGTTTTCTTACGTCAACAACGTCGTAGATGAAAAACGGATGACTTGAAGAACCTTAACGTTATTAAAATATTTTTACGAATTTCTAAGCTCCCTCTAGTAAATGAGGCAATTAGTATTCCGATCTCCTTGTTCTTTATATAAACTACATTACATATATATATAGACCAATATTTGACAACGTTTATGGCGCATCTGTTGACCAACACAAGGGTCGGAGAGAACTTTTACCATATAGTTAGAGTGTAAAGCTAGTTTTTGCAATTCCTGTGTTTACAGTAAGTCTCTTTATCAAGTTATATCTTTAATTTGTGGAGGATGCATAAATAACAATAGAAAATATAAGCACGTTAGTTGATGAATAAATCGTATGTAATGCCAGCAACGATAAGTCAAAATGGTATGTGCTATATGTATTATCTATCAACATATGAGATATTTTCTTTACCGTTTCATAGGATTTTATACACAAAAAGAGTATTCTGAAACTAGTTTTTTATATGATATACTCGTATTACTAATATACGATTATCATTTATATTATATATTTAAAAAATTATATATATTATATATTAAAAAAATATATATATTTAAAATATTTTTAAAATAAATTACATACACTTCGTAAAGTAAATACTTATATTTGACTGTTTTGATCAATTAAGCCCCCCATTACAGAATATATTGCAATATATATTATTATTTATAAAGGTAGCTTAATTCAAATATACTTCTACTCTTATATTTACTGACTATATAAATGATGTTCCTGAGTACTATATTTCAAAATATATGTCTCTTTAAAAGAGTATCTCGACAAAGCGGAAAAACAACACGAAAAAAAAACACTATTTTATTTTATGAAATTATGCAGATTCATAAAAAATAATGGATAAAAAAATATGGTTCGCCGAAACTTAAATTTCTTGAGTTTATTTCAGAAAATAACTCTCATTGAAATCAAGAAATTTCTCCGTGTATTATCTATCGATAAAATTGAAAAAAAAAACACCTTCTTATATTTGTAAAATGCTCTGCTGTGAAAAGATTATCGCTCTCGGCGTAATTTGATTCGCAAAGAAGAGGTGAGATAATATTTTTGCACTTTAACTAATTAATACCTGTCTGAATTGGGGCCGTAAACAAAATAATAAATCAGATTACAAAACGAAAATTGATTCTGCCATAGAATTGACTAGCCAGAGAGCTGTGGGAGACATAACTGACATGGGATAAGGCGAAGACTATGACGGCTAACAGAGCTTTGTAGCAGCGGTTTGTGAATGTCATAGGCTTCAATTGGGTGAGTGAACATGGTAACGATAAAGATTTTAACGTTTTCAAACTTTTAAGTACTCAGCTGTAAGCTGCTTTCAAAAAATGTATTGTTTCAAGCAATAGATCGACATACATTTGCGATCTCCCAAATGCTTAAAAATATCAAAGATATTTTTCGTATGCAAGACTCAGTTTTTTTAGTTGTTTTATATTATACGGGTAACCGTTTTTTTCTCTTCTGCATGCGTTTACTTAAGAAATAAAATAAAACGAAGCACGTCCCTACACCGTTATCAAGTGCCGCGCGTGACGTAGATTCCACACCGGGGCTTAGGAGGAACATAATACTTTTCGTTTTACTGGGAATACTCACAATGGTGTTTGAAGGATACTTTTTACTTTTATTCGATTCCACTTGGGTTCAAATACATGATTTATAATGAATCGAATGTATTATTAAGGATTGCAATATAGAAATAATAAAACCACGGAATGAAATATTAAGAAATATTAGTTATCAAGAACACATAGATCGGCTTGATATTGTGGCTTTTGAGTTTAGCCGTGTGTGGCGAATTTCTTCTTTCCAATATTTAGACCGCCATTGGAGGGGACTTCTTCAGGGTTGATGACTTGAAGAAGACCCCTGCAATGGCGGTCGAAATATCGCAAATAAGAATTTTGCCACACACGACAAAACCCAAAAGCCACAATATCAAATATGGTACAGTATACGAGCAACTCTGCACCTAGTCGCCGCAAAGCCAGACATTGTAAAACTATTTTTCAATTAATGAAGTAAATAAGTTATTAAAAAATTGCAACAAAATAAATAGTTAAAATTGAAATAATTTCTGGTCAGAAATTAAAACAACTTATGGTCAGAATATAAATAATTTTATTATATTAATTAAAAAGAGGTGTAAAAAGCTTAGTTAGTTTAGGTTTCGTTAGGTTCAGTTGAGTTAGGATCATATAATTATTTATATCTATATATTTGTATATGATAGTTGTATGTATGTATAATGAGTATATGTATCACGTTATATAGTGCAAAAGATTTATAATTTTATTTTATTTTTTCACCAAAAAAATATTTAATGTGACCTGAAAAATACGAGCCTTGAAGAATGTTCTAAAATATTTTCAGCGAAAAGCGCCTAGTGTATTGTTAAGCCCTCCACATGCTCGTAATATTACTTTTAAGCGAAGAATTTACTTTCAGTAGTATATTTTCAGAAAACTGGTAATTTTTTTCTCAAAATAATTTACTCGGTACAAAGTCGTGATTTTTCTTTCCGTTGACAGATTCAAGCAAAATTACGTTCTATTTCTAAACGTATCAAAAAAATAAAAACTCGTAAAAATACACAAAGCCTCCCCGACGGGCCAAAAGGATTTATACGTCAAGGATGTCGCCTTGGAGACTCTGAGTCACGAGCCTCTGTTATATGCTGGACTCCACAGTATAAATCCTCCATTGCAGGAGTCGCTAAACTTTTCTCTACTGTTTGCTAAGTGTATAGTCCCTTTAACTTTCATCAAATCATGCATACGACAGAATATGTCAGCTACATTTGCTTTTACTAAGATGCAGTGATTTGCATCTGCATAAAAAAGACGAGGACCAAGGTGGCTGATAGATATTTGTGGTGGAGACTCCTTATATGCATATGCTCCAGTTGAGGGAATGGCCGTAGAGAAATGAAATTTACGAAAAAAAAACCTTTATACGGTCTTAAAATTAAACATCATACATTTTAATTTATTTTGCCATATTATCTGAGAGTGATAAAGAAAGACTAGAGGCCTTTGAGATGTGGTCATACAGGAGAATTCTCGGAATTTTCTCGAGAGACCACGTCACGAACGGAGGTTCTCAGCATAATCAAGGAGGATAGGCACCTAGTAAGAACCATCTCAGAGAGGCGAGCCCAATGTATCGGTCACATCATGCGCCACGATGGTCTTCTTCACGACATTGTAGAAGGAATGGTTGAGGGTAGAAACTTTAGAGGGCGCCCTAGACGGGAACATTTGCAGCAAGTGTTCGTGGACATGAGTTGTAGCCCTTATGCTGAGCTGAATAGGACTGCAGAGGATCGAGAGGAAGGAAGATCGAGATGCAAGATTTTGTTGCTGCAAACCAATCCACCGAATTGTAACTACGAAGAAGATCTAATATTGATTTTAAGTGTCTTCCAGAATTATGTCTTGATTACAAAAAAGATTTTGTGATCTCCTGAGGCAACCATCTTTAGTTGGAGCATTTAATTCTCACCATAAGAGTATAATACATTAGAATACAACATATCTCAAACACCGAAATTTAGTATCATGCGGTAATATGACCAATTTATTATTAAATTAAAATTGATTTAAATATGTGTATTTCTTTTCAGAGCATATTTTTAGAACTGCCTAGAAAAGAAAATTAAAAATAATGATCTTAGTGATGTTTGAGTTCCTAGTGAGTGTAGGTTTATCCTTAGACTTTTCCGAAAATATCGACAAAGAGAAAGTGAATCTCCCTGCAATGTTTCCTCCTGATAGTGCTAATGATCGCTTATCGTACCTTAGTATACGTTTGTCTCAGACGCCTGAGATGTTTAATGAAGCTTTAGAATAGAGAGTTTTTGGGATAGCAATTCTCATATTGAACATACTTGTATGTTTCATTTAAGGAAAAATTATTGTATGAACAAATTAAAATGTACTTTTTTCGCGGAATACCATTTTGGCGACCCCTGTTCTGCTATTATGTGTTATAACTCTTGGACGGACGTGTTGGACCTCGGAGGGAATCTCATTTCTCTATCAAATCCGCGGATTTGGGCTCTCTGATATCCCCGGTGCTTTTTGTGAAAAGAAACAAGCTTTATTTATGTTCAAGGTATGACATGCACATTTAGTCAGCGCCATAGAAACTTGACACCCAATTATTTCGAGTATCGTAACCTTCAGTACAACATACTCACACAAGCAAGTTATGATTTCTAAAAATGCAAGTAGACCATCGAATAATAAGTTCATATAAATTAGACCCGAACATATTCCTTTGTCAACAATATAATTTATTAAATAAGTTTTCAGTTTGTAAAATCAAACGTCTAAAAAATGGTGACACCGGCCGCCAATTCCTTTACCATTGACTTGTGCTGGAAGATTCCTTCAGATACCTCTTGTTGTCATAGTGACCTCTTTATTCCTATTCTGAGATTAATGTTTAACTGAAGTTGAAAAAAAAACTTTATTAATTTAATGAATTGAAATACATCGACATAATCCAAAGTATAAAAAGGTATTTGTGAACAAAAAGCTTTTTAATTTTAATTGCTTATTTACATATTGCCAATTTGTTGTAAAATTAAACTTCATTATGTGAGAATATATGACAAAAAAAAGATTTTTTTATATAGATGTATTATTAACATATAATATATTTTTTATATAGATATATAAACATAGATATGTTTAACTTTATGTTTTTTTATGCATTTATGTTTGAATGTATTTTTCTTATGTATGCCTTTACTACTTGTGAAATCGCGATGAAATTTTGTGAATATGGGCAAAATATTACGATGTATTAAAGATAAACTAGTGAACAACTCAATATAAACCTACCTGTATTTCAGCATGAAAAAAAAATACAAGCAACACCAGGTATAATTCATACGTGTAAAATAATATATATCGTATATTTATATTTGAGAAACATAATATAACTTTGTTGAAGTCGCATTGACACATTATGCAGAATCGCCTCTAAACATTTTTCAACTTTGTAAACTTGAAATTTAAAAACATTTTCAATAAGTAAGGTGAAGAGGCGACCAGAAGCAAGGGTCCAAGTTACGAGCATAAGTGTAATGTAAATTTCAAAACTTACGTTTATTTTTTAAGTATGTATTTCAAGGGAGGTTATGTACGAGTATATGAGTACAATATGTGTTTGTGGTGTATGGTCGTACCCTTTAAAAACCTATTGGCACATCAATAATGTCACTATCTGAGATATTGCATCTCAGAGAGGTCATTTCAGTTTCCTCCAGTGCGGAAACGGAGACCTTTCTAAGGGTGAGGATGAAACGGTACGGAGAGCGAATAAATTTATGTCTCACCACACCTTGCTCGCGGTTTTGTTTGGTCTGGGAAGCTCTCCACGGAGAACATTCCTTTCAGGCAAAGTATGCGCAACAAACAACCCTCACTACATACTGACTGAGTTACGAGACACCGCCAGATAGTCACACCGTTGGGTCTCAGTAAGAAACTGCCTGAAAAACTGATAGATGAGCTCGCGTAGCGAACACGCGTATAATATTGCCGTCCTGTAAATTTTGAAGGGGCAATTCAAAAGAAAAATGAGGCAGAAATATACTACAAAATTATGCTGAAAATCCTTTTAATTTTGTGCCTAGTAATAATGGTACTGAAATGTGCGATTTTGTACATTTTTCAATGGATTATAAATACGATTACGTTTAGGAATTTCATTTAAAACACAGTTTTTTTTTTAAATACTATGTAAAAAATATATTGATGCTTTAAACAACAACAAAAAAAGATTTTTTACTTGTTTACAATTTTATATTTACAAAAATATAATGTTTACAACCACATGTTAAATTTGATTTATTTTTTAAATAAATATGGTAAAAAATGTTATATTCGTTCAACAAAGGATACATACGTTGAGTAAATTGTGCGAGTATCACTATACAATTTTAGACCATTGGGTGGTAAGGGACGGCTCACGTGGTTAGCAACAGGCGGTGACCCATCCACGTTTTGGTGCGCGCCCAATATTGTGTAACTTCTGTGTAATTTAACAAGAACAACGCTTACGATGTTTTATTGTCACTGGAATAAATTTGTCTCATATACTACAGCTTCAAGTTTTAGGAACATATGTATTATATTCCCAGGTAAATTTTCAGGTGAAGATATGTCTTGCCACGAGGAATGGACAGTGGCACCTGACATAACGGGAGCGGCAGCTATTTTTGGTAACCATATGTTACATATAAATCTAAAATTGGAATAACAAGTATAGTGTCAGAATTTTAAAAGAAAAAATCAATATTAAATTTAAAAAATAGGATTTAATACGAAGATAAAATGTTCTTGAAATTTATTCAAATTTTACAAAATAAATTAAAGTTTTTTGTTTAAGTTCTTTGGCAAATGTTTTTTTCGTTTATTGTTTTATTACAAAAATGATTGGATTTTGAAAGTTCTAGCTCTAAATTTATATTACATTATGGCACCGAAAGTTTCAAATTTCAAGCAAAAAATGTTGATTTGTCTGGAGCGGAGTTGTATTAAAAAGGCTCCGAATTTTCCTCGAAGACGAACTCAATTAAGTTGTTTTACTATAGAGGTTCTAGGTAGGTAGGTGCTAGACTTAAGAGGACAGTCTAGTCTTCATTGGTATTTTTCAGGACTTTTCAAGGCTGAATAAATATCAATTTATATTTAACACGCGATCCCTTTATTTGTTTAAAATAAAAAAAAATCACTAATTTTCTAATACAATTTGCTTATCAAATACGAAGTTGTTTGGTTGAATATAATTCAAGATATCACTCATAGTAAAGTAAGTATAATTGTGTTTTTTTTTCATTTTACTTTTGACTGTAATTTAAATCATATTTTAGCGAATTCTCTAATGTACTGTGATTCAGTTAAATTATTTTAATACATATTTGCAGAATACAATAACTTTGTCATTTGTCACATTAAACAGCGAAATAAAACAATTAAAACGCTTACAATTTGTTCTCATGAAAGAGGAAATTGCAAGTGTATCAATAAATTATTTTTAATATTAATTAAATATAAATATACGATGATAACAATGATATAAATACTAGTTTCAACGCGAGTCGGTCTAGGCATAGCAATAGCCCAGTTGGCTGAGCGGTATGAATACCTGGGCATAGTTGGTTTCCAAGGTCCGCGGTTCGCATCCCGCTTCTGCCGTTATTTTTGTGCTTGGATTGACGCGTTGAAAAAAGAATTTTATGTATAGTATATGTATATTTAATTTATAATAATATTGTAATATAGTCAATGATCTTTAAAAGTAAATTAGAATATTGAAATAATAAAATAATATTCTAATAAAAATTAAAAAAACTCAAATATTTTTAATATATTTGATATTAACATATTAATTCCTTATAATGTAATGTTAAGAAAAATAAATTAGTTAATGTTCTACTGAAGTAACTACTTATTAAACAAAATATATAATCGCCACAGTTCTGACATACTTTAAGCATATTCAAAGTACTATAGGCTGTAGTGATAGTAACACAATCGGTGTTTTTGAGGATGACAAGTGTCGCTCAAAATACACTGTATATCTTAAAATTTGCTTTAAAAAAAAAGATTTTACAACATTACAAATCCATTCTGTACGAATTACTTACACAATTTTTATTTCTGCACAGTGTAGAACATTCTTTAAAAATAAAAACATCTCCAGGAGAATTAAAAGAATCGTTTCAAATAAAATGTAAATATAAACAGTAAAATAAATATAAAATGTTACGACTTTTTGAAACGTTCCGTTGAAATGTGAATTGGTTTGTATTTCAGAAAATTAATAAATGTATTCCAGCGGGAATGTTGAAATTTCCTCCACTGTTTAATGCTTATTAAGATAAAATGAAAAGACGTTTTGGCAAACAATTAATTTGGTAGAAAAAAGACAACTTTTTATTGTTTATTTGAAGCGTGACTCGGAATTAACGCTAATAAAGCCTTGATATTAAATAATAGTATAAACCAAAAGAGACTATATATTTTTTACCATAAGGTTTTGTTCCAACAGTGTAATATATTAGTAGGTTTCAAGGATGACATATTATACTAATGCTAGTACTAAGCCACCTCTATCTGATTGTAATTTATAGATTAAAAAGTGATCATTTCCATTCAAAACATTGAACATAAAGTGTCGTTACAGTATTGTGATGGTAATGCTGATATCGACATTAAATTTTAATGGTTCTGTTCTGTTAATAAATACAATAGAAGATAAATATCAATTTATCTTGGCATTTAACCCAGACCCAATGCAGCTGCGTAATGAGCTTAGAAAGCAGATTTGGCGGGTCAAAGCGTTTGATTTGCAAGCCAAAGGTCGTGGGTTCGATCGCCGACGGAGATGAAAAAATTTTTTTATCAATTCCTGAGCTTTCAAATGCCCTCGGTTGTTTTTGAATTTGATCCATCACCCGTAAAAATGCCAGTCATAGCCTATTAATTTAAATTGCTGGTAGACGAAAGTCATTCCGTTAAGACCACCCATTCATAGTAAATTCCTATAATAAAAAGGATGATGCGTGAATCTCGGGCTGTAGCTTTTGACGTTGGCGGATCAATCACTCCACATGCAGCGCTTAGAAGTGATTGATCTATGACGCTTACCATATGCAGCATGGTAAGCGTCATAGAATTCCATAGCTGAGACTTCAGAATAACTATCTGTATATAGTTTTATGACGCTTATTGAAAAAATTTTACAATTTTACGTTATTTTTTAACAATGATGACATAGAAATATTATGTGATCATATCAAATGTTTTTCTTTGCAGTTATTTTTTCGCATAGTTGTTATTTTAAATTCTTACGGCATTTTAATTAATTTTTGTATTCAGTAACGTCGTCACTATAGATTTTTTTCATCGTTTACACTCTCTAAATTAAAAAAATACAATTACAGATACTAAATTCTTTCTTATGTTCTGTATAAATAGGCTGGCATTTAATTCTGAAAGAATTCTTGCTATCCGCAAAACCGTCAATCAAACGAGCTGGGTTTTGTATATATTTTCGTATTCTAATGTATTTTTTATGTTACAAAATGAGATTATGGTATTCGGATAAAAAATATTAATTCAGTTTAAATTCCATTATAATTTGATTATTTTTTCATTCAAAACGTACAAATTGTCGCTGTTCATTTGATTTTAAAAACAGCCCATTTAAATATGTTATCATTATAAATAAAAATTAATGTACTCGTATGTTGGTATGTATGTGAATTACTTACGGTTGCCTTTACTGCTTATCCAATCACGATGAATATTTGTTAATATGTTAATTGCTCATCCGGGAAGGTTTCTGTATCTTTAAAATCATTTTAGATCGAACCAGACTTTATGATAAAAAAAAGCAACGCCGGATACAATCCGAAATTATTAAATATAAAATGTTAATAGTTTCGATATTTACCTTTAGATCAAGATGAGTGAAACATGACATTTGAATATTGCAGAAGATTAGGAGCTACAGCTGCCTTTTCAATGATTTTCAGGATTTTCAGTGACCTGCAGCCTGACTATTTGAAGAAAATTCATAAGTTTATGCACATCGGCGGTATTCGTCGAAAAAGGCCCTTTATCTGCCAAGTCCACCTTTGTCTCTTGATCTATTGTAGAGAATTGCCCTTTTCTTTTGCCGTCTCATTCTAAAGTATTTTGTGGTTAGCAACGGATTACCCAAGAAGGCAATTTGAGACACGCTGTAGCATACTAACTTCTTAGCCTTTAGACTGAGTTCTATTTGACATCTAACTGATGCACATAGAATCACGGGAAAGCCTTCAGCCACTCTCTAACAAGATGCTTTTTGCGTGCGCCCAGTAACGGGTCCCCATCTGGGTCTTCAAAAAACAGGACGATACAGAAAGGATTTTCACCAAGTGTTACGTCATCATTCCTCACAAATCCAAAATATTCCTAATATTTATTTATTATTCAGATTTATTGTGAATTTTGAACACATGAAATGGGAGCATTGGTTTGTACAGATATTTATACTAGAATTGGCATAAACGCAGAATTATATTACAATACAGCTGGTGTATAAGCGTAACTTACTTTTGATCGATTTGATTGATTGCTGTTCTCGGTTCGATAGAATTAATATAGGCTTCTGCGTACAATAGTTGATTGCAAGACTAAGATAAACCTGAAACTCTTAATCTACTCGTTAATTTTGTACAGTGAACTAATTGGTAAATGACCTGAGTGAAATGATAAGAAAAACCGTACTACGAAATAACGAGACCGTTACATCAGGTAATCGAATGGAAGACTTGACAATACAAAACAATGAATTGTTTATTGAATGAACAGCAGACTTCGTTAGACCCGTCAATTGTAATTAATTTTCATTACATCACTCTCTCTCGCCAAATACTGGAGTATTGCTATTTATTTAATTGATATTCTTCATTTAATTGATATTTGCGTTTAGTGTTGTTCGCGTCTGAACGGGTTTCAGTTTGGACCGTTTCAATATAACGAATCGCACGGAAAGTATATGGGTAGAAATAATTGATTAAATTCGAAAAGCAATTTAAAACTTTATGTAGTGTACTTCAGCATAATAAATACGCGTGCCCGATAATTTAAGTATTTTGAATTATTTCGATCGATATTTCTTGGTGGAATTCCATAATATCAGATATAAAATAAAAGAATCTTATGAAGATTATATATGTGGAATAAATTCTAAAGAATCTTTTATTTTATGTCTAAGTATTTTGGACACCTTTTTTATGAAATTTGTAAGATATGTGATTATTTTTTTCATATAATTATACATTTTAATTTACCGAAAAAATACGTTTACATTTGTCACATAGACTCATATAAAAAATCATGAAACTGTGTATTTGTTATATATATACACTTATCATATATCAAAGCAAGTGTTTAATCGTCTTTTGTCAGCGAAAGGAAGCCAAAATTTGAAACCTTTGTACATAATTTAAGCAAGAGTTTTCTTCAGTTGCCTGAATAAGCATCAGTTAGAGAATGAATATAATGGTCTTAAAAAGACGATTTTTTTGCACCGAACAGATAATCCATTGAAACAGTATATCCATGAAGAAACATCGGTTTTCGTTTGATTACTAAAGTTAAACAACATAGTATCTTGGGTTAAATAAAAAAAAAACAACTCAGAAGCATCGAAATTATGATTCTCTCGAAAATTTCTTGAATAACACTCTGGCATTCTGTTCAAGTCTCCAAGTTTTCATCTTGAAAATCATGGGACTTATCTATATTCTATAGTTTGGTTTGTAAATATAATGACGTACAAAACTATGCGGCATAAACTTGTGATAACTAAAATATTCTGCAGCTGAGAACACTCCTAAGTTATGGCAGAAGACAGCTTAGTATGATTATTTTGTCTTGATCAGGATGTATTGCATTTAGAATGCGTAACAAATATTTACACTCTCTTCCACAATCGCCGAGGACTACAGTTAAGTCTGGTTAACATCATCTGGCTTTGTAATGTGTACGAGAATAAAAAGACACCACCGAGCTGTTATTTATTCGCACTAAAGCAGGCTTTATGGCCCTAAACAAATTGAGACGAGCTCAGCGGCTTTTGCGGCGCGGCCTTAACTTCAACACACCGAGTGAGGCTTTAATTTGAACGCATTGGGCGGGCCTTGTTTGCAGGACCGATAGAGGTTTAAATACATTCTATATGAGAAAGGGCACTAAAAATGTCCGCATATTTAACGACTTTGTGTTGTTTTTAACAACAACATAGCAAATACAGGAATTTCAAATATGCAGTGCAAACAGTAACAAAAACAGGCAGCAATAAGAGTGCTGTCTTGCAGCAACCCAGTTAATACTATATTTATATATCTATTCATAGGCCGTCGTCCTGAAAGGCGTCAAATATTATGGTTAGACAAAATTACCGGGTGAAGGAAGTAATTTTGGCATCTACAAGTCTATGACTATTATTGAAGACTGTTTGCTCCTCCCTATAAGACTTAAGACAAAAATGATTAAGTTTTCGAAAACTTACCGCGGTTAATCATCTGAAATCCTTGAAATCCTTTAATTCTTATTAACAAACACATGAATTTGCTTCGTGTCATAGGTTATCGTTTTGTAGACCTTCGATTACTTAACATAGTATAATATATACTCTGCGAAACATTGAGTGCAAAAATGAATTCAAACGAGGAAACTGCATTTGAACAAATTCTTCACGAAAGAATAAGAATACTCATTATTGAATCTCAACTCAGTTCTCTTTCAATATTCTAAAACTTGATAGAAGCGCATTTGATTGATAAACAATGACACTCTTACGTATAACCTGAAATTATTGGAACACAGGCGTAAGATTGGTTCACTTAGTATTTTCTACCGTTATTACCACGGTCACTGCTCTTAGGAACTTAAAGAACTAATTTCTCCTGCACCCACCTGCAACCGAAAAACTCGTCTTGCACTTGCTGAACATCTATACGCGGTTAATGTGTGTCGACCAAAAACTGCCAGTTTCCAAAGTTCTTTCCTTAATGCCATCGGTAAGCCTTGGAATGCTCTTCCAGCATGTGTGTTTTCTCCATACTACAATCTGGATCTCTTTCAATATAAATATACGGTCGCAATCTCCCCAACCCACACACAAACACGAATACAACACACGTTTCCCTCATGCAGAGTCCTGCCTCCCTGGCTGACCGTCACTGGTCTTGACCGGCTGTGCTCTCCTGCATGCGATTACATAAAAAAAAGATAATTGAAGGTACCAATCATTTTTAACAACTTAGTATACACATACAAATATACATCAAATATCATATCCAATGCCATTTTTCAATTATCTTTATATAATACCCTATATTAGAGCATATGGTCACCGCTCACCATATTCACATATACCGATATGTATTCAAATAATGTTGCCCTGCCCGAGTCAAACTGCCTCACAAAGTTCAGCCAAACACAACTTATATAATGCGGTCTACGTGCCTCCAGGATAACAAGATTAGTGCACGGAGAAATGATGGCATACAAGAAACTAATTTTCTAGTTATATAGTAAATTAAAGTTAATCCAGAAAACTTATAATAATTAGGTCAACGTATTTATAAGCTGCGTGTTGAATAAATAATCAAAATTGTATTAAAGAGTTTTTTAATTGCTGATTTTACTAGGCTTATTACTGAATTTTATTATTTTAAAATTCGAAGAACTTATCTAATGAAACGGTAGGCATAGCTTAGTGGTGTGCAAGCGTTTGCTTGCCAGAATAAAGGTCTTGGGTTCAATCCCCATCGAAGATAAAAAAAAAACGATTTCTAAGCTCTATAAATACCCCCGGTTGCTGAAAATTTGATACCTCTTCCGTGAAATTCCAGTCATATCCTATTATTTAAAATTGGCGATATACGAAAGTCATCCCGTGAAGAGTATGATGTGGGCGGATCAACGCTCACATATGTAGAATTATTAGCGTCATAAAATCCACAGATGAAACTTCAGCCTTAGACTGAGGTCTATTTGACATCTAACTGATGAACCAAAAATTACGGGAAGGCCTTCAGCCACTCTCTAACAAGTATCTTTTTGCGTGCGTCCAGTAACGGGTCTCCATCTGGATCTCCAAAAACAGGACAGGACAGGGATGGTTTTCACTAAGCGAGATGAAACTTCAGAATGAGTGTCACCATCAGCCGATATTCTCCTGTATGTTTTTACATAAAAAAAGCTGAATTTGAATTATTAAAACAAAACGTAACATAAAATAAGTTCTTTTCAAATGAAGTAAATATTTATTTCCGAACGATCTCTCTTGATAAATTCTACTAAGAATATTTTATTGAATAAAACATTGAACTAGTCGAGCGAGTGTCTTCCCTGTTTGATGTCGAGATACAAATTGAATTTACCGTATAAATATAATTTCTGTTAAATTTACTCAGGACGAAGAAGAAAAATACCCCCGAAGAAATTCTTAGAAATGTGTATTTCACTATTTCCAAGAGATTAACCCTAATATGACCATTAGTAATATCGACTGTACTGCGTTGTATTTATGGGATTCGGTTTTCTGTTCCAATTTATAGAGAAGCCGTGGGTTAAGCTATGGGTTAGATACTTTCACCGAAAGGTTTAAGAACATAGTCTTTTCAAATAAATAACATGTTTACAATTAAATTGCTACTTTTAAGAAATTTTGCAAATGTTAAGAAAATACGAATAACTCTATAGTTAAGATGTATTTATATCACTAAATCGATTCAATTGAACTATTTTTATAATGTTGCAGGCTTAAAGCTTTTTCACATTAACAAATACGTCTGATTCGCACAAGATTCCTAGAGATAGATGTAATGTGTTTCGACCAAGAACAGGTAAATGCGATGAAAACGAATTGTACGATTCGAAAGATTATTAATGCCAAGTAAAATATGTATTTACAAAACAGTACCTACAGATGATGTATGTCCACCTCAAAAGATGGCGGTATTATGATATTTTTTACCATATCCGCTCCGTATATGAAGCAATTGGACACCACAAATTAACGTTTCGTCGTTTAACCAATGCTTTCTAACTGTATTAACTTATGACATAGAAACGTGGCATCTAACAGCAAGTCTTTCCCATAAAATAAAGGTCATCCAGCGTGCTATGGAGAAATCCATGCTGATAGAATCCGAAACGAGGAAATGCGCAGAACTCAAGTAGTGGATGCTACCCAACGAATATGCACACTCAAGTGGCAATGGGCAGCAGATATCTGTTGAAGAGACGACTGTAGATGGGAGATAAAAGTATTGGAATATCGCCCAAGAACTGGCAAACTAAGCATTGGCCGACCCCCTGCAAGGTGGACTGACGACATAAGAAGAATAGCGGAAGTGACCTGAGACTCATGCGGGAGGCTTACGTTCAACAGTGGACGGATACAGGCTAATGATAATGATGAAAATTATGCTATACAATTATGCAAATAAAAAGGTATGAAACAATTTAACTTAATCTCGAGAAGAATTAAAAACATTATATTTGTATTGTAGAAGGAAGAGCTTTTGTGAGTTCTCTGAATATTTTAATATATTGAGACGTTTAAAATTTCAGACAACTGATAATATCTGAAAACATTCAAGCACTAATCACATTGCAAACCAACATAATAGAGTAAATATTATCGCTCGTGTAATATCGATTAGATGAATATTATCAGTAATTAGCATAAATCCATGCAGCATTAACAATAGTTACTCTATGCTCGTCATTGTTGCTAAATACCCACATGCACATTGCTTTGTTATTGAAACCGAGGATGGAACAATGTGGCTTGAGTGGCGTTCTGTTCAGCCAGTGCATCGTATTCAGATAGTTGAGAGTATTCAGCACATCATGGTACATCATTTTCAGTCGACTCTATGTATTCCTGAACTTGGTCCCTGCTGAAGGTTTCACTTTCAATTCATGCCCAGGCGAGCGCTCTAATACACTCAGATAAAACAATGCAACATGCATACAAGTAAACATGGTAATAATAAAAAATCTTTTGTCAACTATGCAGATAATACACTCAACTACTGGTTGCAGGATCGTTCCCTAATCAAGAGATTTTTTTTTTTTTTCATATAAATATAAACATGAGAATACTAACATATGGTGTAAGTGACACTGTATCATCTGTGGATTCTATGATGCTTACCATGTTACGTATGATTATGCGCCGCATGTGAAGTGTAGATCATTCAACGACATAGACTACAGTCCGACATTCACACATCATCCTTATTATTACAGGAATTTACTAAAAAATGGCTTCACGGGACGACTTACGTCTACCACCAATTATGATTAATAGGCCATGACTGGCATTTGACGGGTGATGGAACAAATTCACACCAACCGGTAGTAAAGCTCAGAAAACCATTAAAAAATATATTCTGTATCTCCGTCAGGGATTAAACCCACGACATTCGGCTTGCCAAGAAGCAAACGATAACCACTGAGCTATACTCGACAGCATTTTTTCATGTTTTAATTATTTAAAACCGTTGAAGTCATAGCTGCCCTTTAGAATACCTCCAGTCCAGTTACTTTATAAATCTCAAACTACATTCAACCCGACCAACCTTGATTTTTGAAATTGATTTAATCAAACTTAAGTTCTATACATGCCCTCGGTAGGGTCATGCTTCCATTTAGGAAGAAAAAAATGTCTAGGCCTCGGGAACATTGGGAAAATCATCTAATTTTAAAAAATATATATTATTATTGAACACCCAAATATTTCCAAGGTATTACAACCGCAGTGGGCTCTTCCTCTGGAGGCTCCGGGAACCATCAATGTTGCAATGTACTATAGACCTTCGAATATACAGGTGTTCTGGGACAAGACATAGATAATCTGAGCTCACAGAACTGTAAAACGACAATTTTCGGTGTCCATGTGCTATAAAATATAGAGCAGATATGGTAAAAAAAAATGCAAAACAGCGCAACAAAAGATGAATTTTGTAGTCTATTTTTTGTATGTTTATATTTTTATAACTCTTATCAATTACAATATTACATGACATGAATTATTAATCATGAAATACGTCACATCCGAGTCACCATACTATGAATGAGAGCAGGGATCCTTATGGCAGGTTCGCAAGCAGACCTCTCACGGTCCGCGGCCCGCAGAACTAATCACAGGAGCGACTCAGGCCGGGGGCGGATCCCGCCCATCAAGCAACAAATGCCGCCGCAATCAACTTGATGAATGTTCACAATTCATCGCATTACTTCCCAAGTTTGCTCGCTCTGCATAAGTTTATTACGAATTTGTAAGCTCGCATTCCGAACGAAAAGTCCGCGGGTCTGTATCATCAGCGCTTATACTTTTCAAATGTCGTTTATGATTACTATAAAATTATATTTAAAATTGACCCAACTTGAAAAGTATGTCATATTCGTTCTAGAAGTAGAAAATATGGTCACCACGAATAGACGCCATTCAATTCCTTTAGTTGCTATTTTCCATGGTTCGACACAGTACCGGCTTAAGAACCTGCGTCGCCCTAGGGCAAGAAAAATCTGGTGCTATTTTGTCATTTTCTTTCTTGCGTGAAAGGGAAAATCAAAGCAGGTTAGGTCACTCTCTGCGCTCCAGCTAGTTCGGCGCCCTAGGCCGCTGACCCACTGCGCCATCCCCTAAAACCGGCACTGGTTGGACACAGCTACCTATTCACCCGGATATCTATATGTAAGCATATATGGATCTAAAAGACCTCCAGAGCAAACTCCTTATGCCTCGAAGAGAAGGCTGCTTGTTATTAAGGTTATCAACTGACAATACTTGGTGAAACTACATAATTATTATTTTAAAATTATTTTTAATTAAAAAATTAATAAATTCAAAATATTTAGTTTTGATTCACAATTTATTTTAAACTTTTACATGTTTCGGCCTTTCTGAAGACCATTCATTAATATTTATTATTGAAAATGGTCTTCAGGGAGGCCGAAACATATAATCGTTTAAAAGCGTTTGCTTTGCAAGCCAAAGGTCGTGGGTTCGATCCCCGACGGAGATTTAAAAAAAAAAGGATTAATAATCGATTTCTGAGCTCTCAAAATACCCCGGTGGGTGTGAATTTGATCCATCACCCGTAAAATGTCAGTCATAGCCTATCAATTAAAATTGGTGGTAGACAAAAGTCGTCCCGTGAAGACCTCCCATTCATAGTAGATTCCTGTAATAATAAAGGATGATGCGTGAATCTCGGGCTGTAGTCTATGACGTTGGCGGATCAACACTCCACATTCAGCGTTTAGCGATATACACCATGGTGAGCGTCATAGAATTCCACAGATGAGACAGTAAATTACTATCACCATCTGTCGGTATTCTCCTGTATGTGTTTACATAAAAATAAAAAAATCTGAATCAAAACTAAATAATTCAAATTTTTTAATTGCATATATATATATTATTTTTATTTTATTTACTTTCGTTGCTTTATTACCAAAGAAACGCAGAAAAAACGAGAGCAATATAATTGGATCATAAGTTTCTGGGAAAGCGTAATGTACTGTTTATTACTCGACTTCAAATAAAATGTAGTCCGCCCTCCGCCTGAGACCGCTGCATATCATATTTATTAAAGTGTTGGTGATGATATTTATTTGTTCAGTTTTTATTTCAAATGGGAATAGACCGAATTAAGTGGTGGCAGTTCGCAGTGAACATATGTTCCAGAAATGGAACGGATATGAAAATAATAGGTCGAAAACCAAAACACTATACCGTCGTAATAGAAAACGCGGGTTTCCCAACGAAGCTGGAAATAAAATATTTTTTTGAAAAATTAAATATTGATAAAACCTTTATAACTACTACCAATTAGTGTGAGAGTTATTGCTTATTCGTTAAATGCATGTCATACTCCTTTTCCTCTTTTGTCGATGGTATTGTTCTCCTAGATCTCAGTGATCTTTGACACATGTCATCTTCTTCTTCTTTAATGATTTTTTGTATGTATTGTATGTTTATGCATAATCTATGTTTTTTATTCTTTATTATTCTATGTACCTTGGAACTGCGGTTCTGTTAAATAGATAAAGTAAAATAAAAATACTATTTTTAAAAATTGATAATATACGAACGTTAATTTGAGATCACCGTCTATTCATTAACGATACCTCGAAAAAACGAAAGATGTGTAAATGCTAGGCTTTATAATTTTGTATAATTATTATTTATATTTTTTATTAATAATAATATATTTTTTTTTCTTTCATCATCAATTTGTTCACAACATTATAGGTATAATATAGTCGTAATGCACATGTTTTTCTATCGTGTTCCAATATATACGTACCAGTATTTATGTGCTTTTGCAAATAATAATACGTCTATTCACATTTTTTAGCGCTTATCCGAAGACTTCAAACTTCATAGACTTCAAAAGAATTTATTTAAACCAATATTTCAACCGCCATTGCAAGGGTCTTCTTCAGGATTGATGATTTAGTTGTCTTCTTCTTCGTGTCAGCGACGTCAAATTATTTTTTCCCAATATCTGGCAACATCGATAGCTCGTGTGTTGCCCAGCATTAGGTCCTGAGATGTGCAACTTGTTGGGCACATGGAGCAGCATCGTAGGTGTGAGGCGGTCTGCAGGTCTTCACAGTCGCACAATAGTGTTTCTCCCTGCCGAAGCATTCCCCACCGCTCGAGGTTGTCCTTTGTTCTACCAACTCCGGTTCTTAATCTGTTTAGGGATTTCCAGGTCGGCCAGTCAAGGCTCTTGCCAGTTGGGAGGCCTGCCTTTGGAGTAATGAAATCCTCTGGTGCGATTTGTTGCCAGAGTTGGAGTCTCTCATTTTCAGGGCCGGATGTGAGAGGTTGTGTGGATTTCATAAAGCTGCTTCGAGACTTCAATCTTGGTGTTGGGGGTATCTGATTATACAAGCAGTGGGACGGTTGGTTGATTGCTTTACGCATTTCTTCGGCGCATATGACTTTGCGTCTTTTGTTCGGTGGTGCGATACCAGCCAAGGGGTATAGTTTAGAAATGGGTGTTGGTTTGAGGCAGCCTGTGATGACTCTGCATGCATCATTCAGGGCAGTATCCACTTGATTACAGTGGGCTGATCGACCCCACACTGGTGCCGCATATTCTCCGGCTGAGAAACAAAGTGCTAAAGCTGAGGTACGAAGAAGGGGTGGTTGGGCTCCCCAGTGAGTGTTGCTCAGTTTGCGGATGAGGTTGTTCCTTGTTGCAACTTTCTGTTTGGTGTTGCTGCAATGACGCCTGAAGGTGAGGGTGCGATCTAGAGTGACTCCGAGGTATTTTGGATGGTCGCTATGTTCCAGTACTCTACCTTCCCACGTGACACGAAGCTTTCTGTTAGCTTCCCTGTTTCTAAGGTGGAAACAGCAGACTTGTGTCTTTGATGGGTTTGAGATGGTTGGTTTCGTAGTAATGGGACATCTCGTTGAGTCCCTGGCTTAGGATATCCTCAACTTCTTCAAACGTTACTGCTTGTGCTGCCAAACCTAAGTCATTCAATTTTCAATTTTATTTATTTTTTTCCTTGCAGAAACATTACAAATTTTATCAATTCAATGCATTTCTGAAGTACAATAATATAAATACAATAATATAGTATAAAATAAAAATACAATAGGTAACATAAATGTGGTGATGTTTGAAATTTATTGACACATTTAGTATCACTGACCTCACACTCAGAACTAGCGTCAGGAGACTCAAGATACACAGTTTGACTTGTAACAACAAAAACCCTGTCATAAGTATATCATGTTTGACTCACAAATAACAAGGCATTATTGTCACAAAACAAAACGTGCAACATTTCGCCTCCATAAACACCAGTACTGTATTTAAAGCAATATAACACTAAATATGTCAATATTTACTCAAGTTGGTTTCAACCACTGTTCACTGCGATTCTTTCGTCTTATGCGTATCCAGGGTTGAACTATGGTCCTTTCAGGCCACACTTGAGGCTCCATGAGAGATTCCAGCGAAGTCGCGATGACCCCGACTTTGAAAGAAGTTGACAGTCCTCCTGATGGTCATCCAAGAAGGATTGAATGCAGCGGTCGCTGCCAAGAAGCTCTGCAAGTCCTCAGCCGATGTATCTGGGTGAAGGCCCTTGGCGTGAAGATACGCCATCTTCACTCCAGTAACGTTTTTTGAAGGAGCTGCAGAACCACGGATCATCAGACGTGCTGAATTTGTTGCCTTTCCCCATGCGGAGAGGCGCGACTCAACTTAGAACGTTGAACTTCTCCGGAAAGATTGCTCGGGGGAGGGAGAGGATATCCACGGAGAAAGCACTCAGGTCCTCCAGTTCCTCGAACGATGATTCGTCCCGGCTGAGAACGGGAGTCCTTGGGAGCCTTGCTCGAAACAGCAGGGCTCCTTCGATAGTATCTTCCGAGGAGTCTTCTTCGGTGGCCTCACTCGAAGCGGATTCTTTGACGGCAGGTTCGGAGTCTCTGCTGTCACAGTTAAGCGACATCGACACAGGAATGTTGACAGCTTCAGCGTAGGTAGCCGGAATTGATTTGCACGCTCGAGGTAAGCGCCTTCTGCGGGAAGTCGGCAGACTTGTCGGGTTGGGTGGAGGGTCCACACCAACGGATGTCAGAGCATCATCCATCCCGCATCCAACAGCCTTTAAGAGCCTCTCCAGCAGCAAACGGTGATCGTCTAAGCGACGATTTATTTGCGCGATATCACAATCGCAACAGTTCGCCATCCTGTAGGTAGGATGACTAACTAGTCATCCGCATATATGAAAGATTTTGTGTCTTTAGGGGTGGGTTGGTCGTTTGTTTATATATTAAATAGTATAGGAGCAAGTACACTGCCTTGTGGTAAGCCGTTCTTTTGGTTACGCCATCGGCTGGTTTTCCCCTGAAAATCCACAGCGAATCTCCTGTTATGCAGCATAGCCGCGATCATCTGCACTAGCGAGAAGTCACCTGTAATTCTGTACAATTTACTGAGAAGTGTGCTGTGCGACACTGTATCGTATGCAGCGGTTAGGTCGACGAATACCACTCCGGTCACTTTCCTTAGTTCGAACCCGTTTTCGATATGTTGGGTCAGGTTTAGTACTTGCCCAGTGCATGACTTTCCGGGTCGGAAGCCCGCCTGCTGGGGTATCATTTTAGGTTCGATAAAGGGGGTGAGTCGGTTGAGTAGTATCCGTTCGAAGATTTTAAGTATATGGCATAGTAAAGATATTGGGCGGTAGCTTTTAGCATCATCAGGGTTTTTCCCTGGCTTTAAAATGGCTATGACCTTGGACTTTCTCCATATTTTTGGGATTTGACTGCCGATCATGCAGGCATCAAACATTTCAAGGAGCCATTGTTTAGCCTGGGGGCCAAAGTGTTTTATCTGTTCTACGCATATATCATCCAATCCAGCCGCTTTTTTGTCTTTAGCGGCTTTGATAGCACACTCCAGTTCAGCCATTGAGAAGGGTTTTGACAGGTCGCTGTGTTCAATTAGAGGGTCTCTGTCCAATTTTTGCTTTTTCGTTTTATTGTTCAGCTTCCCGTTGAGGAGGAGCTGATGAGCAATTTCATTGGCAGTTGTGGCCGCGTACTTAACAGGAGCTGTTGGATCGTTATCCATTTTTCGCAGGAGTCTCCAGGCCTTGTGGCTATTTGTGGTAAGGTCAAGGCTTTCCACCATCGAGATCCAGCGTTCCCGTCTGCTCTGCTCCACTGCAGCTGACACCTTTTTGCCCAGCTGCATAGTTTCCTCTGCATATGGACTGGTATCAAAGCAGTCAGTGTATTTCTCGAGCAGGGCTACAGTGTCAGATTGTAACCCGGGAATAAATTTTGTTCGACATCCTCTGGGGATGTGGGCTCTGGACACTTTTGTGATGATGTTTGTAAAAGTGTCGTAGTTCTCCGGTGTTGGCTTGACATGTCCGACGATTTAGTTGTGAGTTGGTGTCAGATTATCTTTTACACCAACTCACAACTAAATCATCAATCCTGAAGAAGACCCCTGCAATAGCGGTCGAAATATTGGTTAGAAGAAATTCGCCACACACGGCTAAACCCAAAAGCCACAATATCCAATCTGGCCATGAAAACCTAAGAAGTTACTTCAAAATAATGTTATCAATGTTTTATTTAAAAAGTAAATCAACAAAATTTAAGGACGGAATGTATTTTTTCTATTTTGACTGTTTTTCATGAGTGCAAAAACTCGTACGGTCGACTCATGTTTGTATTTGTATTAAAAAAACCTTTCTTGGGGTTTATTCTCGGTTTCTATAAGAAGTGTATGAAAGGTTTGGTACTGGCGTCCACAGCAAAGTGGGTTAATGCAGACATCCATCTTACCGTAGCTACTAAAGTGTCCAAAGCTTTATAGGAAGCTTCTTGCTCGCAATGGTTGATTATCAAAAGAAACTTCTACGTTCTCTACCAATATTAGAACATAGTCTTTTACTCTCTTTCACCTAGCAAACATTACTATCTCGTTGGAGCAACCATCTTAAATACAGAAACACATTTACGAAAGGTATGAAGAGTTCGCTTAATATGAGATAAGTTAGATCTCCATGTTACTCTAAATAAAAAACAATTAACAAATGCTTATGAATAAGTTTCACCGCATTATTTATATTTTAAGAACCGGAGTTGGAAGAAAAAAAAGACAACCTTGATCGATGGGGAATGCTTCGGTAGAAAGAGTCACTGTTGTACGACTGTGGAGACCTGCAGGCCGCCTCACACCTTTGATCCTGACCCATGTGACCAACTAGCTGCACATCCCATGATCTAATTCTGGGCAACACATGAACCATGATGTTGCCAGATATAAAACTGAAAAAATTTGACGTCACTGACAAGAAGAAGAAGAATTATATTTTTCCATTCTAGGACGGCTAGGTGGTTTGAAGAATTGACTACTAAAATTTACGTTTTCTTGCATCATCATTGGTTGAAAAATACATTTTTTTTAAATGTTTCAAAATAATTTATAGTTGAAGCACAGTACTGTGATGAACGATGAGGAAGGAAGCTCTCCACTCGTTCATAATAATTTATTCGCCATTACTCAAAATGCCGCATTCAGGTGGCCGATCCATTCGTGTCAGCTGATGCTTCTATCCGCGAGATAATAGCGAGGATTTAATTGTTCAAAAATATAATACTCCAGATGATAGCTGCGGCATGTGGGACCATTATCACATCCCACGCAGAGGATGAATTCATCAGGAATTCGTAAAGATAATGCAGCTTTTCTCAACCAGTGCTGTCGTTCTAAACTTCGCATACTGACTGGGGTCTGAGAGATCACGCGCTGCGCATCCTCTACGATTCAATGTTCCTGGGTACGACTACTTATGCGGCTGTGTGCTGGGCGGAAAGATGCAAGCTGACTACGACACGCAAAAGACTTGCTGTTGGCCAGAGACCGGCCTTAATTATGCTCAGTAACGGGTCCCCATCTGGGTCTCCAAAAACAGGACGGGACAGGGAGGGTTTTACCAAGTGTCGGCCTAAATAAATATGTACTGTAGGTCACCCCATCTCTCACCTCAAAAAAAATAAGTCGGTGTTTTCAAAAGAAAGTTGATACAGTTAGGTTGAGCCGCTTTTAGAACCAAATGGCCTTGAAAGCGCCAGTCTAATCATCCAATTTCATTAAAAAATCACCCAAAATATGCCTTGGATACTACAGTGTACCGTCTTAAAAAAATTCCGAAAAAGAATCGTAAATGTTCCCAAGTGGACATTCAGGTGCAGATATCTTACAACTGACAGAACTAAGGCGCGCCAATGTGTAGTGACTATATTCTCCATATATGGAACAGATATGGCAATAAAAATAGATTATTTACATATTATTAACAATCTCAATCTTCTCAATTGAATAAAAAACATAATTTAAACATCACTGGGATTAAACCCGCCAAATTTCGCATGCCATCATAGCTATTTAATTATTTATATATATTTTTACGAAATATTTCATTAAAAGTAAGTAATATTCATGTATTTTACTTAATGAAAAAGGTAAGAAGTTCAAAATTTCTTGAGATTCAAAAACAAATATTTTCTTGTTATTTTGAAGTGCTTTGTGGCTACAAAAAGGTTATGTTTCACTGAGGCATCGTCTTTGAGATCGTTGAGCGGATGATTTTGCGAACGGGAGCAGAATACGAAAACCGAAATCAATAGACCTTCTGTCATTTAAATAACAAAAGACCTACCGTCAGAAAACTCGCTATACAAAATTTGCAATTTAATTTAAAGATAATTTCCACTTATAATGGTTGTAAGTCGAGGAAATCTCTAGTTTAAACATAACGTTTTAATACCAACTCGATATAGCCCCTGCAGGCTGGTGCCGAAAAACCTCGCACACAAAGGATGGTTGAGGGTAGAAACTTCCGAGGGCGCCCTAGATGGGAGTATTTGCAGCAATTGTTCGAGGACATGAGTTGTAGCTCTTATGCTGAGCTGAAGAGGATTGCAAAGGATCGAGAAGAGTGGACATCAATATGCAAGATTTTGTTGCTACTAACCAATCCACCGGATTGATACTACGAAAAAAGAAAAAATAGAGAATATTGCACTTTTTAAAAAAAAATACGTTTGCTTGAATCATTACTTTGTTAGAATTTACACCTAATTGAATGTGATGTGCGAATATCCATTGCACAAAATAATTCAGCGAACAAAAAGTCACAACGCAGTAGGTGTACTTAAAGATGTACTTAAAGGTATACACTGGTACCACACTCGTATTCCTTATATCGTGGAGACTATTGTCTTTTTAAATGAGGAAAAAATCGACTACTTGTCATATCACAAAAATCTGACTATCGTAAAAAGATAATGGTAAAAGTATTTTTGAATTTGGTGAAATAGAGAAAAGAGAGAGAATTCTCAGAGACAGGGACAGTGGGAGAAATGTAGGGGGCGAGTGGTGGAGGTTTCGGTGTGACCTCTGCTGAGGCACGAGTATGCATTTGTGGTAGCGTTGGCGAAACGCCAAAATTCTCCTCGACACGTTCACGTAAAATAACCGCTATTTCGCCTTTATTCGAAATATTTATTTTTGGTCTGCGGAGTGTCTTCGGTGCTTGAAATGCTAAAAATAAAATAAACGAACTCTAAAGATATCCGAATATTCTGTACTGCAAACTATAAATAACTTACTAATATTTTCAGTCAAAAACTTATTTTAAGTTCAGTCAATAACCGATTTATTCGATTCCTGATGTTTTGAATTGTATATTATTTTAAAAAGACAAATAAAATAACTGTGGTTTGGGGATTCGAACATATGACTGCACGTATCCACAGTAAGTATCATCTACACCACCACAGTCCTCAAAAACGTTTACCTATTACCTTATTTATTTAACTGATCAATATTTTAATTAAGTCTTCACGATTTATTTCCATCTATAGATATATAAAATACTATTATTTGTGTATTTTGATAAGCTAAGTAATTAATAATAGCACTTGGAAGAGCTACATCTAATCTTTAGACACAGACGTAAGATTGGTACACTTAGATTGCACCATTATTACCACGGCATCTACTACTCTTAAATCAAAAAACTAATTCCTCCCGCACATACCCACAACCGATAAATACGTCTTGCACTGCTGAACTTCATATATTGTTAAAGTGTGCCAACCAAGACATTATGAGAAAATCGTAATTAATTTTGAAATACATCTTTCGAAAATTGCGAAGCACGCACAGCTGCGCTTATGGCGATCGTCTACGTAGAGCGCACATGTGTGCTTACGGCGATCGTTGGGTTAATATCCAAAATTTATTCTGCAATGCAACCGTTAAGCTCTGGAATGTTCTTTGAGTATCTGTGTTTTCTCCTTCATACAATCTAGATATATTCAAGAAACAGATCAATTAACACTTGCGATCCCCCCAACCCACACACACAACACAACACAGGTTTTCCGCATACAGCATCTAGTCGTCCTGACTGTGCGCTTTCATAAAAAGGTTTTGGATTACTATTAAAAGGAGTAATGTTGTATAAGAACATTATTTTTTATCCGTGTGTCATGCGAAAATCTACGCCTAAAGTCCACGGCCTCAAGTCCCTAATCTTCATTCAGTCTTCAATACTCCAAGCAGAAAATTACGAGTACTACACTTTGTACTTTTTTCTAAACGTAAATCTCAACCACTTTGGTTGAGACCGCTTTTTTACCGCCACTGGGCCTTTTATGACATCAGTCAAGTGCGGCCATTTTCGCCTCCCATCATGATAATAAAATAATACATACTATATTTTATTTCCATCGAGCACCATGCGATCGAGTAGCTTTTTTTATGTAAGAACATTCGAGAGAAGTCCGCAAGATGGCAAGTCATTCCGTAAACAAAACATTACATATTTTTGGGGGAAAGAATATATTTAATTATTCTAAAACTTACAAACCACTTAACATTAATATAAATATTTAACAACTAATACAGTTGACAATAAATTGACAATAAACAAGACTTAATATGACATTTCTTTTATCAAGAGTTTGAAGAAAAATAAACCGCCGACGTGGGGATTTAAACCACGAATCTTTAATACAGCATTATTGACCGCTTGGTCATTTACACTGCTCAACGAGTCGAGAAATTAACATGTGTTATATTATTAATGCATGTTACTTAAAGATCATATATGGCCGCTTAAAACAAGCACGTTTTATAATCATCTAAGATAATATATACCCGCCGGCATGTATCAAATCGTTTGCTTGGAAAGACAAAATTCGTGGGTTCGATCCCCGAAGTAGATACATTTTTTTTCTTCCTTTTTATAAGTTCTAATATACTCCCGGTTGGTGTCAATTCGATCCCTCATCCGTAAAATGCCAGTCATAGCTTATTAATAAAAATTGGTGGTAGATGAAAGTCGCCCCGTGAACACCATCCATTCATAGTAAATTCCTGCAATAATAAGGAGGTTTTGCTCCACTTTTTTTATATAAATGCCATGTGATTAGCCCTACCCACTACAAAATGGCATATATCATTGGCGCTGTATAGTCTTGCATTAGCTGAGCTGAAAAGGGTTGCGGAGGACCGAGAGGAATGGAGATCGAGATGCAAGATTCTGTTGCTGCAAAACAATCCACCGGATTGATACTACGAAGAAGAAGTCTTGCATGAGTGAGTATAAAAAAAAAACATATTTGACAAAAATGAACCCCCGATCTTTCGTATGACATCGTTTACCTCTCGACCAAGTCCTTCAGTTTATTTGGAAGAAACCAATTTCCCGACCGATAGTAAAGTTAAGTTGCCGGGAGGGTTTATCTCCTCATCGGTTAATTGTAGCTGTCAATGCGGAACAGAGTTGGCATCTGATTGAGGCCGTTTTTATTAGAAATCCTAACAGTAAAATTCATCCGAGTTGCCGATATTAAATGGGGTCACGATAATTTCGATACATATCGTTTTTGCTGAAAAATCTATGTAGGAAAAGGCAATATTTATGAGGAAATCCTCACAAGTCGATTTAAGTAAATCAAATTAATGATTCTACCCTTTAAAGCTACTATATTAGAAAGTTATATTAAAAGTACTTTTAGATATAGATTCTACCTATTTATGCCCACTCCTACACACCACCTAAGTACCCTCTAGTGAAACGTTTTCTTTAACAGTGAATATTCACTTACAGTAGGTGTTTAAAACATTATTTGAACATATTTACTTTGCATAAAACATCCAAAATTCTTTATAAAGTATTGATTGTCAAATTATAATAAAAGTATCTCTCTTAGCTCGAATTTTAGATCCATACAGTCGGGTACGACACAGGGCATTGATCATCACAATATTCTGCGACTCTATGTAAATTGAAGGGATCAATATCCAAAACAACTAGGAATCTAGGAATTTGCAGTGTATGAAAATCAATTTATTAATATTAATTTTATAAAATAAAGAATGCTTACGACATGGAGCATTGACCATTCCAATACTCTGCCACTCTATGTTAATTGAAGGGATCAAGGTCCAAAACGACAGGTATCTAGGAATTTGCGGTGTATGAAAATCAATTTACTAATATTAATTTTATGAAATAAAGAATACTTACTCATCTTGTACACTAAGATATAAAAAGGAATGTGTTATCAAATAAATCAGTACCAATTCAATTCAGCTCCTTGGACTTATCGGAACCTTGGTATTCCGGCGTCACCATTTAGCTGACGCTGTAATTTCGGGACCGCGATCTCGGTTCTGGAACAGTACGTTTGTGCACATTGGCACTGTAAAAGCTTTCATAGATAGCAAAACTGCAGTCTTCCGTCAAGTGAAGAAGTGCTCAGTGTGAACCATATGTAAAGTAATGAACATACTTGTCTTCAGTTGATTATAGGAAATGCAAAATAAGAGTACTTACATTAATACAACTGTTTTCACCATTTCTTCTTTTGACGTTTTAAAACAATGTTTTACTTACCTGCAAACAAATAAAATACAAATTACAATGTGAATCACATAAAAATAATAATCACATTAGACGATAAATAAGTTTTTAAGATTCAATGAAAGAGACATGTTTTTAAATACGAGTATTTCATCGACCAACTGCTAAATCGTTTTCTACAAGAAGTCATCAAAGAGTCTATTATTTGATTAAAACTAATTGTTAAGCCCTTTTAACTGAGTTGATGAAAAAATCCTGTCTAATGAAAGCAATATGCAATATTCATGGACTTGCATATTGCACGGGATATTTTTCGTTGAATGTACCGTCAAAAAACGAATACACAAATTCAGCTCACATTTATTATAAAACAATAATATATACGAATATTTAAGTTCGAATTAGTGAAAGATTTTTCCTTTTATAATAATGAAAAATAATAATAACTGCGGTGGTTTTTTCTAACATATTTCAATAATATTTACCAGACTTTTAAAAGCTTCAGGGCACTTAATTTTTACGTTTCTTATAAAATGACGTAAAATTTAATAAGTTGATATATATAATCGTGTCGGGAAACAACAGGGTCAGATCCTGTCTGCCCAGAAGTGGGCGACGTCGATGGCGTTACTTCTGGCCATCATCAGGTCTTCCTTGGTGCAGCTATTCGGGCACAGCGCACACTCCAGAAGGTGTGACAGGGTCTGCTCCACGCCGCAGTCACATTCAGTCGGTCCGCTGTAAAACTGCCACGCCCTCATTTGTGTCCTCGTCTTGCATACTCCGGTCCGAAGTCTGTTAAGGGACCTCCATATATTCCACCCTTGGTCATGTCCAGGGGCTAGGTCCTCTTTCGGGGCAATCCAAGTATTCCCCTCAGTTGCGCTTCTCCACATGTTCAGCCGCAGGGTGGCCTCAGGTATCTCCAGTTCCGTTGTCGACTGTAGGAAACTTCTTCTTGATTTGAGCCGTGTAGTTATCTTTTGGTACCCAAACATAGGGTGGAGTGCGTCGTGGGTTGCTTTGGTGAGTTCCTTCTTGGTAGTAACTTCTCGCCGTATGTTTGGTGGGGCAATTCCCGAGAGTTGATATAGCTTTGATATTGGGGTAGGTTTTAGGCACCCCGTAACTACCCGGCACGTTTCATTCAGCGCTCTTACTCTTCAATGTCTACACAAACGACCAGCCAATACTGAACAATACCAGGTCCTTCATCTACGCAGATGACTTGGCGCTCACAGCACAAGGGGTCTCTTTCGAGGAAGTAGAAACCCAGCTTACTAAAGCACTCACCACCCTCTCTTCGTACTACCACCAAAACCGACTACAGCCAAACCCAAGCAAGACCCAAGTCTGCGCCTTTCATCTTAATAACAGACTTGCCAAGAGAAAGCTGCACATTACCTGGAACGACTTGGTGTTAGAGCACTGCGACACACCTAAATACCTAGGGGTCAAACTGGATAGGACCCTCACTTATCAGAAACACTGTCAGTCTGTTAAGCAAAAGGTGTCCACCAGAAACAACCTACTCCGAAAAGTGGCAGGTACGAAGTGGGGAGCCCAACCAAACCTGATCCGCACAAGTGCTCTAGCTCTCTGTTTCTCTGCTGGCGAGTATGCTGCGCCAGTATGGGCGAGGTCTGCCCATACCAAGAAAGTGGATATTGCTCTGAATGAATAAGTTGATAAAGACTTAAGATAACATTTTACAATTCTTTGTCATAATTTGTAATGTTCCCTGTTATCTTAATTGTGCATCATCAAGATTAAATTATCATAAAGTATGAGAATGCAATCGCCATTTTTCGAAGAAACATTTTTTGTTTTGAAATTTATAAAACAAATATGCGTCAACAACAAATACCATCACATTCAAAAATTTACATCAGTCAATCTTATAATAAAAAACGATTAATTTTATTAATGTAACATTTTAATACTAGATAGACAACAATCGTTCTCTTTATTACTACTGCAGTGATCTTTATCGTTTAAAAACATTAACGAATTAAAAAAAACACATTTCATACTTTTTTTTATATATAATGATGAAATCAAGCAAACCTTGGTCATAAAATTTCCTTCAAAACACTAAAAATAATCTCCCAAATATGCCTCGGATAGTACTGCTATTGTCTTTTTAAGTCTCCAGGCTCCTTACTCGAGGTCGGCGGTAACCATATACTTGTACGTTACCATAAAATGTACATGTACGGGTATAAATTTGTCTTGGAAAAAGTCATGGTCGTCAGGTATATTGAAGTATGTATACATGAAAGAGATTACTGTTTTCATTTAATTGAAAAATGGATTTATCAAGTAATAATAATGTATTTAATTACCTTTTTTACATGGATAACGTTGAGTGTGAACTCTTTTTATGAGACTACAGTTTCAACTAACTCATAGCTTTCTTAAATCCGTCACTAGACAAAAGTCAATGGATTGAAGAAGGTTACAAGTTAGTCGAAACTGTTGTCTCATAAACAGAGGTCATACATAATGTGATTCATGATCTCAAAGTGAATGCTACAAACATTGACAAAAATGTATAGTACGTTAATTTATTGTATTAAAATGGAAAAACCAACGTTAAAAGATTAAATTATAACTATATGTTTTACACAAAACGTTACGTGTAAGTGAAGTTTCACGGAAACAAAGAAATATGAAATAAGGCGAATTTGACGTAAACGTCTCCGCGTTATTGAGTTTGTTACACAATATTTCAGTTTAGTGAAAAATCTGCGCGAGAGAAACGCAAAGGAAATTTTGAAAATCGGATCATTCAGATCGAATAAAACATTTAAAAAACGCGCAAGTACGAATAATCCTCTGTCGAACACAAAACGTCGAAGCTCGTTCGGGAAAATTCCTGGAATTATTTTCTGTGTCAGAGCTCGTTCTCTGGCATTGACAGTTGAAATTAAAATTCGTCCCGTTGCGGCGATCTCATGAAAAGAAAAATCGTCCTCACCTTTGACTTTAAATCATTCAACGTGAATGGATGCGCGGATGAATATTACGCCGATAAATTCTACTCGATGGCCGTAAATTTTCTGGGCGGCTGCTACAGAACACCGCAACCTTCAGCTAGATTCTGTGATTCTTAATCGGTGCTCCGAAGAGCACTGACGCAATGCTTAAAAATTACAGGTCTCCGCAAAGCATGAACCAAAATATGTTAAAAGATTGTGAACCGAAAAAACATGTTCGTTATTTTTTGTACAATCTTTCATATTCGTATATTATTATTATATTAGTATTTGTATAGCGCTCTTTTACGACCGAATGATTATTCCAAAAGCGCTTCTTTGCCTCTCTGAGTAAAAAGGTGCTTTATGCTTTCCGGTAGCGAGTTCCAGGCCATTGGTGCCGCGTAGCTGAAAGCCCGATTGCCAAATTCCGTGCTAGGACTACCTCATGTCAGCTGCAGGGTGCTTCTTTCTATTTGCTCTAGCTGATCTGAGTGTCTCTCCATGCACGCTTATTTCTGAAGGCTTGATAATTTCTGTCAAATAGCCCGGTGCAGTTCCGTTGAGTGCCTGATTTGTACTGGATTCTAGCCGAAACTTTCAAACAATGCAGTCGGTGTAGTATTGGAGTAATGGGATAGAATTTGGGTGCGTTTTAGACTAGTCGTGCCGCTGCGTTTTGTAGCGACTGCAATCGCTTTAATTGTTTGTCTGACTGGCCTGCGTGCAGTGTATTGCAGTAGTCCATTTTGGAGACTATAAACGCATTTACCAAGCTCATATATGCTTCCAGAATAGATTATAGGGTCAACACAGACATAACACTTGAAACCTTGACTACTTTATGCCTTGTCCTAGAGCACCTCGATACCCGGAGGTCTTAATGGAAACATAGAAGATTCCCGGGATCAACCAAGAAAACAGTCGCGAACTTGAATACTCTTCGGTTGAAGTACCTGAGACCCTTTAACTTAAATTACTACTGACAGGCTGATGATCATTGTGATAAGTTGAATTTAAATCATGATGAGTGTTCCGCGAACTGTTCTTTTAATCCGAGTTGGTCAGTTTTACTAAAAGTTTAAGAGCCACTGAACTAGAATCAAAGGTACTGGTGACGCATAGGAAGTGAAGGACGAACGGACAATAGCTCTATTTCACACTTTTGAACTTTCTTTTAATAAAATTTCAGAGCTCTTTATCATATAGGTGCTTACAATCAATAATTCTCCAATGGGAGTATTATATTGAAAGCTTCACTGTACATTAAATATTACACTGTCCAAATTAAAGTATTTTTTAAATTTAAAATTCTACAAAAAACATTTGTTATTATTAATGACACGTTATTCCATTGCGAAATTATTTTCCATGTATTAAATTGTATACTATTTTGCAATTTGTTATTTGAATCAAGTTTCACCATTTCGAAAGTTCTTCAATAAAAAAAATTAACAATGTTAATAAAAATATGCTAATACGGGCTCCACATAAGTGATACGTGTTGTAGATTACATATTCTTTTATGTTTTAAAGCTTTTATTTTTATTTGGCAACAAACCATTGTTGATGCTCTTTTGCATATTTTTACATTAAATATAAAAAATAAAAATAAAATCATTAATATAATCTTTATTTATAAATATAGTTTTTGTAAATGTTCTTGCCATTTCTATTTGCCGATCATTTCGTCAGATAATCCAAAACACGGCCGAGAGCTGATTTTTCAGCAAAGTGGTTTTTTCTAAAGGAGACGCAAAAAAGTCGTGAAAAAAAACTTAATTGCCTGAAACGACGTTTTTCAGAGCCGTGAACATTTCCCGAACATTCTGAAGCGGCACCCTTAAAGTTAACCGAAGTCAATCTGCCAGGTGCCGGTAATCCGGGAACTTTTGTCAAAAAGATTAACGCTGTTGTATTTAGATTTCTATACTCAGCGAAGAACGGGACTTTTAGCCCGGAAGTGGAAATGTTTCTAGCAATTATGAAAACAACGTACTTTTAAATAATGTGAATTTTAATTTAATATATAAAACATAATATGAATGTACAAAAATGCAAGCGATGAATTGATTAGTATGCAATTCATCCTTTGCATTTTTGTACATAGCATTTAAGTACAGTATAAAAAATAATAGAAGTCTAAATTCTTAAACAGGCAATGTATTTAACAGAAGCCTTTTACGTTAAAATCATTTATCATTGTCATATATTACTATAAATTGTGGTATTGAGCAAACATCAAATGGTTTTACAAAAAAGTTTCATATCTATTTATTTATTATTTGGATACTAAGCGTAATGTATAATACAGTACATTAAAGTAAGAAAGTATGTTGAATTTTAGGAATTAATAAATACAAATGTTGAATTTCAGTGAAAGTTAAAATGATGTGTACAGTGAATAACAATAATTTTAACTTGAACTTATTACTGATTTCAAAATTTTAGCCTCACGTAATCATATTTTTTATAACAGGTCTCCCATATATTAAGAATCAGAAGATCTCATATTATTATTTTTTTTTACCTTGATAACTAATATTTTCATAAAAAAAAAACTTTCAGCCTTTCATTATTATGACAAAAAATATATATATAATCGTGTCGGAAACAACTGTCGCCCACTTCTGTAAACCAAGAAGTGGGCGACGTCAATGGCGTTACTACTGGCCATCAACAGGTCTTCCTGAGTGCAGCTACTCGGACACAGCGCACACTCTAGAAGGGGTGAGAGTCTGCACTACGCCGCAGTCACATTCAGTCGGTCCGCTGTAAAACTGCAAGGCTTTCATTTGTGTCCTCGTATTGCATACTCCGGTCCGAAGTCTGTTAAGGGACCTCCATATATTCCAACCCTGGCCATGTTCAGGAGCTAGGTCCTCAGTTGCGCTTTTCCACATGTTCAGCCGCAGGATGGCCTCAGGTATCACCAGTTCCGTTTTCACCAAAGAGTATAGACATAAATAACATTGCATAAAATTAATATGGAACGAAGATCATTATGACATCTAAGGCTTAGCATTATTTCAAAGTTGTTTATTCGTGAAGTTTCTAAGATAGCATAGTTTACAGTTTCGTGAACAGTGTACGCTTAATCAGTTCGTCTCAAGAATGTTAGTAAAAAAACACTATGACTTAGAAAGCATACTGTAATTACTGCAATTACGACTCCATCCAAAACATATACTTAATGTGATTTATTTAAATCTAAGTACTAAGTTCTTACATCATATTGTATTTTAATATTTTTTGTACAAATTATTGAATATCGAATAAGATATCCAACGGTAAAAAATATTCATTTCACCGGCGAAAGTTGTGCAACAGAAAAAGATATTGTTTTTCTCAGAAAATTAAACGTTACCGTTTCTTCCAGCAGATACTCGCCTGAGAGTTTTTTTTTGTATTATCCTTTTGTAAATGTGAAAACCGAGGCCCGTCAAAGCTATTATGGAACTTTTTATTTCAGTGAAATTTATAATTGGCTTACAAGCTCAAGGGGAGAAACTGAAGAGCTTTTTTTGTAAAAGCACAAAGCTTCCAATTATAATGAGACTATCGAGAAATAAAAAATCTTACTTAATGTTTTTTTAATTTATTTATCAAAATTAAAGATTTTATTTTTCTAATTAGTAAACATGTCGTTCAGGAATCTCCTTAGGTTAGGTTAGCGAGACATCCAGAGCAACAGTTGTCCCGTGCGCCAAATGTCCCGTGCTCCAGACCTCATGTTGTTACCGATGAGTCGCTGAACGAATTATATGTAAACGATAGGTTTTAAAATTTATGAATATGTCATCCTTGATTAAGATTTTGCAAAATAACTTAAAATATCGAAAAAAAAACAAATTTTCTGCACACGGTGATTGCTTAAACATTCTAGCAGCTTAACCCGAAAATAAATATTGAAGGTTTAATTACGTTTTCAATAAACCTCAAAATTTCACTTACAAACTGCCGACTTTTCAAGTTGTGTATAATTCTCAAATTAGCAAATTTCATGAAATAATCTTGCGAAAAATATTTGTCCTGCGGAATGGAATGTTTTTTGTTTACATAATAAGTGTATAGAGGCTGTGTATTACGCTCAATATTCAACTTTTTATGTTTGTACTAAAATATTTTATTAACATTCTGCCTTCGTGTTTACATTTACAAATATCCATCTCCATAGCCTTACTTCAGATATTTAGACTTTGGCGTAATTTGTAAGCCGTCTTTTTATGTTGTACGATGTATTATATATAAGCAAACAAAAAGTAGCTAGCACATGAAGTACTTACTCGTATCTAAATATATATTTACTATTAATGCGATCTAATATGTATTGAGTGCTGATGTGACGTACTTACGAGTATATTATATTATATTAGCAAGAACAAAAAGGTATACAATCATGTATGATATAGAATAAATGCATTGGTATGTAATGGACATATAATAAAACAACATTAAAGTTATCAACAGACAATACTTGATGCAACTGCATAATTACAATTTTAAAATTGTTTTTAATTAAGTAATTAACCAATTGAAAATATTTACTTTTGATTCACATTTATTTTTAATGATTATATGTTTTGGACTCCCTGAAGACCAAAACGTGTTTATTGTTTGTGTACTACAATGTTCTCCAGGGAGTCCGAAACATGTAATCATTAAGAATAAATGCATTAATTTTAAAATTATATAATACAACATCAAATAATTCTAGTATTGCTTATTTAAGATAGTTAGTTTAATACTTTGCGTCAATCAAATAAAGAGAGAGACTTTTGTATTTAAAATTGAGCCTCTTAATTTAAGTACGCCATTTTCTAATGACATGTAACTATTAAAAAATATTTTTTTAATGCGAAAACCACTTTTGAGATGGAATCGTAAATTACCATTTCAGATTAATTCAATTCAAACAAGAATAATTCCCCTTAAAACTACATCTTAACCTTAGCTATTGATTCTATAGAAAACAGACGTCCAGTAGTTTCACTGAGCCTTTATCTTTGATTCATTCATAGTCTCCTACTTAACATTCTTCTTTATAATTTCCATGACCATCAGACCTTTTAAACGATTTTCAAGTATCAATTACGAACACAATAAAAACATATTGTTCCACGTGCAGCGTCTAGCCGACATCATTGAATCTCATTAATTCTAATTGTGGACCAATATCTTACAAAAGCAAATTAATATTTATTAATAAAATGTTGTTATTGTGGTTTCAGGTAAAATAAGAGAGTTTGAAACCTTATTTATCACCAAGTCAGGAAAATGTTTGCTACAAGACATTCTAATCCTCACCTTTTCTAATGAAATGACCCATCTCAAAGTGAAAGTGTTAAATGGTGGTATCATCACAAAAATAGACTGAATCGGTGGATTATGTACCTCAAAATTAATTGCTATAAAAATATAATATTATAAATCAAAAGTAAGGAGATATAAAAGAAAATAAGAAAAAAAATCATCAAAAATCACAAACTTGACTAATATGGACATTATTATCTGTAATATTTTTACATCTGAGTTAAGCTGCTTCTTATAAGCTAAAGGTCCAATTGAGAAGAATTTATAACCTGAATACAAAAAAACATATGCAATCAAATATCCCTTCCATAATACAGCGTATCACGAGACGAAAGTGGACCTATCTGGGACATGTTACGAAAACATTAACTGCGACTGCCTTTTCTTCAAGGCTTTCACCGTCCCGAAAGGCCGGTGAGAGTTCAGGTTGGCAACTATATACATTATGTACTCGACGGAGAATTGTCTACAAAATTTACAAGGCGAAGAGCTATATACAGAATGTTATTGGTGGAGCTACGGAAGGCAGAGCTAACATATGATGAGGCGAGAAACAAGGCGGCTGACAGAGCTTTAATGAGCTCATGATGTCCATTTGCTCCAGTTAAGGGAACTGACATGGACAAATAAAATGAATGAAAAAATATACTTTAAAAAAGCATATGTACTTTTTTAATACCCTCATACTTTCGTCGTCCTTGAGCCGTCGGAACTATATATTTATATATTATATAATTCATTTGGTAGAACTTTATATAGGAGACGGTAAGCGAAACATATATCGTGGTTTATCGATTCATAAATCATATGTTTCACAAGGATTTATAAAAAAACATTTCAAAGAAAACGCGATTAATAAAGCTTCTTTTTTAACCACATTACCCAACTAAAGTCTGAAAAAGAGATTGATGTATTTCTTCAGTGGCTGAAAAGTGCAAAAAAATGTGTCGATACCTTCTTTCGCTGCCTTTATACCTGAATTTTCTACTTGACGGTTAGCGGTGCTCAGAGTTCATTGTGTGTCGAGATCGGAGCCTTTCGCGGTACAGTGACCCGCTACAAAGCAGAGCCTTTGTCCCGAGCGAGACGTCCAAGTCTGTTGTATGAACCGGCTTGTACGTATGTCCCGTAAACGTAATATGTCCCGTGGCAGAGGAAAATGCCAGCGAAGATAGATCACAGCCAGCTGTAAGGTACGCTTTTGTAATTAACTACCGGCCATTAAGTTAAACCCTCGAATGAGAAAACATACATAAATTCATGATTAGACTGCCACATACGATTAGTAGATCATTTTCATAATTGTTTCGACGGTCCTCCAAGCTGTGATTCCGTGGGCTTAAGAAAAGGCAGCTGTAATATTCAAGAAAATTATATAAGCTTGATATAGCTCTTTTAAGCTGATGTCGTGAAGCCTCGAAAAACGATCTCTTGTCTCTTATTTTTGTGCGCTCGCCTGGCATGCACACCAATTATGTCAGTTTTAATTATATAATAATACACGGCGTTTGCATTTGCCATTTTATTTGTTATGACAGTTGCTACATTTCATGTTGGTGCAACTGTCATCTTAAATTTGCTTTTTTGCCGCGATCATTGGCGGCGCTGCATGTCACAGTGTCCCGGAGTTGTCAGTGAACTTTTCGTCCGGCCGGCGAACGCTATACCGGCCGGACGAAAAATCAAGTCTTTAATAAAAATAAATGCGAATTGTGCTTCAAAAACAAGTTCTTTTGCTTGGTAATCAGCTCCTGCATTCTTCCTCCATGTAGTCAAGTGATAAACCCGTGACTTTCTTAGTTCTTTTTAAAGACGGGGATGTCAAAACATATATGACCTATTTAATGGTAATCAGATTATTGCTATTAGTCGCGCGTTTAAATGGAAGGTTGAAAAAATATAAGTTCCACAAAACTTGTGAAACCGAGTAAATAATTGTATTTATACCATATAAAACTAAACGCAACGAAATAGAATAAACATATAAAAATATTTCACTTAAGTCTATAAGACTATTGTCGTATCTTTTTGGTTTGAGATGAGTTGCCAACGATCATAGCATACAGAAACACATGTCGGAAATTTATTACGATAATATTTGAGAGTTGGGAATAAAAAATATAAACATCGTATTATCATTACTTAAATATACATATACTAAACATAAAATTCTTTTTTCAACGCGTCAATCCAAGCACAAAAATAACGGCAGAAGCGGGATGCGAACCGCGGACCTTTGGAAACCAACCTTATGCCCAGGTATTCATACCGCTCGGCGAATCGCGCCATTGCTATGCCTAGACTGACTGCGATGAAACTAGTATTTATATCATTGTTATTATCGTACGACAGATGTCGCCATAGTATATATTCAAAGTATGTATATTTTTATTATTATTCTATCAGTATGCATTTATTCACAAGCTTAATATTATTACTTTCCGGCAGTCTATTTATTTTAGTAAGTACCACATTTAAGTAATAATAATATTGTAATATAGTCAATGATCTATAAAAGTAGATTAGAATATTGAAATAATAAAATAATATTCTAATAAAAATTAAAAAAATTAATCGTATTATCATGTTTCGGCCTTCCTGAAGATTATTTTCAAAAATTGAAGATGCTTGTTATTGAATTGTGATTATTGAAGATGGTCTTCAGGAAGGCCGAAACATGTAATCATTTAAAATAAATTCTGAATCAAAACTAAATATTCTGAATTTATTAATTTTTTAATTAAATCTAATTTTTAAAATATAATTAACTAAAGTGCTTGCGAAAAAGTTCAGCACAATTCGAGTATTTTATTCAAAGGAAAGCCTCAGAAAGCACATTCAATTATGTTTGAGAAAGGAAATTCGTTTATTGGTTTACTATTTTTTATTTGTTTAAGATTTAAAATAGGTTTTTTTTCAATTTGTCTCCATTTTTGAATATTATTTTCAATGAAGCAGCTGTACAATGCAGAAATTAACCAATTAAATCTGACTATACTCTCTTTTTCAGCTCAATAAATCGTCAGCCATAACACTCGTACTTAATTTATAAAATATCCGATATTAAGATTAATTATATATGTTTTATGAAAATTTATTTCGAAAAATAATAATATTATATCTTGCTTTATATTTCCGGTATTCAAGTAACTTTTTTCACCTTTTTTATCATTGACTTTTACCTTTATAAAAACACACATTCCCCCAAATAATCGTCAGAGGCAACTATCGTTCTACTCCATCGTGAACCCGCGAAGAACATTCATTTTGTAATCGCACTAGAAAATTGCCTATAAAAATTTATCGCCGTGTGTGAGAATGGATATGAGAATAGGCGAGCTTTGCAAAGGAAAAATAAATAATTTAACATTATCCGGGGGTTCGATCCATTGGATTTATTTATTATAATATTTCGGCGGTTTTATGTAGAAACTAAATATTTGAAATATATTCGGGTGGGGAGACTAAACCGCGTGTATTAATGGGTAAAACAATAATTTAGAAAATATTTTTTTGGCCATATATGTAGTCGTTGGTCAGTCTTATTTGCATGCTTTTAAACTTCTAAATTATACACTTAAATTCAGCAGCCTTCCAATGGAGTTCTAACATAGAGTTAGTCAAAAAACAAAGCTGAACCACGTTCTTTAGATACTGCAAATGAACATAAACTACAGTTGCTTTTTATTCAAGCCTTGAGAGCCATCGAAGCCTCTCAAAGGCCTCTGAAAACACGGGACGTAGTTTTTTGTCTCTAGATTGAAAAAAATGAAAAAGTTCCGTTCCATCCCCTGCCTAACATTTCACTACCCCAAAAAGAAAGTCTTCCAACTGGCAAAAACGTTGACTGGTGGACCTGAAAATCTCTGAACAGATTAAAAACTGGAGTTGATAGAATAAAGGACAACCTCGCGCGGTAGGAAATGCTTTAACAGGGAGGGTCACTGTTGTGCTGCTGTGGAAACCTGCCGACCTCCTCACACCTATGATACTGCCCCACTTACTGCACATCCCGAGACCTAATGATGGGCAGCACACGGGCCATCAATATGGCCAGGAAAAAATTTTACGTCGCTGACACAAGGAAGAAGATGGGATGTGGTAAATACCATGTAAGCTTTCCATCAGCGCACCTAGAGAGAATATATTTTTAAAAAGTTTGACTGAATATCGTACCCGCAACTGCATTCATAACAGTCGAGCACTTAAGCGCATGACTATAGCCATAGATAATAATTTTCAAAAGGCATATTGGGAACAGTTTAATCATACCACAAAAGCATAACCATAATGGCATAACCAAAATTTAATATTATTATAACGGTGATGTGAGATTGCGCAAAGAGAGGCGGCACGACAAGTTGCCGATAGGCTCGGGATATTCTACTTAATTCCTTTCAGGGTTAGGTTCGGTCCGCAGATAACAGACCCTCGCTTGACGTATCAGGGCAAGGGACGCTGGGACAAGGGACTACTCTTAGATTACCTAGGGCTAGGTAAATTCACGTTTAAGCACCTAGCTAACCAAACAATTTAATACCAAATAATGGTATTAGTAGTATAATAGATACGCGTTAATTACTTATAGCGATGGAACGGTATATTAACTAATTAAGTTCAAGGTAAATTATAAACAAATTATATTAAAATAGTCTAAATATTAATCTGACATTTTATTTTAGCGTTGTTCTTATTATTTCCCTAGTAAAATGGTCAGCAAACTATGACATCAGTTTTCTTATTCCTTTTTTAATTATGAATTACCCGCCATGAAACCATCACAATTTTAAGAAATTCTCATCCAACAAAAATGCTTTTAGAAATTTGATATTTCATTTTATGAAAACATAATTTTATTCATACTTTCAAATGCAAATATTTGAAGAATTCATTAAAAAGCATGTTTAATAAATAAATTTTGTTACTTTCTACCCACTAACCAATATTGGATTTCAATATATATACAGGCATATATATATTTCTGTGAAAATAATACCCCATCATAAATCTATTCCGTGAACACCACACATTTACAGCAAGTCTCCTTTTATTGGACGATACGTAAATGTCCATAGACAATGACGTTGGCTGATCAACACATCGCATATAGACCTTAACCATCTTCAAAAATTCTAAGCGTCCTACAATTCATAATTGTGATTTTTCCATTGCCTCAGTTAATATATGTATGAAAAATTGGTATCTAAAAGGATACCTTTTTAAATAAAATAAAATAATTACATATACGAGTATCATTAATGTAAATAATAAATGTCAATTTCATATAACAGATTAATGATATATTTAATGAAATTGTTTACATACAAAGTCTGTAAATAGGTACACGCTTTAATTGACCGGCAGGCTTTGTTTGTCGAGAATTCATTACTTTATAAATGAAATTAAATTCCGTTTTAAATTTTCAGCGTGTTTTTTATTATTACATTTCCCCCGAGTATGAAAATATGTGAATATGAAAATAATAGGATAGAACAAAAATATGATAATAACAAAATTTGAAGAATTTCACACGGTGTATTGTTTATACCCTTTTATGATAATTACGTTAAGCCTCGAAATTCGGCGGACCGTGATTAATAACCAAAATTTATTGCTAAAAGTTAAAGCCCTCGATTCCCATGCGAGGGTACAGGATTCGATTCCGACGTGGTTGATGGTCGTGGCATCAGGTCCGGTCGAATACGAGGACTTCGTTACTAACAAACGGAACTACCCTGCTTTTGAGCGCTTATGCGCGTTCGTCTGCATGAATGCAGATGCAAGTTATGACTCCGAACTGATGTCTGCTATTCTGCAAAATTCATTTCCCAAACTTACCATTTCCTTATTCATTCTTAGGTATTTCGTGGTTAGCAACGTGTTACCAAATAAGGCAATTCGAGACTCGCTGTAGTATACTAACTTCGCAGCCTTAGACGGAGGTCTATTTGATATCCAACTGATGCACCTAGAATCACGGGAAGGCCTTCAGCCACTCTCCAACAAAAAGCTTTTTGCGTACGTCCAGTAACGGGTATCTGGGTCTCCAAAAACAAAATGGGACAGGGAGGGTTTTCATCAAGCAAGTTGACGATCAATAATTATTTATATAATTATATCGATTTTAAATCAATTTTTACTCAAAGTCTCTTTGACGGCGTTGAAATCATAAATAAAGAATCTAATCATATCCTTATCATATTCAAAATTAGTCATAATTGATTAAGTCATCAATAAAACACCACTTATTTACAATGAGTCCCCTAAATGATAAGCTGTCTGATGAAAAAATATGTAGAAGAGTTCCAACCATGTAATTACGAAGTTTTTCCATAAGAATTGTGGCTTTTGAGTTGAGCCTTGTATGACGAATTTCAAACTGTCTAATTTTTCAAGCCTAAAAGCCTTAATCCAAGTTTCGACCATTTTTACAAACGACAATATGCTTGGAAGGATATAAAAGTTATGGAATGGTGGTCAGAAACTGACAACTGACAAGCTGAGCAGACAATATTATCAATAATGCCGACAAAGATTGTACGAGGAAGAAGAAATTATAAAAAATGGCGATCAATGATGGAAATCTTCACCCAGAAGAGAGTAGATACAAGTTAAACAAGTTTAATGAGAAGATTTTCTTGCTGTGTTTTTATGCGTGTATTTTACTGAAAACATTATTTTCAAATAAATTACATTTACGAGAAATATTCCGAGCCTCCGGATGAAATATTTTCAAAAGCACTTTACATTTCTACTCGAGTAATCTGAAGTCATCATATTATTTTGTTCAGCGCTTTAAATCGCGGTTATCCTTGATTGTGATTTAGTATATTAATTAACAAAACTCCCCTCAAGAGGCATTCTTGTCTCTACGTTTCGTGTACAAATATATGTATTATTTAGAGAAGCTGCGAGGATATAAATAAATAAATGAATTAATTAAATTACCTTCACACTCGGATGGTTTCTTGTGCTCTCCAGTGATATATGACTTTAATTAGTTTGTGATGTACCCATTACAGTGACTAGATACACAATATCTGTTGTTGAGTTTTGTGACTCCAGGGCGTGGCACAGAAGAGCAAACCATTCAATATTAGGTACACAATCTACACACTGAGGTCTAAAACTTAAATAATATTTTTAGTTTTCAATTTAAAGTTCTCTAACCCCTATGCCGCTTATATCTCGGCAAAACTCACAAAATAATTAACATGATAAATTTGTTTATTTTTTAATTATAATTTGTTATGTATAAACCTACTAGTATAAACATAATAGTATATCGATACATGTAAATAGCTATTAAAGATTTAATTGAAGGCAAAACTTCGGTATTCCACGGTAAGTTAATAAACAGTGATTAGTGTGATCCATGTTACAACAAGGTAAAATAAAGGTAATTAAACTTTTTAGAAATCTATACTGCATTGAAGACGACCTTAAGTGTTAATTCTTTAATATCGTTACACAAAAAATAAACGATTAATAGCGATTTTATTTCTCATCCAATGTTTTCTACTCAAAAATTAATATTGCATATTAATTAAATATACACATACTATTATACATCAAATTTGTATACGCATCAATTCATTCAGAAAAATATCGGTAGACGCGGGATTCGAACCACGAGCCTTGGAATCAACCTTTGCTCTGTTCTTTTATACCGCCCAGTCCCCTCGACTATTTCTCTGCCTGAACGGACATGCGAAAGATAAAGTATTTATACCATTGTTACCATCGTAAAACGATAGATGTCTCTATAGTATATATTCAGAGTATGTATATTATTATTATTATTATTATTATATTATTATTATTATTCAATCAGTCAACATTTATTCACAAGCTTTTTATATTATTACGATTATATAATGCGTATTGCGATTTGATATATAATTGTATGTGTATTTGTATATGTAATTTAATTACTAATAATATTAAAATATAGTCAATGATCTATAAAAGAAGATTAGAATATTGAAAAAAATATTCTAATAAATATTTAAATCCATGTGATATTGTATAACTTGTGAAAGCTGTGTGCTAATGATATTAAAAAAAAAACGATATTTTCGATTACATAGAACTGTAAGTCCATCTTTAACATTGCCTAGATTATTAGATCCTTTAAATCAGGTGAAAGGAACCAACCACACACAGTGTCACCCATCCAAGTGCGATACGCACTCAATGATGTATGCGACGATATGAGTATTTACCATTTTACCCTACTGTGCGGTTCGAGAGATACAAGCAACAGAATGCTTGGCAATCGTATAAAGCGTAAAAGGCCGATTACCCAGGGGGTAATGAACAGAATAATCACGAAATCATAATAACAATATAAACTTTAATTGCGTTGTCATAATTGAAGCATAAAACATAATTTATTAATTAATTGCACTGTTAATTATGAAACGCCATTAATTTATAATGTTCATATTTTACTTATTAATTTCATTATTTATTTGTGATAATATCTGATGTTTAAGTTTTATTCTTCATTTAATAAACGTTTTGAAATTTCACTGAAAGTATATACTTCTATCAAATAAACTGCAAATTTGATTTTTTTATACATCCCACGTTAACAAACCATTGAAACCTTTTTCTACTATCGATAAACAGTGAACTAAGGCGCAGTATTTTCAGGTTTTTTATATATTTGTTCACTCAATTATTCAAGCTAAATTACTTCAAAAAAGTATTAATTCAAAAACTGTAATTTCACCAATCCCAAAACACGCAACCTTAATATAACTTACATGTAGGAACCATCCAAAGAGTACTCTTGAGAACAGAAATATATATAATTTATTTGGTGTTCTCTTACAAAAAAAAACATTACAATAAAAGGTTTTAAATAATATTATAGATTACATTTTTGTTTTGGATAGTTTTCCAGAATGATGATGTAAGTACCGCGAAGCGTAGTATATCAATATCAAGCGCCTATAAAGAGTACTATAAAAGAAAGCCGTTCCGAGGAAGCTAAATAGGCGGAAGGCGAAGAAAGCGAAATGAAATTCCTTTCAGGTTAGAGAAAGTAAAGAAAGTGTGTCCGAGAAGATTAGCGCGCGGCTGCCAGGGCCGCAGCAGGGGATTTCGCAAACTTGAGAGGTCTTGCAAAAAATAAGATAAATCTGCTGTTCTCCTGCCAAGTAGCCCATTCGCAAGAAAAATGTAAGTAATGAGTGTCTCTTCAATAAATTTTTATTTTAACTTCCGCTTTCGTAAAAAAAATCACATTTATTTTATTAGAGCGTTGCTCCTAAATATATTTTTAAGAAATTTTCGCCTTCAGTTTTTCCCAATTATAATTTTTTCATCACGACTTCTAGTCTTGAAAAACCTTATACTAATAATTTAGTATACTAATAATACAAAAAAAAAATACCTTTTGTAGAGATGTAAAAACTAATCCATTATTGATATATCGGCAATAAATTGGAAAACATTATTGTTTTAAATAAAGTTTGCCTTTCTATCTCAAACAAAACATTATTCTTTAAGCTGAGAGTAAAGCTTATACACATTTGATTTTTGAAAAAATTCTAAAGACTTCGCTTTATGGATGAAATTGGAGTTTCACATCACTGCTTTTTCAAATAAAAATCAATGAAGAGAATATATGTGACACGTACGAGTACTTTCTTGCAAAGCTACTATACTCAGTAATGAGCAATGCTCTCTCTTAGTTGCAGTGAAGCAGTTTAAAAACCGCTGCGCACTTGTCTTGGGTTAGCGTGCACTTTAATACAAGTTTTCGAATAAATTTTACTATAATAAAATATGTGCAGCCTATTAGCTGGATAGAGTTGCTGTTCTTCCTATCACTTGAATATTCTGCTGTCCATTCCTCGCTCTGGGACATATCTGCACCTAAAGGTCGATATGGGATCATATATGTTTCCCGAACTACCTCCAGAGTGTATGTCCGAATATTCGTAGAGTGGTTTGATGTTGTATCCAAAGCATATTTTTGTGTAATTCTTTAATCGTTTTTTTTAAGAAATTTGATGACTTCATCAAAGCTCCTGAGAACTTGACCAATTGAACTTGAATTTTCCGCACACCTAACGTCTCGTTTTAGGGAACATTACTAATGAGCGACACGAATTGACAGATTCTACATTCTTGTCAAAAATGAAGAACTTCTTAGGAAGAACATTGAAATATATTTACGACAAAAGATTGACAAACTTCATCTGCTCGGGGACACAAACAAGGATACGGCTCACACGCCAGGCAGACTCAGAATGGGTCCGTGCAGGCATTGACAGCCCAGCGTCGAAATTAATAAAAAAATAAATTAATAATGACAGCCCAGCGTCGAAACAGTGGGGAAGAAGTTAATTAAACCTAAGAAGTTTTTTAATACTGTAGGGACTTACGAAACTTGTCCCGCTAATGACAGGACCTCAAATAAACAAAATGGCGACACTAGCGTGTCAGAAAAGCGAACAAAAATAAGAGACGAAAAATTGTACATCGAGGCTTTTCGGCACCAGCCTGCAAGGACTATATCCAGCTGATATCAATGTGTTACTGCAATTATGCAAGTCTTAGATTTTTATTAATGTGTTAGGTTTTTTTTCGACCCAGCCCTGTAGAGGAAGTTGGTTGTGTGGCTCTCGTTTAGCTGTCAGTTTAGGATTTACAGCCTCCAGAGTCATCCTCTTCCAGCGTCTCAACAGCAGTTAAGCCATCGCCTTCAGACTCCTAACTCTGATTTATTTATATGCTTCTTTCTGCTGTGCAGGACTAAGGTGACAATAAATTATCGCTTAAATGGACTAACGTCTTCGCATCAATAAAAATATAGATTCTGAGATTAATAAGGAATTATGCCAGTTATAGGTTGCTTACTATGTCAATTGGCAGAAAATGGTTTCTTAGCATGAAAATCTCGTTCTTACAAAACAATTCGAATGAAATAATTAATTTAATAATGTATATGGTAATGTCATATTATAATTTTTCTCTTAAATATCATTAGTTTCAATATGGAAATATCGCTTTAACCGTTAATTTGTTTTCAGAAGTTAAAATGATTAACATTCTGTAATTATAAATTTTATCAAAATGTGTAAATTTTCAATTTACGTTGAAAAACTAATCACATACATTTGCTCTCTTTGTTGTTTTTATGAAAATGAATTTTATATTACAGTGAATTATTCAAATAAAAAATTAACATTAAAATTAAAAAAAAAAACAATGATACTCCATAGATAATTATTATAAAAATAACCATGGTTTCGTAACTAATATACTGACTAGATGTGCATATTATTAATATTTTGTGATATTCTTGATGTGTTTATATTTTTATGTTGTTGTGTGTTATATTTTGTTATATTATTATTTTATTTGTAATATATGACAGGCACGGCTAAGCTATTGCAATTTTTTTCTTAAAATTAAATTATCATTACCGTTTAAATATTATATTACATCTGTATGAATTACAAATACTTTATTGTTTATGGTTGTGAAAAGACATAATTTATTGAAAAATAAGGAGTTAGAGAAATATTCGTTGCTTATATTTTGTAATTTAATGTTTTGTCCTAATTAATTGGATGTGTTTATTAAATAATAATTAAAGTGAATAATTTAACGGCAATTATTTTTGTGAATTGAGATTAACAAATTCAAAATTGATTCGAAAAAGTATTAATAAAAAATATTATTAAATAAAAAAAAAGTAAAGTATTCATCATTTAAAATGTTAATTCGTGATATAAAATATAGGCAACTATTTTTTTGGCAGTATTTAATTCAATTAATAGACAGCTATTATTTAGCAAACGGTAAGTAATAAATACCTAAAAAGTTAAGTAAAATATAATCATTTGGCAGTAGAAAAATAATAAATTGGCAGGAAAAAATGAATGAATGGTAATTCATAATAGGTAAGGTTAGGTTAGGTTTCCATTGTATGGGGAATTTTTTCATTCATTAACATTAATTGTTACCAATATTGAATACATTACTTTTTAATTTTATAAGTGACATATTAATACTGACTGAAAACCTTGAATTAGTTATTGAACAAAGAAATACAGGCCCTCAAATATACGGGGTTTTACAGGTGACTACAAGTGTCATTCAAATCTACGTTTGTAAATATTTAAATCTTATAAATTAATTCAAAAGCTATTTTTATTTCGAGATTAGCCGCGAATAAACTGAATGATCACTCCCGCGAAAGTAAAAAAATTGAGCTTTTAAGCTCATCTCTTCACTATAAACGCACCCATTACATATGACACGCATATGATCATTATTAAAAAACAACAATAGGGCATAAGCCGTAAGGTTGCGAATACTATCGTCATACTTTAAGGGTTAAGACGAATTTTCAAGACGTCTTATTAAAATATTTTCAAGAAGAAAGGTGTGAAAAAATGGACGCTGGTACCTGCAGAGTTAAGATATTGCTGTTGCATATTACCTGAGGCACGTCTCTGGGAGAGAAAATTACTCACTCGGGGAATTCTTTATTAAAAAACAGAACAAAAACAAACAAAGGACGGGATGGAACTTTCAGATGAAATATTTTGGTTTCGTTTGAATAAGGTGACACGATTAATAGACTTTATTTAATTAAATTTAGCGTTCTCTGATCGCTTTCTAGTAAAATACATCATTTTAGTGTCATTTATTTAAAAAAACACAAAAAATATTAGACTTGTAATTCTAAACGGGAATCTATAATAACAAACTTTATAAATTAAAGAAATATGTTTATAACTTATTTTTACATTATCTCAAAAATAAATAAATAAGGTTCTTGAGTGCGGTATTCTGCTAGTTGCTAGTACATTGAAATGGACTTTTATGGCAAGAACTATTGATTTCTGGGTGATTTAAGTATAATAGTACAATAATTCACTCAGCCATAAAACCATTACAATCCAGAAAAATTCTGGAACATTTAATATGTATACTGATATAATGCATTTTCTTCAACCCCTTGGGCTCGCGCATTCCTGGAAAGCCATCGAGAACTGTACTCTACTGAGATATTGGAGGCTAAGCTGATATGGGGTAAAATGAGGACCAAGGCGGCTGACACATCTTTGTGGTGGCGGCTCGTAATGTGAATATGCTCTAGTTATGGGAGCGCATATGGTAATGATTATGACTGATATAAATTCTGACATCTCACAATTTGCTCATGCAGCCTTATATTAGGTTCAAAGAAAAAGTGATATAAGTATAATATAGGTCGCTCAATAGATTGACTTTGGAAAGAATGTTAAGGTTAATAATCGTACCCGCCAACTTTCTACAGTTAATAAAGATATGAAAATGGACTTAATTGACATATGTTATATGGAAAACATAGGAGAGTTAAAAATACAGCTGCCTTTCCTTGAAACATCTAAAAAGCGATTACTATACGTTGAATACATATAGAAAATTCGAGCCTATAATTTGGTTTTTGTAACGTAAATTTGAAAAGACCATATGACCCACCTAGGGAACGAGTATTGTGAGTTAAATTTACTAAGAAATTAATGTTTTTTCATCAATTTGAGATATAAGGTGAAATTTTTTTTTTGAACATTATTTCAAATTTGGATCTTTTTAACTTTTTTCCCTCATTTTTTGACAGCCAAATACTTCAGCTAGGGAGTAAATGTGCTTGGATGACATTGAGCCATCTCTCTATAGGCTTAACAAAACCGTTGTTTCAGAACATCGCCATCAACGTCAGCCTTTTATAATTTAAATCGCGAGGTTTTATACATAAAAACGTCATTGTCCCATTGTGCGAGATTTCATCTCACTGTGGAACAATGATTAAAATCAAAAGAGGGGAAAACATTTGAAACTCCCATCACCTTGGCAGACAGCTAGCCGGACTGAAATTTATTTTAAAAATCACACTTTAGTACTTATTTTATATGATAAGTTATAAAAAAAGTCCTTAAGAGAGATGTTATAAAATTTATATTTTTCATCTCATAATTCAATAATAAGACATTTCAGTTTGAACGCTTGGAGTAAAAAATTCAGACGGACTTACGATATGTATTAATTCATTCTCGTAAGTAGAATAAAATCTGATATAAATATTTTTTTTTCTTTTCGTGACTATTCTTAATTTAATATGTAATAATTTGACAGAGTTTGTTTATAATTTAATCTGCAGAAAATAACGTCTTATATTAATGTAATTTAATATTATTTTTAATTAAAAATTTTAAAAATATTAATATATATTTTTATAATACATTTATTCTTGTCAGGATGAACTTGATGTGATACGAAACATGTACGAGTACAATCACTTTAAAATGAATTTGAAATAAAAGTAAATAATTTTAATACATTTTTTATATTAAAATACTCGCAGTTTCACCAAGTATTGTCACCTAAGAACTTCACCGTTTCAATGGTAATGATTGTATGCTATTGAAATTGTATGTTCCTTGTGTGTTTTTTGTTGCTGGTTGGTCTGAGACAAGATAAATGCAGCTGTTGAATTTTTTAAATAGGTCTGGTTACATAAGACAAACTAAAAAAGCAATGACAACTGACCCAAATTAATTCAGAATAAAAGAAAATTCATCATCACGAATGTATTGAATGTTTACACTCAATTGTAGTCGTGTTGTAAATTATGGTTAGCCGCATTTGTGGTGTCGAAATCTCGATAACTCATCGGATAATAATTTGTCTCCTGGGTACCGGGGATGTGATTGGATTTGCAGGTAATCCCCTCTGATCCTTAAAGCTGACCTCGCTAGTGAGCGCCACCTGTGCAAGACTGCGAGTGCCTGGCCGAGCTTACCGGGAACAAAGGCAGAAAAGCCGCTACTTTAACTTTGACTCTAAGACAAAAGGTTGCTTTATCAAAAACAGATTCTTTTAATGTAAACGTATACAAAATCATAACTGCAGATAGTGTTGGAGAAAAATCATCTAAATGGCTAAACGATGCAAGTGGAATAAAGAGTATTTTTCTTTTTTAGTACATCTCAAGTGTACAATGAATCTTTTGAACGCGGCGGCTTTTTGATGGATTTGCAAATAGATTTTTGGACCATTCATATAGACTGTTATACATTTAATATTAAACAAATATATCAGATATTGCTTATAGTTTAATAACGCAATTCAATGTATTTTATATTTATTTATATGGTAGGTAGATTTTAAAAACTATAACAGTAGAATATAGCTGTAATATGAGGCTACAAATTATAAATAAAGTTCATGACCGCTATAGACATCATACACAGCGAATGGGCTTAAAAAGCATAAATATATTTTTTTCTTTTTTATACAAACTCCATAATCGTTTTATATAAAGTTAACACAAATACTTCTTTAAAATTGTGTCAACTGTCATAATTCACGCTGCATACCAAGTCAATTATGCTGCAGTGCATATTTTATATTCTAACATGCACATTTATTACTGTATTTCAGGACTACGAAAGTAATATATTCGGCCTATTTTTGCATTTTCTAATTATATTTTAAGGGAGATATGTTGATTAATCTGCCACTATTATGATCCAGGCTAGCTCAACTTATGCCTCATTATCATCATCAGTCTACGTAGGCCTCCCGCATGATTATTTTGCCATGTGGGGTGGTTGACACGCTTGCCGCTTGGCGAGTTTATAGACGGCTTACACCGTGCCTAGTTTAAGCTGAGAGAGTTATTTTTGTAAAGCCCTCCTTTCTTCCGTCAGTTCATCTCGTCACATCGTCAAAGATATTGTATATGACTTTGTTGGGCTCACCACGTACAGGTTATTAGCAGTTAGTCGGTGTGCCACCCAAAAGCACCCCATTTCATGTATTTAGTAAAAATAATTTTTACTTTTTAATTATTCGAAGATAGAACACTAGTCATTTCGCATGACTGTCAAGCATTTTAATGTCGGGCCATACACTTGTACAAAGCTTTCGTACACCTGGCTGAGCTTACCGAAAACAATGAAGCAGGTGCTTTGACTTTGTGATCCCCATACAAAAGCGTATTCCATAGCAATTAAAGAGATTTTTGTAATCAGATCTTCATTATTTTTTTGGATTATATGAATCCAGTAAAACCCTGAATTACGAGTTATTTTTGTTCGTTGATAGAGCTCGTCACTCGTATAAGTCGTAAGTCAAATATGTTTTCTTTATTTTAAAATTAATTTAAAAAAATCAAATAATCGCTGAATAGGTCGGTAATGATGTATCTTTATAAGAATAGTGAAAAAATATTCACATACCTTTACATAATTAAATTAGGAATTGTTTATTAATAAACGAGAAAAAAACTGGCGTACGGTGTTTAGTGAATTTGAATGCGAATTCATAATTTATCATTAATTTGTTCTAGCAAATTGCTTTTTGGTGACCACATATTCTTACAAAATTTACCAATGATAATTTTAACCTTAGGCAAATTTTAATATATTTCCTGATTTTTTTAGTGTCCCGAAAACTTTATTTGGCGGTCGATTGTGATGGCTTCCAATGTTTATTTGAATTTGAGCAAAAAATAAATATTATTATTGGATTAGTCGAAACCAAAACCAAAATCAAAACCGCGTTCGAAATTCGTTCTCATTGTAAGATTCACAAATCCCAAAACTTAGCGAAAATACTCGTACGAAAAGATTTACACCCAAAATCAAGACTGAGTTTCAGGTTCCAAGTTAAAACCGCAACCGAAAAAAAGTTTTTGGGCAAATCCAGGCAAAACTGAAAGGTCAGTGGTCACTTATCTAATGAATGAATTTTAATAAACTATAGTTTTTTTTTTTTTGTATTATCTTCATCTGTTCTTGTTACCCTGATACAACACAAAGTAGTCTTCTCACACCATATGGTGCGTGAGTTGCTTTAGAGGCAATATATCCATTACTAATAACGACTGCTATTTGTCCCCGAAGGCGCCTAAATAGGATTTGATGCAAACTATGTCAACAAGAATTACCACTCAGCCATCAATAAGGTTAACTCTCAACACTGTATGCATATAGTGAAAAACTCTGATCTCTTCTCACGAAGGCTTCAACTATGGTGCTTTAACAGGAGCTTTACAAATGCCATTATCGTAAATGTGCTGGATAAAGTGCAATTCAGTAACCTACGCTGGCAGGAATCACTGACAAACTGTCAATACTACGAAAACTGTTTTTGTTAGATTACGCTCACTGCAAGACAAATAAGAAGAATGCAATTAAAATATAAATATATATATATATAAATATTACAAAAAATAATCACAATTTTCCAAGACTGTCTCAACTAAACACGAGTAAGTCAAGCTATTTTTAGTATATTAAGTGAAGAAGTCACTTAATAGAATTTTCAGATGGTGTAACTTTAACCTTGTGACACTTAATGCCACTCAAACCTAATAATATAAGTTCTTTACGACTTAGTACTTACTTAAGGCTTCATTAGACATTGTTCAATTAGATAACTGTACGCTAACCCAGTTTTGTAGTTTTCCATTATTTAAGATTTTAGGTTTGTCAATTTCTGAAAAAGTAATTCATTGTGTTCAAAAGTAGGACAAATATTCGCATTTCAAAACACGGCATCTCATTCAAAACCGTATTATATTAAAAATTCTAGTTAAGTAAGGAAAAATTTGCTGATATTTCAAATTTTACGTCTCGAATTTGGGATGCTGTCGAATATAGCAGCCACTTATCAAATAAGAGCTCAAAGGTATGTTAAATAAGATTGATTGAATTAAATAAGGCAGTTTTCTGATTAAAAATGTTACCTTAACCACCAGTTGTATTAATTCTTTTTATATAATTTATCCATCAAAACTACCAACTTATGCGCTTAAGAAACTGCTTTACTTATTGAGATAACTCCTGCCATATGACTTAAATAAGCTTTTGTAAAGACCATTATCTTAAATGGAGTTTGCAAGTAAACTGCGACAGTCAACTAACTATATAGAACACTGAAGTGTCCAGCTTAAATTACCGCTTTAACCATCAATACTCGGAACGCTATTTGCATTAAGAAACTGGGAATAGTTTTCAAAACAACTTCGACTATGGAAATTTAACAGAAGTTGCAAATTATATGGATTCGGCAAATGAAAAAGCTGTCGCAAATAGCTTTTTTTGGTTTCTTAATAAAAAAAACCCATTCGATGTCTGTTATTAAGAAAATATTATTTAAGAATACACAATGATTTTATATCTCCATATTTATTTTTGTGATTTTAAGAGATGAAATATTTATGGAATTTCATGTACGCAATAACTAGTTACATCACATTTCGTCCTGAATATATTTTTTACAACTTACAGCTAACCTTTTTTTATAGTTTGTATTTGCAAAAACTGTATTTTGAATTGTCTTTCGTGCAACTAAACTATTATGTTAAGACATTTAGATCCCGTGGTCATTCATTGAATACTTTCATGGGGTATCTCAGAATTTTCTTTATTATTTTTTGAGTAAAATAACATACTAACTCATTATTTGCAAAGTACTCTACTCATTAGAGATTGATCTGGCTAATACAAGTACCGAATCAACAATTTACGTCATCTAAATTAAATATTAAAAACGTAGAAAAGCTAATAAAAATGAACTTCCGAGTGAGGTCACATGTGAGACACCTTCGTCATGCAATTGACCTCCGTCCCAAAATAATCCACGACACTCTTCCAAGCAATTAAACAGGTCAGCTCTGACCGTACTCTTTATTTCACTCATTCAAACGAGTTTAAAATAGAGGTGATTGAATTTAGTTTCATTTTTAGTCTAATTTTAAGTTGATAGTCAGATAGAGTCAAAGATAGAAAGATTAATTTACTATTTTTATTTTTATTTATAAAATTATCTTTAATATTTTCCTTGTTCTGTTTATATAATTATGTGTATTTATTAACATCTCATTTTTTTAAGTAAAAAACCATCACGTCGCCGGGATAATTATCGGAACGCGTGGTTTAGGGATGAGGAGGAGATGAAAAGTAACACACAGACTTTTTCAGAAGCACATTGAGATATATTTTTGACAGAGATTGACAAACTTTCGGTCACCGAGGCGTAGCTAAATGCTTTCAGGCCCCGGGCCGATCCCGTGGTCGATGACACCCAGCGCCGAAATTCATCCAGTAGCGATCCACAGAACTACACCTGTCAAACAAACTGTATAGCGACACATGCGTGTCCGACGAGTGCACAAAAAAATAACGAAAGATCGTGCTGTATATCGAGGTTTTCGGCACCAGACTGCAATTGCTATATTAAGCGAATATCAATTTATAAGAGAATACTGTTAGACATTGATTAGTTGATCTCCCATGTGGATTATATTATAACGATTGCCAAAGATGGAAAATTGCTGCATGTGAAGTGTTGATACACCACGTTATTAGACTTCAGCCATGCATTTACGCATACATCGTTTTTAAAAAGACTAACTGTGAATAGGTTATGCTCACAGTACTCTTTTTATTTATCGGTATTTTTAATAAATTGGTCTAAGTATTATTTATAGACATTTCATATCAATGGAGGGATTGCAATGGTCTACATATTATAATATGTAATTCACAAACCTGAAACATGATTACGATAGTCAAAGGTTGTATAAAAATGATTTTAGATGATGTTATTGTGAGTATATTCTAAATAATTTAAGCATAAAGTTAAAATTGATATTTTCAAAACGAAACCATTTTTTTAAGAACAAAGTATTTAACTACGTGCATAAAAAATATGAACGAACACCGTACATATAAATAAATTACAGGAAAATATAAACATTATGTTTATAACAAAAATTATTTAATTTGTTTTTTGTAAATAATCATTAAACCAAAATGGAGCAATCATGTAGCATTCAAATAAATAAAGTAAAAAAATTCACAAAAAAATAAACAAATACCCCTTAATTGATTGTATAAATAAATTTATGTAAGTCTCTGGGAATGTATATATTTATTTAAGTAATATATTTATACATCCAAATATAATATTATGAGAATTTTCGTTACAAAAATATTCCGCATGGTCTCTAAGGTACCAAGATATTTTATTCAAAAATAAATAATTCAATTTCAAGAGAAAAATTTTCAACTTTTCAAAATGAGCAATTACTTATTTTTAGCAAAATACTGGGAATGATACAATAAACATTCAAAATATTCGAGTATCTCAGAGTTTTCACGAATAAGATATTTTGTTTTTCGAAAAAAATAATTGAATTCCTTTTATTTACGTAAATATATTTACGTAAATATATGCTGAGCTGAAAAGGGTTGCGGAGGACCGAGAGGAATGGAGATCGAGATGCAAGATTCTGTTGCTGCAAACCAATCCATCGGATTGATACTACGAAGAAGATTGAAATTATTTACTCACAATTATTTATTTAAGGATCTTCAAAATAGTATATACTTTTCACTTTTTAAAAATATTATTTATTTTGGTAATGTAGCTTTTTGGCTTAGCCGTATGTAAGAATAATTTTCTTCAAATATTTCGACCACCATTGCGGGGGTCTTCTTCAGGGTTGATGACTTTGCAATGAGTTGGTGTCTTGAGGTAGTTCAGCCGTCATCCTTAATACAACCCGACATTCACGCATCATACTTATTATTAATGGAATTCACTATGAATGGGTGGACTGCACGGGACGACTTTCATCTACCACCAATTTTGATAAATAAGCTATGACTGTCATTTTACGGGTAAATGATCATATTGAAACTTTTTTTTTAATCTCCGTCGGGGATCGAGCCCACGACCTTTGGCTTGACAAGCAAACGCTTTAACCACTAAACTATACATGCTGACAATTGCATATTTTGGTAATATTTTATTTTAGGTGTGAATACTTTGAGTTTTTTTTTGATAACTGTCAGTAATAGTTTCATTTCGATTATCATATTTATTTACTTATTTCTGCAATTAACAAGTAGTTGTTTTAAGTACATATTATTATATAATATTAATACTACGTAATATCATTATATATCCAGCATTAAATACGTATATCTAATATAGGTAAATTATGACATTATCTTAATAAAAATATAAATTCTGTTGAAATAAATGTTCTAAATATAAATTTATTTATAACAGAATAATTAAAATGTTAATGTGCTTCAAAAGTAATTTAAATAATCAAAATATTACTCAAAGCATGTTAATATTGCGAATGTAAATATTTGTCTCAATTAATGCTTTTTATACAAACATACTCGTATGTGAAAATGTATGTAAATAATATAATTGTGATTGTCAGTAATAAAAATGTATCTTAGAGCAAATGCTTATAGCATATACAATCTCTAGATGAATGCTAGTAAAGTTAGTAATTTACGTAAAGTAAGTTAAGTAAAGTGTGGCAGAGACCTCGCATTGCTCGGTGGACGTGAATGTATGGCATTATCGCAAACAGAGCAACGTCTCTGCAATAACTCATCTGTAGCATCACAAGCCTCATAAAGTCAACGAATTGAGGTAGAAATGTACAGGAGGACTATAGAGTCGAGAAATACTCGATCAATTTTCTGGGAATTTATATCAATGAATAACTCATCAATACGTTTACCGAGAGTATTGTTTACCCCTAAAACTATGCTTCAAGTCGCGGGTTTCATAAATAACGAAGCATTTTTCATAAATTCATAATTTTTCTAGCCCAAGTGCTCTTAAACGTTTCTATATATTTAAGATTTCATTCCTTTCAGACCAGTTTTGAGAGCAAACGAACGACGTCACATTATATTGTCATATGTTCTGACATCCCTGTTTATTGAAGGAACGACTAAACATCGCCGGGAGAGTCATCGGGACGTGTGGAGAGAGATACTGAGCAAGTCACAAACAACAAGAAATTTTTTAGAAGCACATTGTTATATATTTAAGACAATAGTTTGACAACTTCGGTATTTGGCTCGGGCACAGACAATGAACAATCTACGTCCGTCGAAACCTGAGCTGAAAGTGACGGATTGTGCTGTAACACATGTAGCGCCTTCTGGTCACCTGTCGGCCTTTTGACGAACCATCTCCACTGTCACAACCAGCAAAATGGCGACTCAACGCCTTTTCTAATATTACCAACATTTTTATTTATGCGTGTACGAAGAGTTACAAAAAGGGACAAAATATCGTATATCGAGGCTTTTCGGTACCAGACTGCAAGGGCCAAATCGAGCGCATATTATTTCAAATGAATTTGAAGAAAATACTGAAGTCCACCGCACCAATTATATTAGTGCATATAAATATATAAGGGATTGATATACAATTATCAGTCGTTCGTTTGGTGTAAATCACACTTTATTCACTCCAAAAGCTATCGAATTATAGCATTTGTTAAAATATTTGTTATAAATCACATAGCGTAGTTATAAATTTCAAGAATATCTGGTGATTATCTCGCATAAATAATTGGTCTTTTAATGGAGATGTTGACTTCAATTACTAAAGCGATTATTTAGTGAAAAATTATGTAATTAAGTAGCGGATTCTACAACTCTACTCTTACATTTCATCATTTATATATCAGCTCTTCTAACCGCAGCATATGTTCGTCATAAACTGCCGCCAAAAAGCGCATTGTAAACAGATTAACTTCTGATATTCGAGAACAATTTAAAGATTACAAAATCTTTTTGCTATTAAAACATCATGAGAATTAAACTGACTACATCAAGTTGGGCGATTTAATCCTCAGCTAATGTTCCATGCGAAAAATATTTTATATGTAATTCGTTCACCAGACATTCAGTGTACAATTTGCTTTGCTTGGTAACTTGCCTCAGTTTACGAGCCAACGTTGGATAGCGACGTGCCGGGAGAGTATTCACAATGGATATTACGAGTATGTACTTAATACGAGTAACTACATACAAGTAATACATGTCATAATATCCAACAATGGCATAATTCCTGCTTTCCCATACAATCGACTGTCCGTTTTAGTTCAGGCATTGCTTAGGATGGACACGATGGGGTCTGAAACATGAACATTCACTTAAAAATTACTATAAAATTATACAAAATATAAATATATTTGTATTATGTCTTAGATAATTGCTCAATCTGTAAATGTAGATTACCCTGAATTATAAAAGAGCATAGTTTATCCAAGTCCGGATAAAAGTGACGTTTTTAAAAAATATTACACCCCCAGTATGATTCAATAAATCAATATTATTTTATTAAGTATACTAATTCTGTGAGCCTACTAAAACTTCATTGTTTTTTTTTCAAATAAGCAGCGTTCCTTGCAAACATTGTAAATAAATGCAATGAATAGTATATTCGTATATCATTTAAAGAAATAAACATGGTTTTAAAAAGTCGTGGTTCAAGCCCACGTGACTGCCGTTTATCTTTCTCCGATTCATTAAAAAGACAAATGCCATATAAAATTTTATTTGCTACTCATTTTAAAGATAATTGTTAAATGTTGATTCCTTAATATGAATTTCAAATATATTGAATCATGTTTTTATGTGAATTTCAAACAATAATTTTCAACAGCTTTCTTTTCCGAGTACTTGAATACTAGTTCTCCTCAAAACACCGGTCAAGAGGCATTCAAATATCTTTTTTTTAATCTTGGAGAGCTTTCACAGCAAGATTTTTTGTGAGAAGAAAATTATTTTAATAGAAAGGCGTAAATAAATTGTTGTATATGTGTTAAGCCCACCTTACGCCAGAAATGAACTTTTGTAAATTTTTAATAAATTCAATAAGGAGGTTTCGCATATGAAATGATCATTTTACCGCCTATCATGAACGTTTTTTATTTATACTCGCGCAAGAGGAAGTGGTCCGCGGTGGATGCGATTTTCTGCGCCATTCTCTGTACATGAAACGCATACTCTGGTATTTTTTTCATTATTTTTACGTGATCCGTGTACGTGAAGGTTGAATTTTTCAGTAAATTTCCCTGCGGTGTCCCTCGACGAATGAAGGCCATTACGCATTTCTGCCGACAGAGACGCTACCTTCGAGATCTTCAGCACCAGACCTCGTAAGAAAAACATCATCTTCCTAGTACTCCCTTTTGTGTAGCCATAGAACTACGGCTCGAGAGTTGAATCCTAAAACCTTCATATTTCTAGTTTCTAATATTACGTTGTATTATACTAGTTTACGTTACTTTGTCCTTATTTACGGGTAAGACAACGTTGCGACAATAGGAGTATAATGCATGGAAATTTGAGTCAATTTGAATTTACATTTTGACAAAAAATATATGTAATCTACTTCAAAATACTATATCACGTACTCGTATTTGACTCTTTGATCATTCCAGGACATTAGTATGGGTAATGGAATGGCCTTCGATATTGCATTCTACTAGACAAAATCGATTGAAATTTTCTAACATGATAAACAAAGCTTATATAAAACTTTTATTTTCAATCTTTTACTATAATTTCTTATATAAACTAATGTTTTTTTTTAAATATGATCATTATTTTAAGTTTAAATTAAAAGTATAGATTGCAGAACAGAGTAATATAAAAATCATAGATACATAAAAATAAATACTACACATTTTTTTTTTCAAGCAGTTTATGTTTGTACAGAATTTGACAGGACTTGCTTTGTCACCAAAAAGCAAATATTTAATAAAACTTATAAGTAAGACGGCAATCATTACATTTTCCAAGTGAAAACCTCTCCTGGGCTGAAAAACAACTTACATATTCTGAGATCAATTTACATAGTATAATTAGAAAATAATTTACGCAACATCGTAATGTCAAAAATTAATTAATTAAGAGACATTTACATATGGTTTTGTTTAATGAAAGCTTAATAAGCTAACATTACATCTAATTCTTATAAAGTTAAATAATTTATTATGATTATAATCGTATTTCATCGTTACAATGTTTTTTAAAAGTAAATCTGAACGAAAAAATATATCAAATACATCATTTTGTTTCTTGCGATGCATATAATTATGTTTTGTAAAAGTTTATATTGTTTGATATAACAACTCTAATAACATAAACATGGTTGTACCATAAAAATAATAATTATATTTCTATAAAAGCAATATTAACATTTTACAAAGATTTTACAAATTTAATTTTTTATGTACGTGATAGTAAGATAGTGTAGGTGATTCAAACATCATCCTTATTGTTACAGGAATTTACTATGAATGGTTGATCTTTACGGGACGACTTTCGTCTACCACCAATTTTGATTAATAGACTATGACTGACATTCTACGGGTAGGGATCAAATTCACACCAACCAGGGTATTTTAGAGCTCAGCTCAACTCTCTAAATCGATTAAAAATCCTTTTTTTAAATCTCTATCGGGGATCGAACCCACGACTTTTGACTTGCAAAGCAAACGTTTTGACCATCGGCCTATATACCCGCTGGATAAAATGACTGAAAATGAGTGGTATTATGAGATGACTTCTACCATCAAATTTAGGCTATTGACTACGACAGATTAATAATGTATCTTTTTATATAAACTGTAGGCCTGAACATTATATCTGTAAATTAAATTATTGTGATCCAACAAACACTAGTGACAGAAATTCAACGCTTTTTTAAACACCATGAAGGGCTTAAAACAAACTAAAACACATGTTAATACGTCGAAATAATTTCCATTTATTGCGTCTTTTATGTGCTTCAATTAAAATGATACAAAATCATGAATTTTTACTCGGAGTGACGTAAAAAATGAATACAAGAATAAGTAGTGCTTATGAAAAAAGCTTTTTAAGTATTTCACGGCTCTAAGAGCTCCGGAAGATTTCTCATCTTTGCTGATGGACTACTACTGCTCTGGTGCACAACGCTCCATTAAATGTTTTATTGAAGACACTTTGACTTTTTTATTTATTATATTGCCAGTACGTAAAGGAGAACGCTGTCAGACACCAATCGCGAGATCTCAAATATGGATTCTACTACGTTCGGCATTTTAACGATAACCAAACGCTGGTATAATTAGGGAAAGAAAAATGCATGAATTAACTTTTCAAAAATCAATTTGGGAATCATTCTAAATGTCTCAATTCCTTTGAGGTGTCATCTACGTGAATAGTTACGCACTGCACTCATGGTGAAACAAAATATAAAGAAAAAGAAGTACATTTTTTAAATACATTGAGTGTTGACTCGTCAACATTATAACTTCATTTTCTCAATAAGTGTCTTATTGTAAACGGGTATGTGTTCACGAAACAAGCGTTTTTACGAATGAGTGTCCAGTCTCACACTATTCGGAGGCATATTTGTATAAGTAAGCAAATTTAAAGTTAATTTTGTAATAAAATAGATATTTATTTCAAATACTAGATTAAGCAAGTTACGAGTTACTTAGCCAGTTAATTAAAAGTCTTTTTTTGACATTAGCATGATTAAAATTGAATTTAATCATCTGAAAACCGTACCCGAGAACATTCGCTTAGCAATCGGGCATCTTTACTTTCTTCTCACTCCTCGGTTGATGGTTCAGTGGCTTTCCCCGATGCTCCACTTTTCCCCATTAAATGTTTTACTGCCGCACTTAGACTGACTGGGTGCGCCATCTCCCGGCGGACAGACAATTTTTTATGTGCAATTTTTTTTCATATGTTTATTGTGCCCATATATCACACGTAAATATGAGAATCTCGATCCGCGAAAATGCTTTCTGACTAATGGCTTTGCACAGTGGCGTCCCGTGAAATATGACGGGACTGCAGTAATAAAACAATACGTCCATACACGGTTGATATACTATTATTATATGCGCCAATCGAGATTTTATCGTTTTTTTTCGAGTCATATCTACATTAAATATTTAGTATGCTATTTAAACATTACAGCAAGTTTTCTAATTGCTTTCGCGGGTTTTTCTTTTTAGCAATCGTAGCCATCCATTGTTTTTGATCCCAGTTGATACTTGTGGAGCTTCGAGCACTCAATTGAGTACAACAGCAATGGCGCTCCTAAATTGCCTACCAGCACACCTCGATCCTTTTCTTACATCCTTTTCTTCTTTTGTCGACAGTATTGCTCTCCTAGATCTCTGTGATCTTTGACACGAGTCATCTTCTTCTTCTTCTTCTTCTTCTTTTTTATATTTCATTTTTGTTTCTATTGTATGTTTATGTATACTCTATGTTTCTTATATTTTATTGTTCTTTGTACCTTGGAACTGCGGTTCTGTTAAATAAATAAATAAAAAATAAATAAAGCACTTCTGTACTCTGCCCACAATTGTTGAGAGGGCACTCCCATTGGACTTAACATTGCTAACTGATCACAATCTGAATGAGCACCTCATCAAGGAAACTTAACTGTTCTCCAGTGTGATGCAAGTATAAAGTGGGTAAATTTACAATCTCTTGTTACACAAAAGTCACATGTTACAAGTATGTCTACAGCATCCACCATCTTTGTTGAGACCGTATATATTTATAAATGGCAAGACCGTAGTTACGGGATAAATATGGCAACTTAATATTTTTTCAGTATTTAAATAATTAATTGGTCAGTAAATATTGATCAATGGTCAGTAATAAATAAAAAAAGGTCATTAAAAATAATAAATTGAAAATAGAAAAATAAAAAATTGTATCAGAAAATAATAAATTGGAAGTAAATAATTAATTAATGGAAATGAATGATATATTTGGTTAGGTTAGATTAGGTTTCCACTTTATGTGCTTATTATTCATTCGCTTTAAATTAATTACTGACAATATTAAGTATAAAACTGATTTTAATTTAAACTGACCATAAACGTACGAACATAGTGGATAATCCCAATTTATTAAATCTACTGCCAGTTTATTTAATTTAATGCAATTTCAATAAATTTACTGCACAAACATTGAATGAGTTACAGAACAAATCAATACAGGCCCACGTATATTGTGGACCCCACTAGGGGGTTAAGACTCGAAGGCTGCGATTTGTATCCAATAATTAACATTTTTACATAAAAATAATTGCTTAATTAACAATAAAATCGTATTATTATTTACATTACATTTAATTTGATTAAATTTATTATTATTTATAAGCGGTCATTTGGTAGTACCCTCGTGTCTGTTTGTAAAACTGAACAACGCGTTTTTATCATGAAAATTGATACATTAAAACATTAAGAAATAATCACGAAAATATTTTTTTTTATTACGAGTATATTTGTCTTTTTTAGAAAATTAAACAGCATGTGTCTTAAAAAAATATAAATTTAAAACTCGAAATACTTTCCCGCAGTACTACAAAATTACGCACCACTACACCACTGGCATTCCATAATGGCGGGAAAAGTACTCGTAAAATAAATAAATATCAGTTATACGAAATGTCACTATTGATATACGAGATGATTATTCAGCCGCGTGACAAATGGTCTAAATAAAATATATTTGGTGTTTAAAAATTGCTCTCATATTTCTTGTAACTATTTGTCATGATACATTCTATATTCGTTACGCAAAATGACTGCATAGATCGTCACCGATCTTGTACAAAAACGAGTCTCTTTCAATCCTCATCATCAATAGTTATTCTGTTCAAATATGAAAATTTTGCTTTTGGTCTTCATTGAAAGAAAAAATATGATAATTGTACTAAATTTTTTATTATTTTCCTGGAAAGAAATTTATGCGTTATTTTTTGTTATTGCAAGAAATACTATTGCCTATAGAAGCTAGGCAGTTTGATTTAAAAGAAGATGTATTAAATCAACTAATGACAAATTTAAGTAAGAAATTAATTATATATTACGCCTGTTTTCCCTCAAAATCATCTGGAAATATGTATGTCCTCGTCGGGGATTTGGTTACGAAGCTGGTTTTGAACAAAGAAAAAATCAGGACAGCTAACAGAGCTACAAAAAATTACTAAAAGCAGGCAAAGAATGAGATTATATGGCAGAACAAAAAGTGAAGTCTACAGATGCATACACCAAGCAAAGCTAGGGTTCAATTAAATGTAAGCGCATGCAGGACAGCACACCCGGTCAAGACCAGTGCACTCTATGACGCTCAGCCAGGGAGGCTGGACGCTGCATTCGGAAAACGTGTGTTGTATTCGTGTTTGTGTGTGGGTTGGGGAGATTGCAAGTGTATATTTATCTGTTTCTTGAAAAGATCCAGATTGTAGGAAGGAGGAAACACAGACGCTGGAAGAGCATTCCATAGCTTACCGGTGGCATTAAGGAAGGAACTTTGGAAGCTGCCAGTTCTTCGTCGACATACATTAACCGTGTATGGATGTTCGGCAAGTGCAAGACGAGTTTGTCGGCTGTGAGTGGGTGCAGGAGGAATTAGTTCTTTAAGTTCCGAAGAGCAGCGACCGTGGTAATAACGGTAGAAAAGACTAAGAGAACCAATCTTACGCCTGTTTTTCCATCTATTGTAGATTAGACGTAAGGGTGTCATTGTTTATCAAACGAATTGCTCTTCTTTGAACTGAGTCAATTTAGTTTAAGAAGGTATTTTGGGGCTCCAATCCAAAGGTGACTGCCGTATTCAAGGATAGGTCGGATTTGTCCTTTATAAGGAAGAAGTTGTTTGTGAAGCATTGCAAGAGCTACCAATGCATCCAGAAAGAGTTACTTTTTGGTGCGGATTATGGGCTGGTGGCATCATTGGACCATACTCCTTCAAAGATGATGCGAATCGCAACGTAACTGTGAATGGTGAGCGCTACCGTGAGATGATATCCAACTTTTTTTTGCCCAAAATGGAAGAACTTGACTTGCATGACATGTGGTTTTAAAAGACGGTGCCACATGCCACACAGCACGCGAAACAATAAACCAATTGAGTGGCAAGTTCGGTGAACACTTTATTTCACGTTTGAGATCGGTCAATTGGCCGCCTAGATCGTGTGATTTAACACCTTTAGATTATTTTTTGTGGGGCTATGTTAAGGCTCATATCTAAACTGAAAAAACTCGCTTCGATTGACGCATTGGAAGACAGCATTGAAGAATTTATTCGTGAGATACTGGCCGAAATGTTGTAAAGTGTATGCCAAAATTGGACTAAGCGGATGGACCTTTTAAGGCGCAGCCGCGGTCAACATTTGAATGAAATAATCTTCAAACATTTAAATAATATGGACAGTACTATCGATTCAAATAAAGATTTAATGCATTTTTCTTAAATTTATGTGTCTTTTTTTGGGAAAAAATCCTATAGCTATTAAAAAACCACCCTTTATAAACTGAACTGTTTTGTGTAAAATTGTATTTGTGTGATATTAGAGATGAACCTCTCGCCACACACAAGATTTTTTTTAAAGTGGTGTGGTAAGCGAAACTAAAAAAAATGTATATTTTATCACCAATATGTAAAAACATATGTAAAACTGTCATTATGTTTTTTTTATATTTGTTAAATAAATAAAAAATAAAAAGTATTTGAGGACATTATATGAGTTGCAGCTCTTGTGCTGAACTAAAGAGAGCTGCGGAGGATCGAGAAGAGTGGGGATCGAGATGCAAGATTTTGTTGCTGCAAACCAATCCACCGGATTGATACTACGCAGAAGACGAAAAATTTTACGCGAATAAAGTGAAGCTTAAAACAAATTAAAATGAGCATTTGAAAGAGTACTAGCGAGTTTGTTTAGCGTGTGAAGTAATAAAATGACCGTCGGTCTTTAAAACTTCTTTAGAGCAATGTAGTGGGAACTTCATCCTTTATATATCTTTGCTTGAAAATCTTCCAGGGTTATTTCAACTATTCTTAATACTTTGGATTTAACTGCTACGTATTTTTTCAATATTTTATGGTAACGGTTGAACATAAAACTTTAGTGTTCGGAATAGTTGGAGTAGTTTATTTTTAAGATAAATCAAAGTAATTGCCGTCATTACCCACTGACTATAATAGACGATAAAACAGAGCAGAGCCGTTGGTTTTCTATTCACTTTGCCTTTTGTACATCGAACACAATAATGTTTTTATAGCTTGCCACATTAATTATAAAAAAGAAGGAATAATTCCAATGAAAATTATATAAACATTTGATCCTCGAACTTACTTTGGGTTCTAACTCTTCTTAATATCAAAATAATCACAGATTTGATCTCAGGATCGGTAGACCACTGAATCTTAATTTACTATTCAGTCTACCGATTTCGGCGACACCATCGCCAGAATTTATCGGAAACATATGAAGTATTGAGGTGAACGTTAAAATTAATTGATTAATTAAGATTTTCCTACTATATTTCATGACTTTTTGTTGTTGTCATTCTTAATTATCGAGTTTCATATAAATATAATTTCATTTTTTTCCCCTTACAGAAACATTACAAATTTGAACAACTCAATCCATTTCTGAAGTAAAATATAAGAACTCAGAATAAAGTTAAAAAGACAAGCAACAGAAGATCCCAAAGCTCGTCAAACAGACTATAGATAGATAATCAATCAATCCCCTTAACAAACGCTTAAATATGAATCTACAGCGGACTTCTCTTCAAAACCTCGAAAAATATTTCTACACGCACTTATAACTATTCATGTTTTGTACTCGTAAGAATACATTATCACTTGAAAAAAAAAGAGTAATAGTCCCGAGGTTAATATTAAATATGTGTTTTTACACATATTATCAACAATGCAAAATATAGTAAACAAATCTTATTAAAAACGCATCAATACTAAAAAGAGAACACGATAAAAAATATAAATAATGGACTTCTCAATCATTTCAATGTTGAAGTAAGTAGAATTAAATATTCAATATTTTTTCTGTCCAAACAGACATTTTTATGACTTTTAAAAAACGATCATTTCAGATAAACTGAATTTATTTTCAGGGACATTTGACGCTCAGCAGCGCCTCCTGCAGTTTCCTTCGGCATTCAATTTATTTTATCGGATCGGTCCAACCGGAAGGGCAGGCGGAAGGGCGGAAGTTGGTGTTATTATTTACGGATCTACAGGACATCATTTGCACACCACCTCCCACGTCCCTCCCACAGACAGACACCCTCCTCTTTAGCCACTCCCTACACAGCTTGTAATTAAAACGACAACCCAAGACTCACTACGAGTGCAGCTTGGTTCAGATAATTGAAAGTTTGTAAAGTTCTAGTGTAGGACAGTAGTGCTCTCATTGAACTATGAAACTGTCAGCAGCAAGTTATTTATTTGTGCAAAGACTTTGGGTTGAGCCACCGCTTAAAACCAAATACTTGAGCTTTTGAAAGCGTTGGAATATTCACCAAAAATCTTAATAATATGATTTAAAATGAAAAACTTGATTTTCTTTCTTGACATTCCAGATACTAATTTTCGACAAATTATAAAACCATATTTATTTAGAAAACAATTGTCTTTGATGCACTTTTTATATATCATACATATAAATCTAAATGTTTTATCAATTGAACCTCAAATATTACATTCTCATGATTATCATCTAAAATGTGCAATGTCCAAACAAATTAGAAAGTGTCGTCAAAAGGATATCAGAAAAAATAAGTTAGAGCAAAAGTTTTTTTTAAACTCAAAAGTTGGTCGGCGCTTAGGGCCACTTCTTCCCAAATCGACTCAATTTTAATTTAGAAATTCAAATTTTACATAAGTCAATTGCAATGCACAATCCGTTTTAATATGTTAATTTTTTCCAGTTTCTTAGTTTAAGCATTGAATCTCCACAATTATTAACATGTAGTTTTGTCAGCTGCCATGATCCTCGCCTTGTTCTCGGACAGTTTGTGCATCTTGAAGCTCCACCAAGCTCTTAATTATCATTTTCTTTATGTTAAAAAGATGAAAAAATCCTTGGGTGTAAAGAAAAGATAACTTGACTCAGAGAGTGGACTTTACTCGCCTCATACCCGGATCATATTGCAAGACAATTAGATCTTCTCGATGATACGCTCATTAAGATTATGATCAATTAGCTAGTGATGACTCCAATGGGAGTGGGCAAAAATGAACTTATTAAAAGAAGCTGTAGTTAGTCCTCCTGTGGCATCAAATGAAGTTGTCCCAGTTATATGCATAATCTCGTGATTTATGGTATTGAAGGATACCGCGGCTGTTTTCTGAATATTTTTACAAAAAAATGGGTTGTAAAAATCCATAACGCGGTTGCATTTGGAATCAGGATTCACACAACGCCACTGTTACATAAGCTGGATGCAATTATTTATAGAGGAAAGTTTTTTGCGGATTTTTTAAAAGCATACATTAGTGAATATGCGAGGGACATTAATTAAATCTCTGGTCTCTTTTGCCTAAAACCAATCGTTTACAAAGTGCTTTAATGCAAGAGTGCCTACATATAGCAGCACACGTTTGTAAAACCAATTTGGTTTTACAATGGAATCTATCTTCAAACACGGGTACTCATTGAACACCAGTGTAATTTAAAACGTTTTCGTTTATATGTATCCTGAAACTTTTTTTGTTCCCAAAAAACATAAAATGGTAATTACTAACTGGATGTTTCAAATTTAACTTTCTCTGGCAACTAAAACATTCATTCAACAAGTACACTTTTCAACTCAAATTGAAGAATATTTTTTATTGTTTGTTTTTTGCTCCGCAAGCAACTTGCCAAAACATTTGTTTGGAGCATCTTGATGTACGGCTGAGAGACATGGTGCTTATCTGAAAGTGATAAAAAAGACTAGAGGCCTTGGAGATGTGGTCATACAGAAGAATTCTCGGAATTTCCTGGAGAGACCACGTCACGAACAATGAGGTTCTCAGGATAATGAAGGAAAATAGGCACCTAATAAGAACCATCTCAGAGAGACGAGCCCGATAGATCGGTCACATCATGCGCCACGATGGTCTTCTTCACGACATTGTGGAGGGGATGGTTGAGGGTAGAAACTGGAGAAGGCGCCCTAGACGGGAGTATTTGCAGCAAGTGTTCGAGGACATGAATTATAGCTCTTATGCTGAGCTGAAGAGGGTTGCGGAGGACCGATAGGAATGGAGATCGAGATGTAAGATTCTGTTGCTGCAAACCAATCCACTGGATATATAGTATTCATCATCATCATCATCAGCCTGTGTCCGTCCACTGTTGAACGTAGGCCTCCCGCATGAGTATATACTATTACGAAGAAGAATTGTTTTACTCTTTTAGTGTTTTTATTAGATTTAAAGGCGTATGGATTTTCGTTTTCTTTATAAAAACGCAAATTAAGAGAAAAATACTTAATATAATTTATTAATATTAATAAGAAAGTTCTGAATCAAATTTCCTTTTTTTTTCATTATATAAGCTCAGCTATACAATTATAATATTTAACAAAAATATGCAGCTATTCTAGAGACCACTTTAATATCAAGGCATCTTTTAAACATTAAAAATAAAAACAATAAACAAACATTTAAAATTCAAACCATCATTAAATAAGAACGCAATCACTCAGAAACTTTTCACCGCCACTTTGCTACGTACTAATATTATTTTTCAATTAAAAATAATTTTAAATTCTGAAAGCAATTTTTCATTTTGAAAAGTTTCAATTGTCTACCGCCGCCTAAATATTTTTCGAAAGCCACAACCGCTTCAGCAGGGTCCATTAATCTCGCTTACTATCTCGTCCCGCCCTCCTCCGATCCTGGTCGGCGCGGGAGGAATTATAAAACTCATCGTATGATTTGGAGCCGATTCAATTTAGCCGAGAACTATGAAATTTTCCAGATTTCAGGTTACTTACTATAGACGCAACGATAACTTTCTCATAGAATCTGTGGTAAAATCAACCAGAAGTAAAGCATGTTTTTTGGGTTCCTCAGGTGAACATAGACTAAAATTGATTTTTCCTCAGAACCTCGGGATATCACGTTGCACAAAAACCATTAGGAACTATGCAACTATTAACGAACTATTAGGAAACATGTACTTAGGGATGCTCCAGTAAAAAGAACTGACATGAGACGAAACAGAAATCATGCCCGCTGACAGAACTTTGTGGGAATTTGTGATGACCATATGACTCAGCTATAGATCGTATATAGAACGACGATGATAGTTTTGTGATAAATAGGTGCTTCCAGGAGTCTGTTTCAACGTAATTAGAGGAAAGTTCCTCGGCCCAATGGGGCATTTAGACTTTGAGGCCACTCAATTTTTTTTCCAAGAATTTATCATTACCGCTCGTATTTTCGGTGAGAGGGCCCTATTTGTCATATCCATATCCTTTTAACCCAAGAATTCGAATCTAATCTCTTTCACGGTTTCGTGAGTTCAAAGGGACTGCCACTGGACATCATCATCAGCCTGTGTCCGTCCACTGTTGAACGTAGGCCTCCCGCATGAGTCTCCATCCTCTTCGATCCTCCGCCTTCCGCATCCAGGTCACTCCCGCTATTCTTCTTATATCGTCAGTCCATCTTGTAGGGGGTCGGCCAATGCTTCGTTTGCCAGTTCTTGGGCGCCATTCCAATACTTTTCTTCCCCATCGACCGTCGTCTCTTCGACAGATATGACCTGCCCATTGCCACTTGAGTGTGCCTATTCGTTGGGTAGCATCCACTACTTGAGTTCTTCTGCGTATTTCCTCGTTTCGGATTCTATCTTTTAGCGACACTCCGAGCATGGATCTCTCCATAGCACGCTGGGTGACTTTTATTTTATGGGTAAGACTTGCTGTCAGATTCCACGTCTCTGCGCCATAAGTTAATACAGGGAGGACGCATTGGTTAAACGCCTTAGTTTTAAGGCATTGCGGAATTTTCGCTTTAAAAATGTACTTTAGTTTTCCAAATGCTGCCCATCCCAGTTGTATGCGCCTGTCGATTTCTTTTGAGAAGTTATTTCGCCCTAGTTGTATTACTTGTCCCAGATAGGTATAGTCGTTTACAACCTCTATTTCTGTTCCTCCAATGGAAATAGGATCAAAGGTCTGTGAAATATGACTATTAATCATGGCTTTTGTTTTATCCATGTTCATTTTCAGACCAATTTTGTTCGACGCTTCATTGAGGTCGTAGAGCATGTCTTGGAGCTTGTTAGGTGATTCGGCTATTAGCACTATGTCATCTGCAAATCGGAGGTGAGAAACGTACTCTCCGTTAATATTTATTCCACATTTTGTCCAGGATAGCAGTTTAAAAATATCTTCTAGGGCGTTTGTGAAGAGTTTTGGAGATATAACATCTCCTTGTCTAACACCTTTGTTTATAGAAATATTGTTAGTGCTATCATGGAGCTGGACCATCATTGTTGCATATTTGTAAAGAGATTTTATTATCTCTATATACCGATAGTCTATTTTGCAGCGTTGTAGTGAATCTAGCACTGCCCAAATCACTGGACATATCAGTTTCTAACTGATCATATTTGCTGGAATAAAATCACTTTATTATTAATATATTAATAATATAATCTGAATAACCGCATCATCAAGGAAAATTAATTATTCTCCGATGTAATGCGAGTGTGAAGCGGTTAAAGTGCTGTACAGAGATATGCTTCACCTCAGAAGCGAGAAAAGTTTTTCTTGTTTATGACTCATTTTTAAAAGTAATTAAATTTCGGATATAAACGTTGAAAATACAGACTGGTTTATGTCGTGCCGCTGTTATGTTTATGCCATTAATGTAGTTCAGCAACAATAAACCTTCATAAATAAGCAAAATTTAGACCATTAAATGGTACTAACAAAACAGAACACAGAACATATCTATTGTCACGGAAGATAGAATGTCTTACAGTTTGCTGTTTTCTTAAGCCAACTAGACATCCGTCATAAAAATAGAGGCTAGCACTAGTATGTGATATATAAGTAGGAATATTTGCATCAACACATGCGGGATGTTTCACGTGTGAATTGTCTTCTGGCGCCAGGTCTGAAGGGCGGCTCATAACCGAGTGCAACGATGAACAGAATATCGATCTGGTAGGCGGGTTCTCACATAACGAGATCAGAAGACACGGAGGTGACACAAATAACTATTATACCGAAGAATATTCCAAGATAAAACGATTTACTATCATGCGAGACATCGTCGGCTTAAACGCGAGTATTTTTTTATGCCATACTTGTCAACCGGTCGAGAACATTGTACTCTTTGACGTTTAGCTAAGACAGCTGGACGCTGTATACGGAAACAAGTGTTGTGTTTGTGTGAGGGTTGGAGAGATTTCATGTGTATATTTATGTGTTTCTTAAAGAGATCCAGATTGTATAAAGAAGAAAATACAAATACTAGAAGAGTATTCTAGAGCTTTCCAGTGGCATGTTAGATGGAATTTTAGAATCTGTCAGTTTTTCGTTCACATTCATTAACCGAGTATGAATGTTTAGTAAGTGTCATACGAGTTTTTGGTTGTAGGACGATGAAAAGGAACTAGTTCATAAATTCAGAGGAATCACATCCATAATAAAAACAATAGAAATGACTGAGTGAACCAATCTTTCGTTTATGCTCAACCATTTGCAGGTTAGACGTAACAGTGTCTCTTTTTTAAACCGAGTTGATTTTTTAAATGTATTTTTGGGATCCAACCCATAGGTGAATTTATCCACTATACAGACGTAGATGTGGAATACCGACGTCTTCCATAAAGCACACCTAGTTTTTAGATAAGGTATTTTTTTTAATTTTAATATAAATGCTCTTTTCTTCACAAATATTGACCCACAAATGGTGCGATAGCATGAAAATTGGACATCTCCTGTATACCACCAAAAATATGAAAAAAACCTTAAAAAAATGGACTGTGCGAATTTCAAGCTAAAGTCAAAATATGTTTTATATCATCAATCTGCTCTGCATTTTAGAATCGATTAGAATCTAATCCTACCTTTTTAAAAAAGTGGACTGACATCTTTCAACTGAGTACTTCGTAATAACTAAACTAATTATAAACTTGTAGTAAATTAACATCCACACCTCCAGTAACGCATTGCTCTTTGCCAACTGTGGCTCCAGACTGTCCCTGTAAAGTAATGCTCTCTTGCTAGCTCAAGTGAGCAGACTTCACGAAGAAAACTACTATTCAGCTCAAACCTGAAACGAGAACCTATAATATACAAGTAGGTTTATATGTCTTCTGCAATTCAAAAAAAATGCCATGTTAAAATGAAATATTATTTTGAAAACAAATATTAATTATAGCCAAACATACCGTTCATACCGTTTTGTAATTGAAAAGCCGCTGTACGTGATTTAAAAGTATTTTTATTTTGCTGAAGATTTGAACTTATATAACAGAGCACAGTATAGAGAAATTTATTCGTACTGATATCAGCTTGATAAGCCCTTATAGGCTGATGCCGAAAAGCCTCGAAAAATTATCTTTTATCTCTTATTTTTGTTCGCTCGCCTGACATGCAAATCTAATAATGTTAGTTTAAATTTTATAAAATTACATGGCGTTTGCATACGCCATTTTATTTTTTATGAGAGTTCCTCCATTTCTTGTTGATTCAACTGTCATCTTTAATTTCATTTTTTCCCGTGATTGTCTTTGCGGCGCTGGATGTCACAGTGTTCCGGCAGTCGTCAGTTAACCTTTTGCTTGGTAATCTGCTCTTGCATTCTTCCTCTACGCGGCCATGCGACGAACCTGCGACTTGTCGTCTTTTTAAAGATGTCAGTACAAAAAGTTATGTTATTGACGAGTTTGCTATTGAAATGTATTCAATTTAAGCTACTTGTCTTCTTTATAAAGCGTTTATATGCGTATTAATACTAAATTTTGTAGACGAATGTATTAAATAAACATGATCAATTTAAGTAAAATAACGTAATATATATTTAACCAAAGGATATATGCTATAGTAGTCAAAAAGTTATCATAGCATATATGAATATGACATATCAGAAACGTGGAATATACTATGTGGAAAAAAGTATCATTTCCGGTAAAAGTGTTGGTGAACACGTTACAGTTATAAATGAACCGTTCAGAAAGTTGGTAGTTAAGAGCAAATCACGCAAACTTTTGTGACAGCTGCTCTCAACCTTTTTGAACTTTTGAACTATGAGCTTCCGAAATCAAATAATTTATTCAACAGCGAACACTGAAACATACTTATTTTTAAATGAGTGTATACATTGTAACGACCTTTGATACTTAAATGCAATTTTTCGTGTTATATTCTTATAATTTAGATTGAGTTTAAATAGAAATTTGTAAAAAAAAAAAAAGATTTTGTTTCCCCGATCGATTGTAACATGGCGTTACTTTCGCCTCTATCGATCGGGACTTAACAATGCGATCTCACCACCGTCGGCCCACAACTGAGTGCGCCCGTGACGGGCTGTCGCCCAGCACCACAAGCGGCGATCAAACGAATCAATGGCGCACAAATTACAGCAGCCATATACATAATGAACGTCGCACCCGTGACCAGACTTGTGCAAAATGCCAATATGGCGACACATACATTTACGACCTTCGAACAGAAATAAGAGGCGAAAGATTGTAAATCGAGGTTTTCGGTACCAGTCAGCAAGGGCTACATCATGCTAATTTCAATACATTTAGAACCTTTTCGTAGTTAACCTATTTTTGAGCATTTTTCGCGCATTTTACGCGCATTCATCCAACATTTTTTCGCCATATTTTACGGAGGATTTTTTTCAGTGTTTTTTATCTTTAAGACCTTATAGACTGGTCGCCTTGTACTTGCGCTTCTGTGAAGACACTTATCAAGGCATTGCTTTCAAAGGACTTTCTGAGCAATACCAAGCGTGGCTATAAAATAAATAGACTACAACGATAAGATTTGATTTGATTTGATTTTTTGGAATTCTTCGCCAAAGGTCGCCGCATAAATGTAAAAGGCGCGGTAGTAAAGCTTCCTAGAGATGAGGTCAACGTATTCAACCTGTCCATACCTCTGTCGGATTACACTAAAAAGCTTTTCTCTACTGAACTAATACTGGGCAACGCCACAGAACGTGTTCAGTGTCCTGCAAGGGTCTACCACATGATCAATCTGGACTGTCAAGCCAAACGCGAAGAGTTTAGCGTTAAATTTGCCGTGACTAGTCATAAATTTACTTATTTTATTTAATGAAATCGCATCAGGAGAGCACAACGGGTCAAGAGCAGTTCACTATATGACGCTCAGCTAGGGAGGCTGGACGCTGTATGCGGGAAACGTGTGTTGTGTTCGTGTGTGGTTTGAGGAGATTGCAAGTGTATATTTATCTGACATCTTCATCTTCTCTACCAGAATTACCCTAGCAGAATAGATTCTAATGATTTAGAATAAGCCACGGTATCTTCATTATCTCGATTACGGAAGGAAGGAAGGAATGAGTGTATCAACTCTTAAGTGTGTCTATTCTTGGAGCAACTTCGGCATTCTTGCAAAGCACCGTTTTGGAATCACTGTTTTGTAGAGTCGTTTTTCATTGTTACTCTAATGCACGATAAATTTATCACATTCGAAGAAACTCCGAAGTTTATCGCTGGCATTGATTTATTGGGAACACATCGCCGGGCGTGCGACGCAAAGAAGCGCTCCACTTAGACGCACACTCGCGCCACTCACTACTCACACCACACCACACATCAACGCAGGACTCGAACCACGAGAGCCTGGTGCATTTCACTACTGCCAATCGAACAGCGATCATATCATAAAGCCGACCGATCAATTTAACAAGATGTATTCGATTCTTTATTTTTTTCCTTCAATAACATTACAAAATATTTTTCATTTTAATTCAATATTGAAGTACTAACATATAAGTGTGGCGTTGTAAAGGTATTAACACATTTAGTGTCAATGACCTCACACTCAGAACAAGTGTCGGGATACTTAACGAAAATAGTTGGACTTGTAACAACAAAAACCGTGTCATAAGTATATCATGGTTGACACACAAATAACACGGCATTATTGTTACAAAATCAAGTGCCCAACATTTTGTATGAGTCAACACCAACACTGAATCTGAAGCAAAATTTCACTAAATATGTAAATATCTTCACTCAAGTTGGTTTCAGCCGCTGTTCAAGTATTATTATCATCATCGCCATCTTCGCTTCCCTAGCTGGAGCATATGGTCATTCATCACGAGCTGCCACCACAAAGCTCTGTCAGCCGCCATAATCGTTGCCTCATCTCATGCTAATTAATTCCCGACGGCCTTCTACGACAGCGCGAGTCCACTGTTTGAATATCTTCTTTAATTGGGCAGCTGTAGTCCTTGCTATCTTACGGTTTTCTTAACTATAAACTATTTTCACCACTTAACCGTTTGTAGCATGGTAAGCTGCCTTGTCCGATCTCTCACCTCGTCATTCTTTACAAATTCAAACCATTGTAACCTAGTGTTCAACGCAGATATCTGCTTTCAAAACTCGTAATACGGCTGCATTGGCTTTTACTGAGACGCCATGAATTACAGCCACAAATAAGAATGGGGACGATATATGTGGTATATAGACGGCACGTTATTTTTTTTGAGTAAAGCAGCATGTCCCAGATATTGCGCATGAGATTAAAAGTCCCAACAGCTTTCCAAAGAAGAGAAGCAAACATTTTTGGAAAGCTACCTTTTTTCAGTGGCGTGTACGCTAAGATAACTGAAACTCTCAACTTTCTTAATGGTGCCGCGCTGGTTTGAAGTTCAATGTCTATTAAGTTTTTTTTTCAAGTAGCAATCGTCATAGTAAGCGACCTTGAAGTTTTAAAAAGAACAAAAGATATGCTGGTGATATTCAAAATAACAACGATTGTACAGTATAACCAACAATAAATAAAACGCAATTATACGTTAGGTATTTAGGACAGTAGCCTTTGAAATATATTAGAGGTGAGATGAATTAACTTTGTGACGAATGACGAACTAAGAGAGCAAATATTGTAGAATTTATCCCAGTCACTCAAAAGACAAAGATCACCAGGTTGATATATCCTTTTCAAAAGAGGCTCATTAGAGCATAAACTAACGATGGAGCAAAACTTTTTTATTTAAACACATACAGGAGAATACCGACAGACGGTAATAGTAACTCTGAAGTCTTATCTGTGGAATTATATGACGCTTACCGTGGTGCATATGACTAAGCGCTGCACGTGGCGTGTTGATCCGCCAGCGTCATAGACTACAGCCCGAGATTCACGCATCATCCTTATTATTACAGGAATTTACTATGAATGGGTGGTCTTCACGGGACGACTTTCGTCAACCACCAATTTTAATTAATAGGCTATGAATGGCATTTTATGCATGTGGGATCAAATTCACACTAACCGGGGGTATTTTAGAGTTCAGAAATCAATTAAAAATACTTTTTTGTTAAATCCATCGGGAATAGAACCCACGACCTTTGACTTGCAAAGCAAACGCTTTGACCAATGAAGTATACCTGCTGGGATTATATTAGCAGCATATACAGTATATTCGACAGAACTTAGGTAGGGAGAGTTAAAATAAAACGAGATAAAGACTATGTAGTAAACGTAAGTTGGTGGTTCTTACCGGCATCCATATTATCAAATTATTATTCAACAGATATGTTTTAATAATTACTGCATCGCATAAAAGCTGATTTTTTCTTAATCATATTTAATAGCAACGCTTATAGCAATAAAGTAGGGCAACTCATAATTAAGTTTTTCGCCACCGACCTGTGGAGTCGTGTTTTCTCATTTTTGATTGAGACGAAATAATTACGTTGACGGTTATCAAACGCCGTAAAATCCACATTAAAGGTTATTAAAAACATGAAGCACGTTAAACAAAGGCAAGAATATTAATTTACAATTTTTCGTTAAACCTCATAATTATAATATAAGTAATTAATTAATTTACTAAGAAACATAAATTAATATTTTTATTTTCTTTAAACTATATACGCCCCATATTAGAGCATATGAACACCGCAAACTACCGTTTCTCAGTTTTGTAAGCTCATATTGTCTATGATTCGAGAACACCTATATCTCGAAGGCCCACAAGGAAACATAGACAGTTCTCGGGAGCCTCCATGGTAAGAGCCGCGAGCTGTACATATACTGCAGCTGTATTACCAAAAAAATATTTGGGGTTGGGAGGCCTGAATTTTTTTATGCCCTTAAGGGGTAGCTCAACCTAACCAGTGGCATGTATAAACCTTTAATTTAGTTAATGAAATCAAGGTTGGTTGGGATTTGAACCGACAGCGTCTGAGTGAGAACAGCTTTAACCATTAGACTATGCCGCCTGGCAAATTTAATTTAATAATTACGAACTAAAAATATATTTCAGTCGCTTTTATTCAAATCTTAATCGTGGCGTAACGGCGAATATAACATGATCCACTTTTCGATTTCTTTCAAACTACGTGAAAAGCAAAGTTTTCTCTCTGAAATTCGCACATAAGACTTCAGCTATGCGAGATCTACATACAAAATAAAGTAAAGAAAGCTCTGCATAGTCACACGCCTGACAAGGAGCATCATCCCCAACTTCTTGTAGGAGACGCAGTGGAATGCTGAAGACGCATACAAGTAAAGTTCATGGAATATGCCAATATAAGAATTTATTCCATTTCGCCGGGCGACATAGTCCAGTGGTTAAAGTATTTGCTTCTCACTCAGACGCCATCAGTTTGCATCCCAACCAAGCTTGATTTTCTTAAATAGTTTTAATTAAATAAACGCTCTTTACATGCCCCCAGGTAGGGTCAAGCTACCCCTTAAAAAAAATCCAGGCCTCGGGAGCGGAAACACTCAAAGTTTTCGGGCTCTTGTCCTGGAGGCTCCCGAGAAACATATTCAAGTGTGTTCCCATGTGAACCTCCGGGGATACAGGTGTTTTGGGGAAATGCATGGACAATTTGAGCTTACATAATTGTGAAACAAAAAAGTTGCGGTGTCCATATGCTCCAAATATCGAGCGGATATCGTAAAAAAACTAAATTTTGTCTTATGGGCTTGATTGTATTCGTATATTTAAATGTTAAAAGCAGAAATACTCGTATGACTTTGCTGTTAAAACTTGAAAAGTAAAGACTTATTTAAGATAATTATTATTGATTCGAATAACAGAGATTGTATGTGAACGTTCATTATTTGGTAAGTCTGACAACACTATCTGACAATAACGAGGCATCTAATTATTTGAATATAAATATAATATGTTGAGGAACGAAAAACCTGTGAAAGCTCATCGACAGCGTTGAAGAAATGCGCTCAATAAAAACCACTTAAGAAACACTCTAAGAATTTCACTTCCTTGGATCGACCTTATTAGGAAGGCTAAATTGTATGAATGATTATTTGAAGAGAAAAGTAGAGAAACTACACAATAGAATATTTCTCACAAGATTTAGTTGAAATCATGATTTAGTCGTAATGTTTATGCACCTTGAAATGTGTAGATAAACACTTAGCGTGGGTTTATCCAATCGTAATTTGACTCGTAGTTTCAATTTTCGGAGCAATTTTGTAAGATTTTTTTTTTATTCGCAGCTTTGATACAGTGTTTGCATTCAATTTGAAATCATTTATTTACAAAGACAGTGTTTTATGTTAGGCACGAACCAAAACTACAGCTTTTCTCCGAATTTTGAGGTAATTATCCTGGATGACCGTTGATGGCATTGCATAATAAAATACATTGCATAATTATGTAATATTGTTATAATATAAATCACGGTGTATTTATATAATCGTGACGGAAACAACAGAGTCAGATCCTGTCTGCCCAGAAGTGGGCGACGTCGATGGCGTTACTCCAGGCCATCATCAGGTGCTTCCTAGGTGCAGCTAGTCGGACACAGCCCACACTTCAGAAGTTATGACAGGGTCTGCTCCACGCTGCAGTCACATTCAGTCGGTCCACTGTCAAACTGCCAGGCTTTCATTTGTGTCCTCGTCTTGCATACTCCGGTTTGAATTCAGTTAAGGGACCTCAATATCACACTGTGATACGAGTAGGTATACTTGATTTGACAGAAATATAAGGCAATAATTGAAAAAACAATAGCAGTAGACTAAAACTACACGATTGTACTCGTACATTACATAATTCCTCTTAATAAAGGAGTGCTTAAAATTAGAGCTTAAATTCTTGTCAGTTCTAGAGCCAACATTAGTATTTTCACGTTACCGTTGTACCTTGATAGTTTTAAATGAAATTCAATTACAATTCAGTAAATGTAAATAAGTTATGATTGGAAATATAATTAGTTTGAAATGTTTATTTCAGTGAGCAATGAATGGACTTAGTTTAAAAGTCGAACGTCTGGAAAGTTGATACAGTTTACTTTAAAATTAATTACTTGTATCAATAGTATCAATAATTGGAAGACTTATGTTGAAAATAAATTTGAATATTATACTTTTACAAAAATGTGCTTCCGGTGTATATAAAACTGAACCTCTCTCCTTTATTTACTGATATAAAAAAATTATTGGTTTTGTAATTTAATTGTTCAAAAGTTAAATATAAATCAATTATAAAAAAGTTTAATTAAAATAATATTATTGTATAATTTGCAAATACTTTCGCCACTTTTACCGTCCTTCAAATGTACTCCCCTCCTCCATCTCCCGTCTCATACAAAGCGCTTAATATACTATAATTATAATCTTTAGAAAAAAAAAAATGATGTTGGAGTGGAGACCAAGATCCGGTAAATAGAGTATGATCCGATCATTTGCGAGATGGATTGTAAGATGATGACGTTATAAGAATAACAAGATAAGTTCAAATGCAAAATAATCAAGAAACATTTAACTAATGTGGTAGGACTTTGTTCAGCAGTGGAGAAACGAATATCTCTTATTGATGTTATGAAGTTTATTTGATAATATCCCCGTTTAGATCAAAAACATTCAAAGAATTCCATTAATCTTTTATATCCTATGAAATAAATATTTAAATTTGATTTTTTTGTGTGTAAATATCGTTTGACTTTAATTAAAAGTAAATATAAAAACGCTTACAGTAATTTGATGTTGCAGATATATTTTTTTCTGCTGCTAGAACTTGTTTGAACTTACCTGTAAAAGAAGAAAACACAAATTAAATACTGAAAATTGACCATTTACATCAGGCATGGGCAACCTTTCCTAGGTCTGGGGCCACATTATCATTCTGTCTCCGTGTCAAGGGCCGGACCAAATTATTAACTATATTAAGGTAATATTAAATTAAATAAAACACATTGCTACTTCTTGCATATTTTATTTATTTATATAATGAACGACATTAATTGCTTATAAAATTTAATGTGACGATTGACTTTGTACTTGAATTACGAGACTATCAATATTGGCGTTGATATTGCTTAATGATAATCTCATCGAATTTTCGAGATTTTCATCTGTTATCCTCGTTCGAATTTTCGATTTGGTGTACTTCATCCTCGAAAAAAATTGTTCGCATGTATACGTGCTGCCAAAAAGACAAATGATGTTTCTTGCAAATCTACGTAAGTTTGTATAATTTTCTTTCACCAAATATAATTTATAAAAATCCGTCAAAGTAACTTTGTCAAATTGTGATTTTAGCGCTAAATCCCCCTGAAGCTCAATAAGTTCCATCTGTAAATTTTCTGGCACATTATTTACATCAGCATCCATCGGACGAGCAAATATAGCGAATGTTGAGTCTTTGTTTTGGAAGTCGGCAAACCTCGTATCAAATTGCTCTATTAGTGCCTTCAGTTCATCTCCATAAGTCCATCTCCATAAGTCCATCTCCATCCCAAAGTCATATGCGCCGAAGAAATGCGTAAGGCAATCAACCAACCGTCCCACTGCTTGTATAATCAGATACCCCCAACACCAAGATTGAAGTCTCGAAGCAGCTTTCTGAAATCCACACAACCTCTCACATCCGGCCCTGAAAATGAGAGACTCCAACTCTGGCAACAAATCGCACCAGAGGATTTCATTACTCCAAAGGAAGGCCTCCCAACTGGCAAGAGCCTTGACTGGCCGACCTGGAAATCCCTAAACAGATTAAGAACCGGAGTTGGTAGAACAAAGGACAACCTCGAGCGGTGGGGAATGCTTCGGCAGGGAGAGACACTATTGTGCGACTGTAAAGACCTGCAGACCGCCTCACACCTACGATGCTGCTCCATGTGCCCAACAAGTTGCACATCTCAGGACCTAATGCTGGGCAACACACGAGCTATCGATGTTGCCAGATATTGGGAAAAAATAATTTGACGTCGCTGACACGAAGAAGAAGAAGATCTCCATAAGAATTATATGTGATGTTTGCATGCCTTGATAGATTAGGAAAATGGTAACAATTTTTACCTCTTATATGATTTTTCAAAAATCTAAGCTTATTACAAAAAACTTTGACATGGCTATGCAGTTCATGAACCAATTGTCCCTGTTTTTGTAGTTTTAAATTAAGATCATTTAGGTATCCTGTGACATCTACAAGGAATGCTAAATCACACACCCATTGACTATCTTTTATTTGGTTGATTGTGTTTCCTTTTATGTCCATAAAATCTGCAATGTCTTGTCTCAAATCATAGAATCGTTTCAACATGTTTCCTTTACTCAACCACCTTACTTCACAGTAATAAGACACATCTTCATAGTCTGAAAATAGGTCTTCCAAAAACACCTTAAACTGGCGGTGATTAAGTGCACGTGACTTAATAAAATTAATGCTTGCTACTACTACATCCATAACATTCTTGAATTTCATCGATTTTGCGCACAAATTTTGCTGGTGGATAATACAATTAAAATTTGTTAAATTTTCCGGCTGGATCTGTAATTCTATTGCTCTTTCATTAACAACTCCAATAAATCCTTTCCGTAAGCCAACCATTGCAGGGGCACCATCAGTACATATGCCAGATAGTGCACTCCATTTAATCCCAAAGCTTTCGAAGACTATGTTGACTGCTTCAAATATATCTTCACCGGTAGTCGTTCCTTTTAACGGCTGAAGAGCTAATAATTCTTCTGTGATTTTGAAGTCCACGTCAACTCCTCTGATAAATATTGCTAATTGTGCTGTATCAGAGGCATCTGTGCTCTCATCCAAAGCAATTGAAAATGCTTCGAATCCAGTAATCACCTCTTTCAAACTTTTTTGATATCATCAGCCATCATTTCTATACGTCGGACAACAGTACGTCTCGACAAAGATATTCTCTCAAAGTCTTTTTTTCTTTTCAGGACAGATTATACTTGAAACATCGAGCAGACACTCTTTAATAAATTCTCCTTCACCAAATGACTTAGAATGCTTTGCAATTTTTTTCGCTTACAACAAAGCTGGCTTTAACAACGCTATCGTGCTGCGTTATTTGCTTTTTGAACATTTGTTGCTGGGTATCCAAGTTCTTCTTCAACTTCTGTATCATATCTTTTCGAATTTGTTCATTTATTTGTTGGTGATCCGCATGCCTCGAAGTAAAATGTCTCTTTAAGTTGAATTCTTTGTTGACGGATACGGACTCCTTACACAGCAAACATACGGGCATTCCTTTATTCAGGATAAAGAAATAATCCTCCGTCCACTTGTCTTGAAATTTTCGACACTCTGCATCAACTTTTCTTTTTTTCGACATAACCCCTGACATTGTCACAAATTTGAAAACAATATTCAGAACTGACAAACAAAACTGTCTTCTACGCCAGAACGCACCAGTAAACAGAACAAACCAGACCAGAAGTCGCGTGAACACTAAATAAGGGGAATGCGGCGCGGAGGGGGACGGAATTAGTGTGCTGCACTCGGGATATTTCGTGCCTACGAACTTTGCCGAAACACAAACCATCGGATGCATTGCGATAATAATATATATTATTATATTATGTAGCGCGGAGGGGGTGGGCCCCGCTCGTAATCCTTCGGTGCATATACGAGCTTCCCCGAATCACTGCAAGCGCCCGTGTCATCTGCATTATTTTAACTAATGTATTTCTCAATTACTTCGCCGAGATGAATCAGGGCCAGACAAAATAGCTCCGCGGGCCGGATCCGGCCCGCGGGCCGGCGGTTGCCCATCTATGATTTACATGTACCTTTACGAGTAATGATAACAAAAATCAGTAATTAGTATAGAAATACATGGGATAAATAAGATTTCAAATGACAATTTTATTAGTCTTAATTTATTTAAGCAGAATATTTGATTATGAAAAGAGTAAATCAGGTGTTTTGGCTGTGTTTACACTGTCATCAGATTTATGGCCAACCCAATCTATTAGAAATATTTAAATATTATATTTTTAGGTCACTTTAATCATTCAATTTCATTTTATAAACTTCGAAATATGTCTGAACATATATTTCGGGCACTACAAATTTACTTAGAAAAAAATAATGAGGTTATAAATCAAACAACCATCAATGCCACAGTCGATTGACTCAAATATGAACATAATTGGGACATGTTATTCAACTTCTGCAATAGAACATAAGCCACAGGTACCTTTTATTGAAACAAAAATTCTTTCTGCACCCACCCACAACCGACAAACTCATCTTACACTTGCTGAACATCCATACACAGTTAATGTGCGTCGACCAAGAACTGGAAGGTTCTAAATTTCTTTCCTAAATGCAAGCAGTAAGCTTTGAAATGCTCTTCCAGCGTCTGTGTTTCTTCTCTTCAAGAAACAGATAAATATACACTTGCGATCTCCCCAACCCACACACAAACACCAACACAACACACGTTTCCTGCATGCATCTTCTAGCCCCACTAGATGAGCGCGTTTGATTACATAAAAACCAAAAAAAAAAAAATTATACCGTCCTGGAATTAAACATAAGATAACCTTCGTAATAAGGTCTATGGTGTCTAAAAAGAGAATATCAATATTATTTATATGTATTTTGTAATTTTTCCAAAAAAAACATTTAAGCTTTGTTTGATATAAATTGTGAAAATTCATGTATTTCGCTGGCAGCTTGTATTATAATTTTAATGTAGTATCCAGTAACATAATCCTTCTAACTAGTTAGACGTCTGAGTACAAAATCTGCTTTAATATTCTCGCCGACTTATCCGAGTTTAGAAATGTTATCACATTATGCAGGAAGCTCCCCCAGCAACCCAACACCCCTCCCACAAGCAGGACGGTGGACTAGACTTAAGCGCTCGACTGGCATGCGGCCTCGGGTTCGATCCCCGGCGAGGATGTAATTAGAAAAGTTTTTTTTTTTCAATTAAAAGCCTCGACGGTTCACGAGTGATATTTAAAAATTTATGTTACTTAAATATTCGTACATCTGATTGTTTGTTATAAAAATGCTTTGATCTCTGAAAATAAGCAATACTTATGTATTGACTAAGCAGAGTTTGGAATACTAAAGTAAATTTATAAAGCGAAAGTGTCTTAAAGCTAAGGCGCTTAGCCAATGCATCCTCCCTGTATTAACTTATTGCGCAGAGACGTGGAATCTAACAGCAAGTCACCCAGCGTACTATGGAGCGATCCATGCTCAGAGTTTCGCTAAAAGATAGAATCCGAAACGAGGAAATACGCAGAAAAACTCAAGTAGTGAATGCAATCCAACGTTTCTCCGATATTTATAAGTAAAATGTCATTAAAGATGATATTTGTTGTACATTTGTATATGTTTATCAATTTATTGAAGTCAAAAACGATCAATTTTTTTGTTATTTATTACTATTTTTCATCTTTGTAGAATCCACAAACGAAATCCCTCTATAGCCTTTTGATGGTATTTTTTCGTATGTGATGATATGGAAAAATCCGCCTCAAACTTCACTGGAAGAATGAGTGGATGAGATCATTATCTATAAACACAAACTTTGTTCAGAGGAAATTACAGAATAACCATTCAAACTTCTGAATTTTAACACAGAATAATTACTATCAAAAAATAAAGTATACTTAAATTTGGTTAAGCGATAAAAACACTTTTTAAATAATAAATATTATAAAAACGGTTCATTTCTTTTTTATTTTGGTTTTCTCTACACATTTATTTTGAATTGATTATATATATACGAAAATATCAAATGAAATGCACTGTATAACTTATAACCAACACACAGTTGACACCAAAACCTTTGTTTTGTGTACGATCATTCACAAGATCGGTATCCCAAAGTTTTCCCATAGACTATTGTAAATGTGCCCATCAAACAAGAATAAAATCCTGAAACGTGACGATTTTTTTCATTTTTCTAATTAGAATTTAAAAAATATATTATTTATGTTAATACATATGTTTAATTACACAAATTAAAATGAATTAAACTTCAGACAGTTTATGTTTGAAATGCCACGAGAAATGGACAAGCTCATGTTCTATCACAATTAAATAAGTGTACGTTATGAGGTTTCAAACAAACGAGTTGATTGTGATTGCAGATAGCGAAGCTTGCGACAGTTCTATGACAATGTTCCGCAATACTTGGACGTGCACCAGATCAAACAAAACGAACCTTACAAACAAAGCGAAACTGACAAACAAACACTGCTGGTGGCAAACTGGCAATGTGACTCTTGGCTGGTGTAACCCGCTCAAAGGTGTAAGAGATAGCAGCATATTGGCATACATATCATGCATATAAACTGCTATAATAGATAACCTAAAAAATCAAAGCCTAACTCAAAGTTAGCTTTGACCAAGAATCTTAATTCAGACGTAACTTTGACCAAATGATATCTCAATTGAAATCTATGCTCATTATAAAATGTCATTGCACTGCCGTTTTAAGTAGATACAGTTCTATTTTTAAATAAAGACCATAGAAGTAAACTATGATGCTTAAAAATGCTTTAAACAAATATTGGGCGTTTTCTTAATCATCTCTTTCTTGTTTTGTCACATTAACGGTAAATACTGTATGTTTATCTCTTGAATTCAATAATAACACCTGATTTAGATATATACAGGTAGTTTAAACGTATTAGTTTCAGCTGCAGTAGAATAGAATCCAAAATTCAATTCAGTTTCTAGTAGCCCATTAATTAAGTTTCGTTCGATTATTTGTCCACTAGTTTACATGTTAAAAAACCCACCTGAAAACGTAACTATTTCAGCTAAGTAAATAGTTTTTAAATTTGTCATTTCATGTTCCAAGCCAAACAGTCGCATTTTATCGTGGAATTTTTTTATTTTTTATTCTTCTGGTGAAAAATAAAATTCTGCACCGTGACAGAATATGACGCTACCATTTTTTTAATTCCAACTTTTGTAATTACAAAATGGGAATAAAAAATATTTATGAAAGCAAGGGTTAACTTAATTAATAATGTGCAGCGCAGTGATATCCACATATTACATAACAGTGACAAACAAAATAATACATTATCCAATGTTTAAAAGTTATTCAAACCAAAAAGTTATTTATATTTTTATACAATATTTTTTACTGTAGAAAAATATCAATAAATCATAAAAATAACATTAAAAACTAGTAATGAACTTTAAGCTCTCGTAGCAAAAGAGTTCTATAAATATATATATATATTACTGTAGAAATTAATTATAATATAACTTTAAGCAAAAATTTATTAAAATGTTTTTATGAGAACAAAGAAAACAATTTAAAAAAAAAACTAATTAAATACTCGTATCTATCTATAATAATCTTCTTGTTGTTAAATGTTAAGTAGTGACTTGAATGCGTAAAGCATTTTTAGTTGATTTTTGAATATCTTACAACGCTTCTTATAGATTTTAGAGATATTGACAGATTTAGCTATTTATGACATCAAAATATACGTTTTTACTTTAATTCAACTGTCAAGAATGAATTCTGAATTAACAGGCTAAACTAAACTATGGGCTAGTGTTTGACCATTGCCAGTGCCGCCCCAAGGCATTAACTTTGCCAACACATAATTAGAAGAAACTTAATTTGGCAGCCCCAGTGGGCACGCGGCCAAACTGCCTCTGGCACTTTCTATTACGGTAGTGACGTAATGGTTACTATTTCACGAAGAAAAACGAATTAAATCTCTCTCGATTGATATTTTGGTTGAGCCGATTCTTAGGAAAAAATTATCCAGACAAGTGTTGGAGTAATTGTCCGTTCTTCTTAATAACTGAAAAACGGCGTAATATTATTTGAATAATTACAAAAGCACTCTTGACACTCCCTAGCAACTGTCGGAAACTATGCAAACTATGCTTGGCGGAGCTTCAGGCGTAGATATACCTTCAGGTTCGAATGAAGCAAACTATTCAAACTGTCGGGAACTAAAACATATAATGGACTAACTTGGTGAAGCTTTATAACATAGATAGAGCAAATATGGAAGAAGAATTAGAAAAAATAACAAGTATGACGTTTATAATCACCTACTTTAAATGGATATTATTATATTATTTATAATTTATTAATTTTTTGAGATCCATTTCAAATAGTAAATATATTAAACTTTCAATTATTATATCGATTTTTTAAATTTTTATTAGAATATTATTTTATTATTTCAATATTCTAATCTACTTTTATAGATCATTGACTATATTACAATATTATTATTAATTAAATATACATATACTATAAATAAAATTCTTTTTTCTTGACACGTTGAAAAAATTTTTTTATTTATAGTATACGAATATTTAATTAATAATTTCAATTATTATTTTATCAGTTTTAATATTATTATTTTTTATGTAAACGCATGCAGGAGACCACAACCGGTCAAGACCAATGCACTCTATGACGTTAAGCCAGGGAGGCTGGACGCTGCATGCGGGAAACGTGTGTTGTGTTCGTGTTTGTGTGTGGGTTGGGAAGATTGCAAGTGTATATTTATCTGTTTCTTGAAGAGATCCAGATTGTAGGAATTAGGACACACAGACGCTTACCGGTGGCATTAAGGAAGGAACTTTGGAAGCTGCCAGTTCTTGGTCGACATATATTAACCGTGTATGGATGTTCGGCAAGTGTAAGACGAGTTTGTCGGCTGTGAGTGGGTGCAGGTAATATATTGCTTTTTTATGATCAAATGGTCTTTTCTTGAGCGTTTCTTTTCCTCTCTCAGAGTAAAAAGGTGGGTCTTTAGTGTTTATACTTTATAGGATACCTTATTTTTCAGCTGTCTTCCTATTTTGTTTTAATATGGATCATACTGAACACTGTTTATTCACTTGCTGGAAAAAAAGTGAATCTGCAACAGGGTTCTGTGTGATCCGTGTTAAAACAAGGTAGGTAGTATTTATTTTGATATATTTTTTATGTAAGTACATACTGGAGAATACCGACAGATGGTGAAAGTGATTTTTATGTTTCATCTGTGGATTCTATGACGCTTACCATTTTTCATATGGCTAAGCGCCGCATGTGGAATGTTGATCCGTCAACGTCATAGAATACAACCCGATATTCTCGCATTACACTTATTATTTCAGGAATTCACTTTGAATTCTTCACGGAACAACTGTCGTCTACCACCAAGACTGGCTTTTATGGGTAAGGGACCAAATTCTCACCAACCGGGGGCATTTATAGAGCCAATAAAATGATTATTTTTTAATCTTCATCGGGGATCGAACCTACAACCTTCGGTTTGGCAAACAAATGCTTAAACCACTAATCTATGCACGCCGGCGATATTAAAGGACTATTCATTAAATTATCGTTTATATCATAAACTAGTAGTAAGGTCCATCTTAGATATTGGGAAATTGAAAGCAACGTCTTCGACACTCCAAGTGGGCTAACTTGCCGCTTCAGTTCCTCATGCAGAAGTGGTGTAACCTCGTCCCGAGTTGCAGCGGAACCGTCCATCAGCGACAGCAACCACCAAGACTAATGAACTTTCCGATAATTAATTAGAAAGCCACTCCGCCAGCCAGTGACGAGTAGTTGCATCGCAATAATAGGTCCCTGAAACATGACTTACACACCAAAGTGAACTGGAAAGGGCCACAAGGCCTCGAGGGAGCCCTTTGTTCAATCTGTCGTACAACAAGTAAAAAGCAATATTTTCAAACCAAATTAGTACCTCTTATTCATTTGTGTTATCATACATAAATACTGAAAATGAGAGACTCGACCTCTGGCAACAAGTCGCATCAGAGGATTTCATTACTCCAAATGAAAGCCTCACAACTGGTAAGAACCTTGACTGGCGGACCGGGAAATCCCTGAACAGATTAAGAACTGGAATTGGTAGAACAAAGGACAACCTCCAGAGGTGGGGAACGCTTTGGCTGGGAGTCAGTATTGTGCGACTGTGGAGACCTGCAGAACGCCTCACACCTAAGATCGTGCTCCATGTGCCCAACAAGCTGCACATCTCAGGACCTAATGCTGGGCCACACACGAGCTATCGATGTTGCAAAAATAATTTGACGTCGCTGACACGAAGAAGAAGAAGAAGATACATAAATAAATCATAAAATAAGAATATTTTTTCATTTCAAGCTCCCTTAACTTATGATAATTGCACAAGAATTGCAGCAACTAAAATTTTTCAACCGCTAGATTTACCGCTTTTACCCAATTCTAAACTGTATACTTACGCTCACTTGAACGCTGACACAGTCGACAACTGTTCCGTATATATATAAAACCATAGATGATTGAGATAAAACAGCTTTGATTAAAGTTTTTATAATAGTAGCGGGTTAAAAACATATAGACAACAGGATCACAAAATATATCCCAATCTGGCTTCAAATATATTAACTGTATTATTAAAAGAAGCCGATCCTGCTTAAATTCATGCTATTGTAAAATTAATTTATGATTACTTCTAGAATAATAGGACATATATAATATAATAATCACATTATCATTTCAACATTGTAAATGAAATTGAATTAGTAGTATAAATTTTAGAAATGTATTTTTGATTCTTTGTTTTGACCCGTCGAAAACCTATTCATAACCTGCTAACCGGGTATGACGACATATTTCGTCATGCCAAGAAATCAACTGTAGCGGGTATGACGATAAATTCCGTCAAGATACTCTAACGATTAAAATTTAAATAACACTAACGGGCGTGACGAGCTACCTTATTTTGTTTGTTCATCATATACCATGTACATCTACGCATAGAGTTGCACGCACTCACCGCGTCTTTTCTTTTTAACATTAGCAAAATAAAATTCCTTGGTTAACAGGTAAAGTGTGAAAATATTTAGATATATACGTTGATATTCTCAAAACCTAAATTTTCGTCTTACATTTATAACATTAATACTATGTAATTTCAAAAACAATCATAAATCCAATAAATATTTATACAAGTATATAAACCTCGTTTTTATATGAATCACGTTGAGTATGGCTTCTGTTTAGGAGAATGGAATTTTGACTAACTGGTAGTCTTCCCCAATCTAAAATGTCCAAGAGACAACTTGACACAACAGATGTCTCTTGTGATGTGATGACAGTGATGGATGAAGGAAGGCTATGAGTTAGTAGAAATTGCAGTCTCCTACACAAAGGCATGTAAAAACAAAGTAAATAAATAAACATTAAAAATATATAATCAATCTTAAAGTGAATACTGAAAACATTGAAAAAATCTTATTGAAAAATCTTACTAGTGGAACAAGTAAATAGTACGTTTTAACGACAGCACTTTTGATTGCAATTCGTTGAAACGTCAGTTCCAAGAGGTCAGCCACTCAAAGAACATAAATCTTATTAAATCTCATTTGAGAAAGTAACCTGCATCGCGTAGTAACTGAGTACTCGAGAACGAACGAAGTGCCATTTCCAAACTCAGCGCGGAGTCGAGCGGAGTACCAGAGTCTGGAAATATAAAACATCACCCTCTATGCACCCACCACCTCCACCTACTACGCCCACCTTCTCAGTATATGAGATAAGTTGAAACGTTCGATCAACCGTCCCATTGCCATCATAACCGACTTAACTTCTTCGTAATTACAAACTGAAGTAAAAAGCAGGATCATAAAATCATCATGCCGACGGGCATAGCTCAATGGTGAAAGCGTTTGCTTTGCAAACCAAAGGTCGTGGGTTTGATCTCCGACGGATTTTTTTTTTAAAAACACTCAAAAAAAATCTTGTTATAACATATTTATAAGACTTAGTGGTAGACAAAAGTTGTTTCATAAACGTTATGGTTTTTCTAGTCCTTCAATGAACAGAGCAAACGGAAAAAAGTTGAGAAATTTTCATAAAATTCGTTAAGCTGCAAAAACGTAGTTTAATGATTACTTTGCAAATAATTAACATTTTTTTATTTTTCTTAAGGATATGTGAATGCCTGACTATAGTGTTATAACTCGTTTAGCCAACCTCAAAATGGCAACCATCATCTTATCCCCAGCGGAGAACTTTCCATCACCATCTGAAGTAGTAAAATATAATGCTGCACCCGCCCAGGTTCAACCCGCCCCCGCCCACTGTACCCAAGTGGGTCACGCGGTGACCCAGATGGGCGAGGCTGCATCGGCCGGGATCCGACCTCTTCAACTGCTCCTCACCCACATATTATATACACGATATTTAATGTAATAATGACATTATGTCCTCCCTCATCACGTTACACCTCATTGAACTACATCAAATATTACATTTATAAATTATGCGATTTTACACAAAGAAAGTTGCATTTTAAAAAAGGTTTGATTGGTTACATAAGCTTCACTTAATCCTAAATAACTTCTTAGGTTTTCACGGCCAGATTTGATATTGTGGCTTTTGGGTTTAGCCGTGCGTGGCGAATTTCTTTTAACCAATATTTCGACCGCCATTGGAGGTTCTTCTTCAGGATTGATGATTGAGTTGTGATTTATTTGTGAGTTTGTGTCAGAATCAATCCTGAAGAAGACCCCTACAATGGCGGATGAAATATTGGTTCAAATGAATTCGCCACACACGGCTAAGCCCAAAAGCTACAATATCATCCCTTTTGAACGTGTCGCCTTTTTGGTAGGCTTTTAATTGATTTTTTGTACAAATAATATAGACTATATATTTTCTAGCATCAGATATTGCTAACAGTTTTTGACTACAATACAATATATTTTATATTCAGTGATAAAGTAAGTTAATTTTAAACATTACAACAGTAGAATAAATCTGTCATATAAAGGTACAAGTTCTATGTAAAGGTCATGCCTGCTATAGACATATGACGTGTATAGAGGTCAATGAATGGGTTAATTAATTAGTCTATTTCAGGGTTTATTTTAATTTATCGGTAATGAAAGAAAGTTCTGGATTAAACTTGGCAGACTTCCATTGTGCAGTATCATTTAATTTAGATAAATACGGCTAGACTATGTTTTTCAGATACCTGAGAAAAATATATGCAATGTCAAAACAACAGAAGCTTTCAAGAACTTGTTATATTTGTTTTATGTATTTTAAGCTCATTCTTAAAATGCATGTTTTTTAAGAAAATGTTAAACCTGGAAAATAAGACCAAATATTTGCAAAAAAATAATTAGTTAATGCATTACTATCTTACTAAAAAATAACATTTTTTTTTATGTTAACACATACAGGAGAATACCGACATATAATGATAGTAATTCTGAAGTCTCATCTTAAATTCTATGACACTTACCATGCTGCATATGGTTAAGCACTTCATGTGGAGTGTTGCTCCGCCAACGTCATAGACTACAGCCCGAGATTCACGCATCATCCTTTATTATTACAAGAATTTAGTTTGAATGGGTGGTCTTCACGGGACGACTTTCGTCTACCACATTTTTTTATTAATAGGCTATGACTGGCATTTTACGGGTGAGGGATCAAATTCACACCAACCGGTGGTATTTTAGAGCTCAGAAATCGTTTTTTTTTTTAATCTCCGTCGGGGACCAAACCGACAATATTTGGCTTACAAAGCAAACGCTTTGACCATTGAACTATACCTGCCGGCAAAATATCAAACAAAAGAGTTTTTAATTTAATTCAATACTAAAAGGTAAATTTAATTATTTACAAAATAAAAATAAAAAATAGCACGTAAGCACTTTTTCCTATTCGGTATTGAATGTTTTCATGCTAGCGAGGTTGAGAGTTAAACCACAGGAATCGCTCGCATGCAGTGGTTTTATTGTCAGAGAAGCAAATTGCATCTCATCTACATATTTACTAAGTGATATACGATACATCAACTTAGCTGAAAGTATGTACTTAAATATTAATTAATGATCCTAAATTAAAAATATTTTTTAACATTACAAATACAAAAATTCCAACGCAGAAAGTGTATGACAAAAAAAAAACAGATAATTTTTCAAAAGCTCTGTTAAACTGCTCTCTCGTCTCGGGGCAACCTTTTTATTTATCGCGCTTTTCTTTTTTTGGGGGAAGACATTAAAGGATAAGCAAATAATGCGATTCCGGCTTTATGCGACCGCACAGATTTTCAAAAGGAAAATATAAAAAGGGCAAAGGGACGCTTCTTTGCTGCAAATTGGGACACTGCGGGACGGGATAAAGATACACGCTCACCATAAATTGCCCGTAATACTTCCTGGATCGAAGCACATTTCCTGTTGGATCGTAAGTATAATCCTAAGTAGCTATAGAAGCAGCCGCTGCAGCCAAGGAAATATTTACGGAAGAACAAATTTGAAAAATTCCTGAACCGTTATATTTTCAGGCAAACAAACACCTGCAAAAGGTTTCAGCGATCAGGTAGACAAGCAGGAGTTCAATAAAAGTTTAGTAATGTAATAAATAAACAATCAAATGATATCAACAATACTGTATAAAAGTTGTTCGCTTATTATATCAATCTAATTCCAACGCTTTCTTTTCAAATTGAAAAAAGATATTAAGTGCTAGAAGTATTCTTCTTCTAATTATATTTTAGAATAAACTAGTATAATAAATTTACCATTTTCATTCCTCTTCCATCTCTTTTACCACATTTTTTTCAAGCATGCATTCCCTTCACTTTCATCAAATTAATTATATACACGTTATCTGATTTTATAAAAAAAAAATGACGATAAATAATTATACATTCTGTAACATAATGTCACTTTCTAAAAATTGCTCTTAATTTTTTTTTTTTTATCTTGTGGAATTTGTTTAAGAAAAATCATGTTTTAAAGCAATATAATCATAATTAAAATGTAAATAAATAAAAAAATTTCAAACATTCAAAGAAAAAAGTCCAGAATTTGATGTTATAAGAAATGATTAAAAAAAATATTTATTTAATAAAAAGATAAATAATCGTTTACGTAGAAAAATAATTTGATTACCAGCTAAAGTAATAACGCTTATTTTGATATTGCGTTACATTTGATACAACTGCATTTAACGATATGAGTATATGGATAGAAAGACGGACTAGCCACACGGTTGCCTTGAAAATGGCAAAAATATTGTTCTCATACACTCATGTTCTTCTAATTGCAACTCATCTATAGAGTAGTTGACGCAGGGTAACATAACTAAACCTGCCTTTTATTTCATGTCTTCTAATTCTCATCGTGATACAAGCAGTAGCCTTCAGAACTTATTACTTATTACTCATTAGAATTTGAAAATACGAGTATGTAGCTCTGATGTTTCATATCTGGTTGTTAAGAAACTTATTTTTTATTTTTAATGCCATATCTGCTCTAGAGATGGATATGGCAGATTGATATATTTATTTAAGAGATGTCGGTGCTTTCATGTTTCTAAAATATATATTTATCTAAAATACCACAAGATTTCAGGCGGCAGATAATGTCAAATTTGAACATAAAACCAAGTACCCTTGTCAGAAAATGTTCATATATATGTCAAATAATGTCAAGCAGTTTATTTAAATTTCACGAGTCTGGTAGTTATAGAAAGTGCTGGCAATACCTAAACCTTACATTTAAATAATAATATGAAACGTTTCATTTCTTCATCGCACTCAGGAATAGCGTACGAACGAGACGCCGCCCTACACAACCATTGGAAAACTGTTTCACGTATTTTTTTCAGTACCGTTCATTAGGCGTTATTTGATTGACGTATTTTACGTATGACTCTCCCTGATGTTGTAGCTCATGTCCATTTATTATGGCACCAATGATCCCAGTGGGTCGTAAGATGGGTTGCAAGAACATGTTTGCGTAAAATACTGCCAGTATAATGATTCAACTTTTTAAGGAATGATGACGGAAAGACCAGACAAGGCAACTTTCCATACTACAGGTCTCGTGAACTCGGACAAGAGGTATAGGGAGACCGGACTGGAACATGTTCTACGGATTCCGTAGGAGAGCATTAATTACAGCTCCCTTTTCTTCAAACGCCGGGGCTCGCGCAGTCCTATAAGGTCATCAAGTACTAAGATAACTATACATATAATGTTCTGGACGGTTCTACGGGAAGCAGAGCTGACGCAAAATGGGGCGAGGACCAAGGCGGCTGACAAAACTTTGTGGTGGCGGCTAGTGATATCCATATACTCCAGTTAGAGGAGTAGACATGCTAATGATCAATGATTTCTTTTGGCAATAGTGCACAAAATATTACGACATAATACGACAGCCACCATCTTAAATAGTCATCCAAAGAATGGAGATTCAAATCTGATTGGGAAATGTTATTTAGGTTCCATAGAAATTCTTCAAAAGAAATCTTAAGTGGTTTCAACCTCCAAGTCAGTTAGCAGGAATTTTACTTAGAATAAACTCAGAGTGTGTCTGAAGATATGCATGATGTGGGACGTGATGAAGACCATGGCGATTGAACTTTTTATAACCAATTTGTAGCTCTAATGCGATATAGATCGATTTTCTGTCAACTTTTCCGCTGCGTCTACTTCTCAGCTGGCTGTACATAACATGATTATCGTCTTAACAATGCATGGGATAAATAAAATCGTTCGTTTATAGTAAGCGATAAAATGGGAAACAAATAACAAAAGGCGTTAAAGGCGTGTCGATTCCCCATTACAGATGACCTGTTTCAATGGATGCTGTGACCCGGAACAGCATTCTCTCTGGTATCAAAGTGATGGCATGTTTTTTGGCAGTGTTAAAAATGGTCTGATTTCCCGATTTCCTACTGCAGCTTCCGTCAGTTGCAATGGACCATTTTTTTGCAACAAAAATCTAACATCAAAAGAGAAATATTACACTTGTACGGTTAATACCAATAGTAATATTTAATTTATTAGACACATACACGTTATGCATAAATACAACGCAGAAAAAAAAACATTGAAATAATTTTTATTATACCTTTTCTGATTAATATACGGTATATCTTATGCAATACAAATCTTAATTATCAATAGAAAACTGTAAAAGTAGTTTCTCGGTAGATAAGCGAATTCAATTAATATTGAACGTGGACAACAACTTGGATGAGTCACCGCCTGTTACTAACCGAGTGTCATCGGTTGGGTAGAGCCCCTCCTTAGGAACAAAATAGTCCAACCCACAACAGCATCGTGCATATTGTTCGACTCTTCAAAAAAATCTGATAAAAAATCAAAAATTGACTTCAAGTCTTCAAGTCCGTAATTCTGCATTTAAGGTCGTTGGTTTACTATTATTTTAACTGTTTGCATAACAGTCGAGCACTATACTACTAATGTGCATGAGTGGAGGACCAGGTCATGTTATTCCAATTTAAGAGTAAATAAAGCATGTTCAAGTAAAAACACATCACAAATTACGAGATTCTCAGTCGAACAATGGGTGGAAAAGAAGCTAATAAAAATAAACTCAAGGAAGTGATTCTCTTAGATCGGTCACATTATGTTCCATGGCAGTATTTTTTATGATATAATATAAGGGAAGATTTACTGCAGAACGCGCCCCAAAAAGAGTATCTCAAAGTATTTAAGGTCATGACGTGCATCAGATTATGATTTTGAAAGTCAACAGGTGGACTTAAAACATGAGTATAATATTAGCTACAAGTATCATATTTTAATACGTTTGTAATTGATGTTAACTTTCATATCGTTATTGTTAAATTCAATCAAATGTTGAAGTGGTATCAATACTGAGGAAAATTACAAAAAAAAAATATTTTCTTAAAAAGTTTTTCTTCTGTTGGATATTTATAAATCACCGAACAGGAAAGGTTAATTATTGCGCGTTGACAGAGTTATCTTTTTGATGATTTCCTCTCGATTAGTTCTCGGTTTCTCTTTGATGGGTGCGTAACTCGATTCCAATTACTTTCCAGATTCGGAAGGGCAAACATTTCCAGCCTCCGAAGGACAAAAAATATTCCAGACGTCAGAGTTAATACTCCTCACGTCAACAGCGCTCTGATCACTCGGGCTCTTAATTTGCTTTTACAAAGAAATCAAATATTGTATTACAGAGAAAATGAATTTGGGACGATTTAATTATTTTTTATGACGGAACGAAAAATATAACGAAACATTTTTTCAGGGATATCGTTCATTTTCGACCGACTTTTTAAAATACTTAGGTGCAACAACATTTCGTATCTCCTTCTCTACTGAATTCTATTTATTGCAGCTTTCATCAACTTAATATATAACATGATGAAATCAAAATAAATAACTTTTTAGGATATCACGGCTAGATTTGGTATTGTGGCTTTTGGCTTAAGCCGTATGTGGCGAGTTATTTTCTTTCAATATTTCAACCGCCATTGCAGGGATCTTCTTCAGGGTTCACAACCTCATCAACCTTGAAAAAGACCCCTGAAATGGCGGTCGAAATATTGGAAGAAAATAACTCGCCACATACGGCTTAAGCCAAAAGCCACAATACCATGATGAAATGATAAAAAAATCAATCTTCATTGACAAAAATATGGTACAATTTTTCAGCTGTTACTTTAGAAAAAAAATGTTTACTGTTACTATTCATTTTAGAAACTAGATACTTTAAACATATATAACAACTAAAGTTGAATATACTCTTAAAAGTAAGTTAATAAAAATGCGCTAATTTGAATAATATTGTAATCTCATTATATCTATATGCCATGTTTACGTAAACTTCTTCTTCTTCTTAGTATCAATCCGGTGGATTGGTTTGCAGCAACAGAATCTTGCATCTCGATCTCCATTCCTCTCGGTCCTCCGCAACCCTTTTCAGCTCAGCATAAGCGCTACAATTCATGTCCTCGAATACTTGCTGCAAATACTCCCGTCTAGGGCGCCCTCTACAGTTTCTACCCTCAACCATCCCCTCCACAATATCGTGAAGAAGACCATCGTGGCGCATGATGTGACCAATCCATCGGGCTCGCCTCTCTGAGATGGTTATTATTAGGTGCGTAAACTTCATAAAGTCAATATTTAACGGTAGATATTTAAGGCATTTCGTTTTTTCAAGAATGCAGGTATATAAAAAATACTTAATTATTAAACATTAAAAATAACGAAAAAATTTCACATAACTAAGCAATGTGATAATACAGCTGAGAAATATTGCCTATTTCCTTGAATACACCTCAACAATATACTCCAACATATCGCATACAATTCTAATAACAGATTTTTAATACTCTTTCTCACCGGAAAATATTCAGTTTTCTGAAATAACAAAGCTCCTGTTATTAAGTTAATGTTCGAACCGAGCCGTCGGAATACGAATTTCTATAAAAAAATGTATTTCCAGGAACACGATAATTAAATTGTACTACTATATTATTTCCTTTCTTAAGCAGCATTAAAATTTGGTGTACAAATTTTTTATTCATCATCAGCCTGTGTCCGTCCACTGTTGAACGTAGGCCTCCCGCATGAGTCTCCATCCTCTTCGATCCTCCGCCTTCCGCATCCAGGTCACTCCCGCTATTCTTCTTATATCGTCAGTCCATCTTGTAGGGGGTCGGCCAATGCTTCGTTTGCCAGTTCTTGGGCGCCATTCCAATACTTTTCTTCCCCATCGACCGTCGTCTCTTCGACAGATATGACCTGCCCATTGCCACTTGAGTGTGCCTATTCGTTGGGTAGCATCCACTACTTGAGTTCTTCTGCGTATTTCCTCGTTTCGGATTCTATTTTTTAGCGACACTCCGAGCATGGATCTCTCCATAGCACGCTGGGTGACTTTTATTTTATGAGTAAGACTTGCTGTCAGATTCCACGTCTCTGCGCCATAAGTTAATACAGGGAGGACGCATTGGTTAAACGCCTTAGTTTTAAGGCATTGCGGAATTTTCGCTTTAAAAATGTACTTTAGTTTTCCAAATGCTGCCCATCCCAGTTGTATGCGCCTGTCGATTTCTTTTGAGAAGTTATTTCGCCCTAGTTGTATTACTTGTCCCAGATAAGTATAGTCATTTACAACCTCTATTTCTGTTCCTCCAATGGAAATAGGATCAAAGGTCTGTGAAATATGACTATTAATCATGGCTTTTGTTTTATCCATGTTCATTTTCAGACCAATTTTGTTCGACGCTTCATTGAGGTCGTAGAGCATGTCTTGGAGCTTGTCAGGTGATTCGGCTATTAGCACTATGTCATCGGCAAATCGGAGGTGAGAAATGTACTCTCCGTTAATATTTATTCCACATTTTATCCAGTACAGCAGTTTAAAAATATCTTCTAGGGCGTTTGTGAAGAGTTTTGGAGATATAACATCTCCTTGTCTAACACCTTTGTTTATAGAAATATTGTTAGTGCTATCATGGAGCTGGACCATCATTGTTGCAGATTTGTAAAGAGATTTTATTATCTCTATATACCGATAGTCTATTTTGCAGCGTTGTAGTGAATCTAGCACTGCCGAAGTCTCGATTGAGTCAAATGCCTTTTCATAGTCTACAAAGGAGAGGCAGAGTGGCTGATTATATTCTTCGGTTTTCTGAATGATTTGTCTTAGCGTGTGGATATGATCAATTGTACTAAAGCCTTTCCTAAACCCAGCTTGCTCTCGAGGTTGAAATTCATCAAATCGACCCGTAAGCCTGTTTGTTAAAATTCTGGAGAATACTTTATACACATGGGAAAGAAGGGAAATGGGTCGGTAGTTTTTGAGCAGTGATTTATCCCCTTTTTTGTGGAACAATATCACAATACTCGTACTCCATGTCGCCGGGGTTTCTCCATGTTCTATTACCTTGTTGAATAGTTTTTTAAGCTCTTTCAACAGAGGGGTTCCTCCTACTTTCAGAAGCTCAGATGTAATTCCGTCTTCTCCAGGGGCTTTGTTGTTCTTAAGTTGTTTTAGGGCCGATTTAATTTCGAATATACTTATATCTGGGATGTCTTCAGACCAGTTTTTTATTGTGTTAGTCAAAACACTACAGCATCGGATACTATATATTTTGAGATTGTTTATCAACATGCATCTGTTAACCCTCCACAAAGCACAAATGCTCAGTTTCTCGTATACGGTAGACACCTTTGGATTGGAGGCCTAAGATACCTTTTCAAAAGCTTTAATTTAAAAAATACGTCTGATAAATGTAACAGATGATATCAAATTTATATCACATAAATCACAGATGTTTAGTAGCATAAGTATCTAATAAATAACTCTTTCGTCCTCTTGCTTCCCATATCTATTCCATATCTGGAACATATGGTCACCATAAATTGCCAGAACTTAGTTCTGTCAGCTGCTACTGTCCATTTGGCCTTCTAGGACATACCGAAACCTGAAGATCCACTTGGGAATATATATGATTCCCGAAAACCTCCAGAGAATAAGTCTAAGTGCTTGAAAAGGGAGCAGCTGTTTTATCCGATTTCCGATTATCATATTAGAATTTGGGTTAAGCCGCCCCTTAGGACAAAATGATACAGACTTATCATCAGTTTCTCTCAAAAATGCGATTAACAAATCACACAAAAATATGCCTCGGATATATGCCTGAACATATAATTTATATTCTTTTGATATAAATATTTTGCAAAGAGAATTTAAAGGTTCATATGATAAGTAGACACCAAAATCCATAACGAAATACTTGAATATCAAATATGATAGAGAGAGGTGGGTGCAATAAGCATATTCCTTACAAGAATAAACCATTTGCAAAGTGATACATCACAATAAAATACAAAATAGCAGACAGCATATTCAAGTGTATCGAGTAATATAATACGAGACGAGTTAAAAGCATGTCATAAATAAGTAAACATAAAATATTCCCACGGCACGGGATGCAATACATCTTGAGGCATATAAAAATAGACCTAGACGGTAAAACGTTTCCAATTCCAGAAATTATTTTTCGATCCTTCCTTGGGGCTGTCCGGAAAAAAGGGTCCGAGTAAAAATATCTGGAAAAGTTTGGTCGATCGTCTCGCTCTTTGATATCGGCACATTCAAATACAGTATGAAAAGTTCATACCATGCCGATGTATGGTGAAGAGTTAAAGAGCTAACCTGGCATGCAAACGGTTGCGAGATCAATAACGAGCGAATCTCAAATAATAAAATTCTTGTTTAAAAAAAATCAAGCCATTTATCATTTACGAATATCAAAATACCCAGTTCATATGCCACTGACTGCATTACCTGTAAAAAGCGTTGCCCATGCTTAATTATCTATTTTTTCGATATTCGTGACGTAAACACTATCACCCATTTACAGTTTCTTATTGATCAAATCAGTATCATTTTAGAGGTGCAATATTCTTATGATGTTGGCGAATATGCACTCCATGTACGTAATTAAATAGATAATATTGTACGCCTTGTTTAAGCATGGATCACTCTGAGCACTGATGAACTTGCTTGATGACTGCAGTTATAAGAACTATGAATAATTCATCACTTCCATCGTATACAAATGTACTGAAGTATAAATGAATATTAACTGAAAAAAATAAAGAGTTTCTCTAGAGATTACGTGGAGTTTAAGAGTGAGGGTTGATTTTAAAATTGTTTTTCAGTGTGTTCATTTAAAACATAATCATTGATATTGTTCGTGAATGACATTCTGCAATAGTAACGTCAACGAATCAAGATTAACGGCTTAAAAATATGCTCAAATCGTAAAAAATAATTCATAGAATCGCATTAAAATATTTATATTGACTGTCATCCTATAGCAGTATTTTACTATTTGCTTTTGCATATTTATTTTTTTAATGTTAAAAGTTCTGGTAGAATGTCACTCTCTTTTTAAAGCTTTCTCAATTTTTGTCAACGAAAAGCAGTCTTTTCACTTTTGAACCATTACAAAATAAAAATAAAACATTTTTTGTGTTTAAGTTTTCTTTTAAAAATATTTCCTCGTGATGATGTCGGTCGGGCTCACAATGTCCGGCTTTGAGTCTTTTCTAGAAAAAGCTCCATTGTGAGCTCTTGAGCTTTTGACTCAAAAAAACTAGAGGGATTCTTAAAAGGAAACGTGAAATACAAGGTGAGACGATAACACGCAAAATACATTGATCATTATTTTCAATGAGACTTACACAATATGCAAAGACTCAAAGGAAAAACGCAAAAACACTAACCACCCTTGTTAAACGTTTTTTTCCAATTATTGAAAATATTTTAGGCATATACTTTTTTCTTACTCACGTACGTCATACGGGATAGTGAAAAATGAAACATTCTTGGCGCCCGAGTTTTTATGTTCGTATGCTTAAGGCGGTCAAGTAAGCTATCGAGGTCACTGGCCAAGATTCCGCCCCACCCCACATTGTGCCATCAATTAAATGTATTTGTATCTTATACTGTACACTTTTCCAACCTTATAAGGGTTTTTTTTTACCATTAAAATGATTATATAAAATATACCTTAAAATCTGTTATGTCAAATTCAATAAAATTTAATATATTGTTAATTAAATTTTTAAATTATTTAATTACAGGCTTACAAGACACCATTTTAAGAGGCCTATACTCTAAGATATCTCTCAAAAGTCTATCTTGTTTGGTAGCCACGTGTCGAGGGAAAGTTATGGCGTTAAGAAAAAAAAACATATTTTATTTTTCCTTTACGATTATCAAATAATATAAAAGTAAGATTATAAAATAAGAAAAACTATGAAAAGAGTGTAACGATGTTATATTGAAAGTTCGTAAAAAGTTTTTATTTCACTCACAGCCGAGAATACAAAAACGAAAACATTTTTAGAAACTTTTCATGAAACATTCCACTATGTGGGTTTAAACCCGCAGCGATGACCTTCACGAACATCATATATATAAAGCTTTGACCTTTTTTGCAAGTACAGAGTGGGTACAGAGCGAGGTACCTGTATGTATCTCGCTCACTCATTACTTCAACAGTATTTTTTGTATTCTACATACGATTCATTGAATTAATTGATATAGGAGTATTTACTTGTTAGAAAATAATCCACAAAGACAAAAATGAAGCATTACATAGTTTATCAACAACTAAAACACATTAAAATTGATAGCACATATATTTTTCGTCTTATTGTTTGAAAAAACAATAAAACTTATTGTTATCTAATCGTAAATACATACAAACTGATATCCCCTGTCTTAATAAAGCCGACAAGTCGCGAGTTCGTCACGTGACCGCGTGGATTAACAACACAATGAACTTGTTTTTTGAAACACATTTCGCGTTTGTTTTTATTACAGAATTGATTTTTCGTCTGACCATTGAAAAGTTAACTGAAAACTACCGAGACCTGTGACATCCAGCGCCACCAAGATAGTCGCGGCAAAAAAGTAAATTAAAGATGACAGTTGCACCAACATGAAATGGAGCAACCGTCATAACAAATAAAATGGCGTATGCAAATGCCGTGTATTTTTATATAATTAAGACTAACATTAATAGATGTGCATGTCATGCGAGCGAACAAAAATAAGAGACAAAAGATCGTTTTTCGAGTATTTTCGGTACCGGCCTAAAAGAGCTATATCAAGCTGATATCAATACAAATATAGTATTTACTGTATACAAAAAAAAATATACGTTCAAAGAAAACTATTCATAATTTTAAATTCATTTTGCGAGTAACGAAATTTATTTAATTATTCATAAAAAACATACACCTTTTTAAATACATTAGTGTCCATCTTTGTGTGTCTCACTCTAGGCATTCGATTCGATTTTTAAAGTCTCCTGCATGCGTTAAACAAATACAACCAATCACTAAAAATACTTCAATCGTACAGAGTAAATATTGAATTTTTTCTCGCAAATAACTTCAAATAAAATGATTTTCCGTCTGTCGGCGGGATATTTCTCGAATACCGCCCGCGACAACTTTCGCGTCTTTCGCGAAATTTCTCGGGCGTGCTTTTTTATTGCATAAACTCGTAAATTCGGTGAAATCTTTTCGATGCGGAACAAGGTAAATAGAACGAATTGAGATAAAACAAAATGAGCCTTTTCTAAGACAACTTGCCGCCCCAGCATGCTCAACGAACAACGACTAAAAGTGAGCCGAAGCTTGTTTAAATTAAAAAATATTATGAAATAATTTAGTTTATTACATATAACATTCCTTTTTTCTAAAATTTTCTTTATATATGAAAAAATTCTGTCACCTAAGAAAAAAAATATGCAACCGTAGGGTTGGTTTGTTTTTCAATTTACAATTTCAATTTATTTTCTTTTAGAAACATTACAAATAACAATATTTAATTTATTTCTAAAACAGGATAAAATAACAATTTATAGATAACTCAATAATAATAGAATCATTTAAAAACTCCAAGAGCCCGCTAAACAGAAGACTCCATGAAATTACTTTGATAAATAAATTCGTGGAGCTCATGTCGAAACTGGGCTTCTCTCAAGTGGAATATATCAATATTCGAGGCGATATCGTTGAACAGTCTGATCACTCTCCCAAGAGGCATAGTCCCTGGCAGGTTAGTATTACCTCTAGGAAGAACAAACAATCTGTGCCTTCTTATCCTTAAATAATTGTCAGGGACAAACAAACCAATTTCAGGATTTCTGAACACGCCGGGCACTAGAGTGCACTTTGAGAACACCTGCACAGAATTTAAGCGTTTTTTGACTTTATAATAAACAACAAGATGAAAATAAGAAAATTCGTTAGATAAAGATATTAGTACGTGCAATGTAAAATAGTAGAAATTCTCCTCAAATCTGGCCGTTAAAATCTTATTAGATATGTTATTATGTTGTACATTGAGTTTCAGTTTGAAAAGTTTATGTTATCTGTATCGATGGATAAACAAATTTATATTCCAAAAAACTGTTGAAAAAACAGCAATGAAATAGAACGCTAATTTGATAAATATATTTATCTTTTCTTTAACTATAAAACGATTTGTTTAAATTTTTGTTATAATAAACATTATATTTTAAAGGTAGTATTTTAAGAGAAATCGTATATCGGGAAGATTTTTTTACGAATAACGCATTTAACCAGTTTTGGTATCGATCGACACAAATATACACACAATCCTACGGTTATAATCCTTTTGGTATATTCATATTTAATGAATTTCTTTACAAAATATTTGGTTATTTATTAACTATTTCATAAATGCACAATAAATAATTAATAGCTTCGAAAAGTATTTTTTTTTTAAACAAAATATATTTAAAAGTTTGAAGAACCTTTGGTGATCCGACTGTGACTTTGGACCGAATATAACAAGACAAGCAAACGCTTAAAAACTTACTGTATTTTAAATACAGGCAGCTTATTAAATGCAAGGCTTTTGTTGGGGTTACGGTGTTTGCCGGGAGGGGCGCTAACACGCAAAAGGCTTTATTTATCTTCGAGTCTGTCTGTGAACTGGTGGACTGTAAAATGGTCACTCTCCGATCGAAGAAATGATTTCATAAATCGACTTCGAGACAAACGCAGAAGATTAGAAAAGCTTTTTAAAATTTGAATTTTTCAATATCGTTTGTTTGCCCAAGCGAACGGCAGAAAACCGTCCGCCAAAATAAAAGATTTATAATAAATATTTCGTTGTGAAAAGTTGCTGTCATTTTGTTTTCTTTGCTTGACTTTTGTGCGATTTTTTTAAACGTTTCTAGTATTTACATTTTTTTCGTGTTTCTAAGATCAGATACAACAAACTAGATTGGCAATACTCATATCCATTTTTTTAGAGTGCGATGCTTAATTGTCGATTTCCAAAATTTTTATTGATATTTTTATTATAGACCAAACGTGTTTGTGTTATGAATGTCCTTTTATAGGCCTTAAAAATAGACTGCCAGTCACAATCAACTTTTTCTGATAGTTTCTGACATTCATATTATCGATAAACGACGCTATACAGAACCAAAATTAATTTCTTATAGTCGGCAGAATCTTACTTAGGCTCGATATAAATTCGGCACATTTATCAACAATGAGACTTCTCTTGTTAACAGTTGCTAACAATATGCTATCAGCAGAGAAAAAGCATAGCTAAATTAATCATCTATTGAGTATCATAGTTAATATCATGAATTTTCACATATTATGACTGTGTTATTATTCTATGAAGATATAGTCTACCATATCCACTCCATAATTGGAGTATATGGATACCAAAAATTTAAGTTTCACAGTTCTGTAAGCTCAGATTGTCTATGCCTTTTCCCAATTCACTTGTATACCAGGAGGTCCACATGGAAACATGATGGTTCCAAGGGCAAGAGTCCGCGAACTTGCATGGACTGCGACTGTAGTACCAGAGAAATATTTGGTTGTTCAATGATCTGGGGTTTTAAGCAGATCCCATGATCAGCCCAATGCTCCCGAGGCCTGGAAAGTTTTGTTTTGTTTTTAAAAGGTGGCTCAACCCTACCGGAGGCATGTATAGAGCTTAGATTTGATAAAAAAAAGCTTTGTCGGAATTTGAACCAACACCGTCTGAATAACAAACAAACACTCTTACCACTGGACTATGCCACCCCTTATAGAGATATGAAGGCTAAAAAACATACGAAAAAAAATCACAAAGCTTATCTCTTAATATTTATTTATTATATATAAAAAGAGATAAGCTTTATGTTCTTTTTTATATATATAAAATTAATATTTTTATATATATGTTTATTTTATATATATTTGTATATATATTCTTTATATATATAAATACTTAGAAATAACATTAATTTACTAACAATATCAAATGCCCGTTTCTATTATACCGGCGTAACTATTGCGTTCATTATAGTTTTTCCAAAAATTGTACTAAATAATAATGAACTTTATACAACACAACAAAACTCTTATTATGTGGTTATCCAATTAGGACATCATAAAAGAAGTATCGTCCAAAAGTAACTTTCAGTAAATGTAAATTTTAAGTGTCGCCTTTCAGTTCCGCGCCCGTTTCCGCTGCATCTCTCGAAAATGAAATTAAAAACTTGTCCCTTGCAAAAAGGGAAAAATGCAATTCGTGTTGCGCAGAAAAGGGAACGTGGGAAGTTTGTAGGGAAGTGGAAAAAGTATAACCCAGGAAGGTGGAGTTTATGGTTTGTATATATAAATACATACAAGGAAATTTGTATGATAGAAAAATTTCATCTGCAGGTTTTATGACACTTATTTACTATTTTTAAAGAAAACAAGGTCTTTATGAGTCAGGTTGTGTTTTCAATGTAACTAAAATTTAGCCTGGCATTCGCGCACTGACCATTTTTAAGCCTACCCTATATGCGAGTGTGATTGACTTTTTGGATGTTTATTTTTTATTTTTTGTTAAGTAGACAATCACATCAAAAACATTATAGACGTATTTAAAACATATTGGTTCAATATATATCATACAAAAAAACGGGAATCGTCTGTTAACAAAAACCCTGAAGAGATTGAGATTGAATGAAGGAGAAAAAACAGGTACTTTGAGAACATTCAAGAGGTTACCGGTGGCATTTATTGACAGAATAAATCATTTGTTGTATTATTTCATGGTGTATAACTTTTTTATTTTGGCATTTGGTCACATAGACATAACTTCAAACCAAACTACTACATAAAAATTACTTAGGTCTCCTAGAAATACGATTTATCAATTTGATACAATGCTTCGTTGGGCTTCGATCCCGTGATAACTTGTACACAAGTAGAGTCACTCTCCTTGTGTCCCGCGTGTAGTGTAGTGGGTTGTTATGGGTGGGTAGTGGTAGGTTTTTAAAGTCAGTTGCAAAAGACGGGACCTCTTTATCGGAAATTCCCCTACATTTCCATGACAAAGCTTTCAATAGTTTTTTGTTTGAAAGGGCAACACAATGGAACTTTTACTCGGTCCTTCGAACTGACCGAACGCCACAAAAAAACATTTATTATATTTCCTTTTGTTGAACGTTATAAAAATACAAAACGTTCATCTGTGACATTCATATTTTTATTATAAATTTATTATTAGAGAATTAATAACAGATTTATGAAAAATATGGTTTGTGATACTTGTTTTTTTACTAATATTGGTATATTTATGTAACGAAAAAATTTACAATATATAAATATCATACGCCGTAGTAAATTTGACATTTTTTTTTTTGTAATCAATCAATTTCATCTAAGCTTCACTTTAAAACTAGTAATATACGAGTATGTAAATTGATTTTCTCTTTTTTAGTAACATCCTCCTCTCTAAAAAGATGGTTATTCAGTCGCGTGGTAGCAGGATGAGGAGCAGATTAACAACTCAAAGACTTTTCCTGAAGCACATTAACATATATATTTCGATAACTTTACAAACTTCTGGCCCGGACCTACTCACAGCATTCAGGCCAGGCCAACGTAAATCGAACTTTCGTCACGGTCGGGGGAATACTGACTGTGGCACCTCACCGTGGTCAGTAGCACCCAGCGCCACAAGTGGTGATCAATATAACTACCGTCACTCCCGTGACCGGACTTGTGTAAAATGCCAATATGGCGACACATATATGTATGACAAGCGAACAGAAATAACAGACGAAAGATTGCATATCGAGGTATTCTGTACCAGTCAGCAAGGGCTACGCCAACACAATCATGCTTATGTCATTAGTTATCACAACAAAAATCTAAAAATAGGAAGAAGTAACTTGTGTAATCAGATAAACTCTCTCTAGCTTAAGTCCTTTAAACATTTACAACACTTCCTAACTTCACTGTACTAGATTATATTCTAAATTATATTATATTGCAATAGTATATACGGATTTCAAAACATTTTCAAATTAAAAATTACAAGACTAGGAGACAAATAACCAAAATAAAAATAAATAATTGGATGTATTTTTTTATCAAAAACCTCTTGTGTTTTTTACATGTCGGGACAAGAATGTAGTGAAGCACTTTTTCATATATTTTTTTCGCCTAAAATATTTTTTTTACATTGCACACACGACACCCATTACAGGCATTAGAGCACAAGGCGCCGCGTCTTTATTGATATTCCTTATTTCCCGCAGTGATAGTTTTATTTGAACTTCCCGCCTCAACTGCTCCCAGTCCCGCAGTTCATTATTCCATTATGATCCCTCTCCTAGCCCCCTCCCATAGCCCGCCCCTCTGTGTCCCATTTTCGCAAACCTAATCCAGAGATACGCATTCGCTGCTCATTTCAGAGCATATCCCCTTTCTATCTCGATAATTACTTCTTTGTATTTTTAGCGAGATCTCCACGAATTCCTTACCGATTATATACAGGTATATATGTCATATATTCTCCCAATTTGGAGCATGTGACAACCACAATCTGTAATTAATAAACATGTTATTGCAGATATTGTAGCTTGTAAGCATTACCCAAAACAACTTAAAATATTTTCTTGAATGAGCTCTTACTAAGGCAGACAAAACGCTTTGGTTGTTACTTGATCTTGAAGTAAGTCTAAATATTTTTCTTAGTTGACAAGACAATGACTAACCGATGTAGGCAAAATATGTCGTCAACCAATAAAAATATGTGGAACAATTCAACAAAATCTTCTGTTTATATTTGATAAACGTTAAATCAGTATGATATAGCCCTTGCTGACTGGTGCCAAAAATCTCAATTTACAATCTTTCGTCTCTTATCTCTGTTCGCTTTACGGACATGTAGGTGTCGCCATATTGGCATTTTGGACAAGTCCGGTCAGGGTGTGAGGTTATTTATGTACATGTCTGCTGTGATTGGTGCGCCATAAATTCTGTGCATCGCCACTTACGGCGCTGGGCGACAGCCCATTACGAGCGCGCTTAGTCGTCAGTTAAAAATCTCGTCCGGCCGGCGAAACGTCATGTAATGGTTGGATAAGGAAATCGAGTCTTTATTAAACATAAATGCGAATTGTTCTGAAAACGTGCAAGTTCTTTGCTTAGTGATCTGCTCCTACATCCTTCATCCACGGCCACGTGACGAACCCGTCGCCTTTTTGAAGACGGGGGATGTCAACATAAATATTTGTCTAAAATTGACTTGTCAAAATCAATGTAAGCAGCCATGTACCCGTTAATATTGTAGCAGTTAACTATATTCGCATAAAAATTATTTTTGGCGGAATCCGCAATATAAATACATTTTAAACATTTTCTACTGTTATTCTATTTGTATTGTAACTTATAATATCAAAAAACGTTTTGTATAGTCTATATTATTAATACAGTCGATTCCGCTTAATTAGGGCACCGCTAAATTGGGACAGCCGCTTATTTGGGACAAATCTCAAAGAACAGAAACCAAACTAAGATACCAATAGTAAATTTATATGTTTAATTGGGACAACATTCTGCTTAATTGGGACAGTAAATTTAAGATCACAGCACATATATGTTACATATATTCTCAAGAAAAAATATGTACAAAGAATTTGATATGATGCGTTGTCTTAGCCCTACATCCGCACTGAATATCTGTGCTGATTTTGTAGAAGTGAAATGTTACAAAAAAAGACAGACTACACTTGACTTATTTTCTCATTGAATAAAATTGTATGTACCTACCCATTTATTATTTTAATTGGATTTTTTTTTCTTAAAAGTTTATATTAAATATTTGTAATTTATATGATAATTTATATTACCTATATGTAATTTACAGTTTCCAAGAGTTTATAAAATAAAATTATTGAAAAAAAATGCATTATTTTATTTTATGTGTGTATTACTGGTTAATGGCCTTAGTTACCATAACCAAATAAATGAATTTAAAAAAAGTGAAATTCGCTCAATTGGACCAGCCACTTAATTAGGGACAAAATGCCCAAGTCCCGATGTGTCCCAATTAAGCGGAATTGATTGTATATTATATCAAATTTCCTCCAGCGCAATAAATTGAAAGACCTGGGACTTGAATCAGGCAGCTTGTTTAAACATTATGGCGGCAATTTGTAGCGATCTTATGATCCAACTACGAATTATATACTCGTATGGATGGATAATACACCAAATATGAAAATCCGAATCAATTAACGTTAAAAACTAATACATTAATCGTGACAAGAAGAATAACAAAAGTGAAAAATAAAAATTTTGTAACATATTAAATGTACGTATGTTATTGACAATCACCTTAGGGGAAAACGCTTCGTCGCTTAACTTTATTAAATGAAAAATGGCTTTCAAACGACGGCAATGTTCTTGGAAATGTTCGCCTGACAATAACGACAACAAAGGATCTCGTGAAGTGCATTAAGTAATTATGAAATATATTATTTTTAATGTATTTATTGATTTACACAGCATTCATTATTAAGCTTAAGTACATTACTATCTTACGTACTTACCGACAGATTCTTTAATATTACATTAGAACAAGAAGAACAACAACTTTAGCTTATTTCAAGGATAGTAAATAAAGGCATAAATCAAGCCTTCATATAAAATATACTCAAGTACATGTAAATAAACGTTTCTAATGCGCTAACCAACTTAATATTTATTAAGTTGGTTGGCGTTCTTTGTCGCTTAATATATTTTATTACTTCTCTATAAATGAACATACTCTATACAGATATTTAATAAATACTCTATATAAAGTTCCATTTAATTATATAATATACTATATATGAGATTAGACTTTATGATAAAATTATGAGGAATCAAATCCTTTACGAACTTACGTCATCATTGGCGGCCACTTAAAACTGCCATAAAGGCAGCAAGGAGAACAATTTCAATCGTTTAAAATGATACAAGAGTATTAAAAAAAAAACAAATTTATATATCACGATTAATTTATTTTAAATTAAACATAAATAAATGTTTATATTAAAAAATAAGTCTTTTATTCAACAAGAGGTTATATTTTTCTGTCTTGACATTGATGTTTCAAAAGCGTTGATTAAAATTTAACTTTTGCATATTACGTAATATAGTGATCCTAAGATGAAGTATGTTCCAAGTAATGCGTATTAAAACATTAAAAATAAAAACACTTTATATTTTACACCGTTATGAAAATGTATTCTAGCTTCATGAAAAATAGTTCTATCTTGAAAACTGCGCATTTTTAAATGTAATAGTTGACACGTTTTAGTATATGCATCTAAATTGTCCAAGAACTGGAAAATACTGCATTGGCCGACCCCTGCAAGATGGACTGACGACATCAGAAGAATGGCTGGAGCAGCCTGGCTGCGGAAGGCGGAGGATCGAAGAGGATGGAGACTCATGTGGAAGCCCTGCGTTCAACAGTGCACGGACACAGGCTGATGATGATGATGAACTTGTATACTTTTAGTGGACGTTTATAGTCAGTAGATTTTTTTTTCGATGGTCGTAAAGTGATATTCAGCTCTTGTCAGTCGGGGAAATTTATTAGGCAAATTTTACAGCCTCTTTCTTTGTAGATTTTAATTTCCTACGAGACTTTGGTCGAGAATAATTCAAGCCTCCAGCCCCGGAAGAACAATGACTTATGACTCCCTTCCGCTCCTCGACGCACCGACCTTATCCCTTATCATCTCAAAGTACATTTTTTATGTTTATTTTTTATTGCGAAAACACATACAAAACAACACCGCTGGACAGTGATGGTAAAATCTTTATTTGCAATATATGACATATGTTTATTTTTATTTTTTATTAAATCATATTTGTTATGCAGAATACGGCCAAGTATTTTTATTATATCAGTATTTAAAGAACGTTTTTTTATAACCAAATGGTCATTCCAAAAGCGTTTCTTTGCCTCTCTAAGTAAAAATGTGAGTCTCGAGTCTCTGAAGAATGCCTCCGTTTTCAGCTCTCTATCATACTTTCCGGCAGCGATTTCCAGGCCATTGATGCCGCAAAACTAAAAGTACGATTGCCAAAGACTGTGCTAAGACTTTTACTTGTCAGCTGCACGGTTCTTTTACTCACTCTAGCTGCTCTAAGTGCCTGAACTAAGCATAAATGGTTAAAACAAAAAATTCATAAAATACACGATTTATAATTACGATGTAATGTTTTTAATAATAATTTTATTTATATACTAACTTGTCTTTTTGGTTATATTTGAGTAACATTGACAATATTTGTTTTTATGCAAAATAAATAGACCTTCATACTAGAGTGCAATTATTACAAATTTACGTACAAGTTAACGTTCATCAGATTAGCTAGTAGTTCATAACATTATAATTGAACATTGTTCTAAAGTATTTGTGGTCTTGACCCAGTGGCTTAGTGGCGCTCACCGCCCAACTGCTCCCGCCCACTCGAGGCCGTTCTGGGCGGAAGCGAATGCCACACTACGATGGATGAGGCACTCGCACTGTCCCTCCTCAGATGCCCAACATCACATCATACATCACGCGTTTCCACATCACAAAACACTTAATCCAAACATGATAAAGAACTACATTAAAAGATTTTCAATCTATGGTTTTATTACAAACATGTCATTAATTACTTCCTATAACATTTTATGTTTCAGATCAATGAAGATTCGAACAAATTAGTTTGAAAATAAAAATTGATAAAACTAAAGCCATGATAAATAGGCATGTTTTCCAAGCTTTTGGGGTGATCATCATTTTAGGAACACAAATCGAGGTGGTTAATTAATATACTTATCTAAGACAAGTAATCATAAAAAAAAAACTTATCAGATAAAATTGACAAGAGTATGCAATTGGGATGGGATTTTTTTTAGGCCTTAAGTATACTTTTAATGCGAAAATTCCGCAATGTCGTAAAATTAAGGCGTTAAACCAATGCATTGTCACAGTATTAACTTATGACGCTGAGACGTGGAATCTAACAGCAAGTCTTATGCATAAATATAGGTCACCCAACGTGCCATGAAAATATCCATGGTCGAAGTGTATTTAAAAGATAAAATCCAAAACTAGGATATCCGACGAAGAACTCAAATAGTGGAAGCTACCAAAAAATGGAAACACTCAAGTGGCAATGGGAAGGACAAATTTGTCAAAGAGATGATAGTCGATGGGAAAGAAAAGTGTTAAGAGTAGCGACCTAAAATTGGCAAACGGAGCGATGACCCCCTGATGGACTACATGATGGAGACATAGGCTGCTGATAATAATGACCATATAATAAAAACATGAATAATATGTCTCATCTTTGAATTCTACGACACTTGCCATTGTTTGATAATAACTATGCGAAGTGTTGGACAGTCATAACAATGACATAAGAACCCAATACACTACCCATGTTTAAATGAAATAAATGTTAACAGGTAAAAAATTAGTATCACTTCATCAGTCCAATAAATTATATAATTTAATTAAATGCATCATTAGACGCCTTGTAAATTGATAAATATTTTTTTTTTTTGAAAAATATTTTCTTTTGAGCTTGGTGGGGACCGATCCCGAAACAGTCGATTTCCCTAATTCTCGACCATACCCTTCGATAAAATTAAGTCCATCCAAGAGATATTTCGGTTTTGGACCCCAAAGAGGTTCGTGCCCTATAAATAACAGTAATTGGACTTTGGTGAAATACCGACGTGCTTTACTCGATGCTCCCTTATTTCCAGACACCAGACTGACACTAGTTTTGACGGATCGAAACTATTTCAGTGCCTTTGAAATTTATCCGCCTTAATTTCATTACTTCAATATGAACTCCACAACTGAAAGGCTTCGGATGATTCTCCAATTGTCTCTGCCAGTTCGTTTGATCGCTTCAAATCCATCGCAACAAATTGATTAAACCTTTCAATGAAACTTATTATATGAATGTTATTTACTTGTAACAGTTACGCGTCAGTACACGTGAGCCACGTGATAATCGCTTAAGTTTCATATGAGACCAAGTTCTATATAAATACATACAATTCAACAGGAACTATCATATCTGTGAAATTTCTCTCATCAATATTAGAGACAAAAATACCGCTCTGGGATTTAAAATTGAAACCGTTTTATGTTGTTGTTCTTTCAGTACTCAACGTGGGTCCACTGCCATTTGCTCTACGTACTGAAGCGAGAAACTTACGCGTAACTGTCACATCAGAGTTTGCAATTTCAATGCAGATTTTTTTAAATCCATTTTTATCCGAAATATGTCATTTTAAATAAGACTAGAATTTAATTGAAATTATTATTACATTAATGAAAGTCCTTGAAAAGCTTTCAAAGGGCATGAAATGAACAATCATGTAAAAAAAATATTCATGTAAATTGTTTCGGATGAACGTGACTCTCCAGCGGACAGCCAAATCGAATAAAGGTCCATCTTCATCTTTGCAACACTATGTCAACATACTGTCTCCCTCTCTTATTATTTCCTTACAGACGCTCCCCCTACTTCTACACAAATGTACTCGAAAACTTATGAAAGTACATGCAGCCCAGTTGTCTCTTGACAGTGATGGGTTGTGGAAAGCTATGAGTCGAAACTGCAGTATCCTAATCATAAGCCAAACTCAACGTGATCCATGTAAAAACAAGGTTACTAAATAAATATTTATTATTCGAATACTGGCCGTCGTAAATATTTTATTCGATGCTTGAGAAAAATGCCGAGGGATGAATAGAGAGAGAAAGTGTCTCGATGAGGAACAACATTAATATTTGGCTGAGCTTTATGTTTTCACTGGATGTTTTGCAAGAGAGAAAGTTCGTATTGAATCCGAAAAAATGTTATGCCGTTGAATAATAAATGATTCAAGCAATCAAAGAGACTCTTGTAAGATGTTTGTTGGACAACTTGCCAGAGCTTTGGCGTTAACACGATTTGCTAAGGACTTGTGAAGTGTCCTTTTTCTTATTTTCTTTGTTGTTTCTTCTATTTTTATGTAAACACATAAATTAACATTCTTTGACGCTTTCAATATTTTATTATTATGTTAACCTTCAGAGATTTCGGTGAGATGTAAAACAACAAAGGTAACGCGTGCAGGAGATCACAACCAGTCAAGACCAGTGCACTCTATGACGCTCAGTCAGGGAGGCTGAACGCTGCATGCGGAAAACTTGTATTGTGTTCGTATTTGTGTGTGTGTTGGAGAGAATGCAAGTGTACATTTATCTGTTTCTTGAAGAGATCCAGATTGTAGGAATGAGAAAACAAAAAAAAAAACACGACAAAAATCGTTACGTTACAAAATTAACAAAATTTCTTTGGAAAACAGTTTAGTTGAGTTGAATATTTATTTAATCCCGGTGTTCATATAGTACATTCCAAGCGTCTATCTAATCTTGCTGGCTTCTTTATGCATTCACTCAGATAGCGTTGCCAGAGTAGAATGTGAACTTAACAATCCGAACACGTACTATTTTTCCATCATTGCAAGATCCCTTTCACAGATTCTACAGTTGGATGCTGGGAACGAAACGGGCATAATGATGCGACACACGATCACAGTGGGAAAAGGTTGTCCTTTAGATACGCCCAGACAGCTGATAACTCCGTCATGACATCTCGTCAATCTTCCAAAAAACGGTCCCTAAATTCACAAAAATCGCGTGAATATTTTGTCTCTACTATATCCACTCCTGATGTGAGGCCACCACAAAATCTACTGCCATGTTTATCTACGAGTATACTATGACTTATAACATTTCTACACCACGTAATTTTTCAACCTGAATTTTGTATTTTGAAGATAACGGAAATGTTAATATAAAAAGACAATAATACTTGGCGAAACTGCAAAACTGTATTTTTATATGAATTTAATTTAAAAAATACCAAATTTAAAATATTTAGTTTCATTTGAGATTGTACATGATCATTGATTGTACATGTTTCGGATCCCATCAGGTGCATACTGAGCAATGGCTTAAATTTATAACGGGCAGTTCGCCGACGAGTACAGCTCAATGGTCAAAGCGTTTGCTTTGCAAGTCAAAGGTCATGAGTTCGATCCCCGAATTAGATTATTTTGTTTTTAAATTGATTTATAATCTATTTCTGAGCTCTAAAATACCCCGGTTGGTGTGAATTTGATCCCTCACCCGTAAAATGCCAGTCATAGCCTATTCATTAAAATTGGTGGTAGACGAAAATCGTCCCGTAAAGACCACCCTTTCATAAAAAAATCCTATAATAATAAGGATGATGCGTGAATCGAATCAACACTCCACATGCAGTGCTTAGCCATATGCACTATGATAAGCGTCATAGAATTCCACACATGAGGCTTCAGAATTACTATCACCATATGTCGGTATTCTCCTGTATGTGTTTACATAAAAATAATTTAAAAAAAAAGACGATTATAAGAGTAAGCGTTGAAGATAAAACAAGAGTGATTTAACCACTCCCTGTCATCATTTTCAACACTCCTTTTAGAGCTAACCTCAAGCACCTCCATACCCAAAATAAAATCCCCACTATCCACCAACATTTTCAAAAACTAACACTGAAATTTCATTACAAGTCTAAAACACACACTAATCCCCTGATCAGAAGGTTAGGGGAATCAATGTCTTTGCGCAGCTCTCACCATCATCAGCGCTAAGCGGCACAACTTATGGTGTTCTTTTTTATTTTATCTTATATTTTTCACTGCTTCTTTTTTGTTTCTTATTTGTGTCTGAATTGTCTAGTGTTAAGTATGTTAACTAGGTTTAATTTTTGCTCAGGAAAAAAATAGAATCCTTTTCAAGGATTCTATAGAATCTCAGTGTATTAAAAAAAAAAATTTCATGTAATATTAACTAAAAAAAAAAAAAAATGTAGCTTAAGTAAAAGATTAAAAAAGTCTGTAAACTTAGTATAAATACCTAATTTGTAATTTTATGTGCATGTATCTCAAGATTGAATAAAGATTTATAAAAAAAAAAAAAAACCACTCCCTGGCGGAGCATATAGTCGCCACAACCCAAATACATTATTGCATATACATTATAACAGCTGAAGTGATGTTTATGTCAATAAATTACCGTTATAGATTGTGCTACTAATTGTATTCTTTACGTAAAAATCTAAAGCGAACAACGCTTACAACAATTATATTAATTAATGTTCTAGTCATTTCGTTTAAATCATAAATATCCTTCAATATATAATATATCATACAGAAGAATTCTCGTAATTTCCTGGAGAGACCGCGTCACGAACAATGAGGTTCTTAGCATAATCAAGGAGGATACCCACCTAGTAATAACCATCTCAGAGAGGCGAGCCCGATGGATCAGTCACATCATGCGCCACGGTGGCCTTCTTCACGACATTGTGGAAGGGATGGTTGAGGGAAAAAACTGTAGAGGGCGCTCAAGAGTAGAGAGAGTATTTGCAGCAAGTGTTCGAGGACATGAGTAGTAGCTCTTATGCTGAGCTGAAGAGGACTGCAGAGGATCGAGAGGAATGGAGATCGATATGCAAGATTTTGTTGCTGAAAACCAATCCACCAGATTGATACTACGAAGAAGGCCAACAAAGGAAGTTTTAGAAAAACTGATTAAACGAACATAAATAAACTAATGTACTAGGAAAAACTCAGCGGCGTATTGATAAGGTATATAAGTGCATGCAGGTGAGACTAATGTCAAAATAAAAACAGTATTCGTGATTTTAACGATAAAATAAGTATCGGCTTTACGTATGTGTAAAAAATATTGAGATTAGACGTTAGCGCTACAATATTTCGGTTTTCGTACATTTAAATGAAACGTTGGTCCAGCTTTGCTAGAATACACGTAGTTGCAGATAAAAGGTTGAACGATGGCGCTGTAAAACTAGATCGTCTGGATTATTTGCATTTTCCTGAAGCTTTTGACCCAACCACCTGCTTCTACTGTCACGTCCACAACTTGCGCAGAATGTTTCTAGCTCTACACGTACAGAACGAACTCGGTTTACGAACTTACTTACAAATTATTCAACAAAAAAATCATGCACTCGTAAACATAAATTTCCTATGCATACGTATCGAAGACGACGATATAAGAAGAATAGCGGGAGTGACCTGGATGCGGAAGGCGGAGGATCGAAGAGGATGGAAACTCATGCGGGAGGCCTACGTTCAACAGTGGACGGACACTGATGATGATGATGATAATGACGCATCGAAGACTCCAAGAAAAGTATTTATTTAACAGAACTGTAGTTCCAGAATATACAAAAAATAGACCTGGGATACTAAATAATATAGGAATAAGAAAAACATAGAGCTTATTTAAGCATACATATACAAAATTTCATAGAAAAAAGAGGAAGATGACACTCATCAAAGGTCACAGAGGTCTAAGAAAACAATACCATCGACAAAAGAGGAAATGGATGTAAGAAAAGGATCGAGATTTGCTGGTAGGCCATTTAAGGGCGCCATTGCAGTTGTACTAAATTGAGTGCTCGAAGCTCCACAAGTACCAACTAAAATGGAAAACAATGGATGGCTTCGAGCACGGGTGGACATATCCGGAATTGAGAAGAAAAGCATTCAAGAACTCCAGGGTTGTGAAATTCAAAATTATAAATTAGAAAAAAAAAAGTTTCACAGTATTGCATATCGTATCTACAGTGCCCTTCTATGAAACACTTTGAATGACTTCAAGAGAAAGCGCTCCCGCATTGGAACCTTGGGCTTGTGAGGCACTCAATTGCCTCCAAGTGTCCGTTTGAAGAACGCCGAGAATTTCCATTAAATTCCTTGCATTCGAATGTTCGCAAAAAAGTTATATTTAATGAGAGTGAATTTCATTGTTTGTCTCACGCGAACACTATCGAGTGTCTAATTAATAAAAAATTTAAACGCAAATATTCAATTAAATCCGAGTTGACAATTCAACGAGAGCAAAAAATAGATCCTTAAATAATATTTAAATATCCCAAAAATAATCTAATAAAAATTTAAATCCATGGACTAAATTAATCAGTTGATCAGAAAAGTAAATCAGCGACTTTGTATTTTTTTAATTCAATTCAATACAATATTAATTATTTCCTTCAGAAATATTACAATTTTTATTTAATACAATCCTGAAATAAAATAAAACAAAAGAAAAAAAAATGTTAATATAGGTACTTTCAATGAGTATTAAAAAAACAATACATAAAGACAGGCAACAGAATGTCCCAATACTTATTAAGAAAACGACATTAACTAATTACTTCTCCATACAAATTTTTGAAGTTAATGTCTGAACTGGGCCTCCCTTGCGTGGAATATATCATTATTTGAGGCGATGCAGTTGAACAGTCTGACAGGTATCACTCTTTTCGATATTCAAACCTTTAAAATAAACCAAATATATTATTAAAAAATAACAAATCCACCTGCGACTTTTGCGCGAGTGTAACACAATTATGTTATATACTAGCTTAATAGGTTCAGGATTTATTTCGTTCAGAGAAACGTGTTACCCCGTCGATAATAATGCGTCTAGACAGGTATTGACGTGAAAATAAACTACGTCTGACGCATTCAATTACGGCAGGGTATTTGCATTTAATATTGGGAGGGTATTGATCAATCTGCATTTTAACGGTTTATATTGGATTTTGAAAACTCATCCCGTCACTACCTTGATGGAATATTGTGTATTCCGAGAAGCCATATTATGGATATTATCGCATTTTGAAACATCATTGACATGACTTAGATAAAAGTATAAATAATCGTTATTTATTTGAAAAGTAATTAAGTGATTAGTCTGACGTTCCCGACACCTGAACTATTTGACTCTACAAGGCGGACTTAACTTTGAAAACATATCATTTTATTAGATTGAAATTGTTAAAATATTTAAATATACGAGCAATTACATTGAATTGTTTTTTGGTGGATTTTCATAATATATTTCGATACATTAAATCCGTACGTATATTCAACAATTGATACTTATTTAAATTTACAGCAAACATCGTCTTATATGATATTTTTCTAATATTTTTTTATTTATTGATGAGAGAAATATTGTATAAGATGATATTTGCTGTGAATTTTTATGTGTGTATCAATTTTTTAATACAAGCGATAATTTAATGACTGATTGCTCATCTAGTCGGTCGTAATTTTATTTTCAATAGACGAAAATTGACCATTGAAAAGCAATCCTTTACAGTTTAATTAAAAATGAGTGAATAGTCGTATGTATTATGTATGTTATGTAGTATACCGGCGGGTATAGCTCAATGGTCAAAGCGTTTGCTTTGGAAGCCAAACGTCATGGGTTCGATTCCGACGGAGATTAAAAAATTTATTTTTAATCGATTTCTCAATACTACAATACCCCGGTTGGTGTGAAATTGACCCCTAACACGTAAAATGCTAGTCATAGCCTATTTATTAAAATTGGTGGTAGACGAAAATCGTCCCGTGAAGACAGCCCATTCATAGTAAATTCCTGTAATAATAAAGGATGATGTGTGAATCTTGGGCCGTAGTCTATGACGTTGGTGGATCAACACTCCACATGCAGCGCTTAGCCATATGCACCTTGGTAAGCGTCATAGAGTTCCACAGATGACACTTCATAATTACTATCACCAACTGTCGGTATTCTCCTGTATGTGCTTACATAAAAAAAAAACCAAACAGGTCATATTTCCATCACTATTTAACGATATTATTATGTATGTTTCATTTTAAAAACTACCAGACGAAGTATGAAAATAATTTAGTGTAGATCCCAACATTAAAGAATTAAGTAATAATGTCTGTAACAATGTGGATTAAAAGAATTAATTATTCCAAAAGGTAAATGGACTCAAATTAAGTATACTTTAAATTAAGTTACTTTTAGTTCAGTCCACATATAAGCCGAAAAGGTTTAACCTTTGCCGTGCGGTGATCCCTAAATATCCCTCATATTTTATTAAATTACTGATAATCCACCATATTTCGTAAATCACTCCAATTAAGTTAATTATTGTTATTTGCGTAGAGTAAGATAGACGTAAAAAAACTGAAAATTATATTATATATACAGTAAGACCCCGCTTAACGCGGGGGATACGCTCCATCAAAGTAGAGCATAAGGCGAAACAGCGCTAAGCGAGGCTATCTTAACATGTAAATAATCGGGTTAGGGTAATATGGATAGAAAATTTAGGTTAGGTATTAAATTTAATAATCATGTTTGTTTTAATAAAAATAAAACCAAACATTTATTTCTTACAAAAATAAAAACAATTTAAATACATACTTATAAAAACAAATAAAATTCTAAGTCAGTCAAATCATTCAGTCTATTCTGTGTTTCCGATTTTCTGCCTTTTTTTCAAGAAGGCAACTTATGTAGTTTGCGTATTCCTTTTGCGTTCTGTTAGAATTTGTTAATAAGTGGATAAAGCGTCAATAACACCCCGTCTTGCTTTTGAACTCCTGTCAAAATTTGGATTATTTTCAACCAATTGTTCCATAATTTCAGTTAAAGTTGTCAAACTCCTTTTTACAAACGCCATCGAAAGTTTTTTTGCTCTTCTTCGAAATCACTACGATCAATATTTTTGTTTTCTTCTGTCTCAGTTAATTCCTTGAGCTCATCATTAGAAAGACTAGCTGATGTTCCTAAAACTATTTCTTCAACATCTTCCACATTTACCTCATCTAAGCCGGTTTGTTTCGCTAATTCCACTATTTATTCCATCATTTCATCCATATCGACAGAGTGTCCAATGTGTTCGCTCTTACTTAAATCTGGCGCCGCGCACAATTTCCGGGAAACCCCCGGGATGAAATAAAAGAGTGCTTAACCGAAACAGCGCTTACTCAAATTGGGCTAATCATCCGATCTCCTTAAATGAATCGGATTAACAAATCACGGGCTGTCTAATGGTCCGCCTCAAAAGTAGTGGCAATTCGTGGCAAGCTTATGTTCCAAACATGGAACGGATATAAAAAGATCATCACCAACTCAAATTGATCCTACCGGAAGACCTAAGATAGAAGTCGAATATCGGGTATTTAAAAATAATTTGTCGCGTGCGGCTTAGCACAAAAGCCATGACTTCAAGTAAGGCTTAGGCAAAGGTTAAGTAATATCACGAAGGTGGTGAAGGGGGGAACGTAAAGCGAAACTGTAAATGAAACTCGGTCTTCTAAAAAAGTACGTGTACTTTCTTGAGAAAGGACCGGCGTTTCCGGGGTCCGAAGGTTTCCGGGGAAAAACATTCCAAGCACCCCATTACCAAAACTAGCAAATAACAGAGACCACCGGCGAAGCAATTTTGGTAATGTGGCCGGGTGTTGATGGGGCGGCAAGCAGATTTTCCTGAAATGTTAAAACGCTAAGCTATTCTGCGATAGGTCGCGGGTTCATTACAAGATATATACATGCCCTTCCAGTTGACTTGGGGATCGCCCCTATGGGTTTTTTGTGCAGAGACGTGCTGCTTTATACCACTTTCGTTTGTTTGAGATTAAAGGTATTTTACTCTTCAAAGTTTTTAAAGTCTTGTACTGATGCTCTTGCGGCTGCATGGCATCAAACACCAAAGATATAACAACCTTTTTGTTCTTTACAGATATTAATTTAAGACTCATTGATAATTGGATAAATCCTGATCACTGGTCTACCCAACTAATGATTGGGCACGTATACATCGTCACTACCATGGCTACTCCGCTAAATGGAGAGCATATGATCATCACAAGCTGCCACAACAAAGCTCTGTTAGCCGCAATGTCCTCGCCTCATCACACGTCTGCTGTGCCTCTCGCAGCTCTGCCGAGTACATCCTATGTATAGGTCCCGACGGTCTTTCAGGACGGCGCGAGAACGGGGGGTTAAAGGAAAGACATACAGGTTTGTCTCACGCGACATACAAAGTTTATTTAACAATTTACGGTTCTTCAGTTGATGTTTTTATTCTCATTTTTATCTTAAATGTAACGATATAGCCGAAATTAAAACGCTTAAATTTCATGCCTAAGATCGCAGGTTCGATTGCTTTTTAGAAATAATTAAGTCTTATTCATATTTATTTAAAAGCATCTTAGGTTAATCTGCGTCATAGACTTGAATAACAGTTGGTGATAAATAAACGTTTTTCTGTGTATACCACCTATTTACGTCGAGTCTGTTAAAAAACGAACGATGCGTGAATTTTCAGTCGTAGTTCAACCATCATTAAAAATAAAAAGCATCATAGTATCAACATATGAGATCTTTCCCTGTGACGGTATTCTTGTATGTGCTTGCATAAAAAATATGGGGGCGGGAGGCAGATAGGCGGACACCCTTGAAATTGGGCGTTTCGGCCAAACAAAATATTATGCGAGAGGAAAATACGATAGTTCGAGCCTTCGCAAATGGTGCGAGTTACTTTTGTGAAGTTTGACTCTGAATAAATACTCCAAAGCTCTCAGTTTTCCAGTTAATTTGTATGTATAAGTCACAACAATTTATTGACATTTTAAATGAAGACAATATAGCACGAGTGTAATTTTAAAAAAGTACATTCTTTGGAGATCTATCCTATTTTATTGCAATGAGTGCTATATATAATCCAGACCATAATTGTATGAAGACAAGGTGATTAACAAAACATACTTTTACCTTAAAGTACCAACATTTACAAATATTATATATAAACTCGTAAATAGAGGTGATTCTGAAACTACTGTACATCACCTAATTAATAAAATTTTATTTCGTATGTCATTCCTGAAATATTAAAAAGTATATTCTATTTGTTATGAATGCTTAAAGTATCCCTTTTTTATTATATTAGGTCGAAAAAAAAACACTTTCATCCTCTCTGAATAGACAAGATTAGATTAAAAATGTTTCAAAAAAACGAATAAAAATGTCAGAGTTTACCCTACGCTCTTACTTTGGCAGAAAAAACCTTTATTTTAGACAAGGGAAATTATTTTTATTGCCTGAACTTTTAAAGTGGGGTACCGTCTGAATACGTTACGAGTTACAACTATGTATTACAACTTACAACTATTACATACGACCATTTGTAGCGTATATCACACATGACCGAACATACGATTTTACAAAATACATTTTAGTTTGATATATCGAAATGTGTGTGGCATTGAGACTAATATTATATATTTATTTTTAAATGGTTCTTTTTAGGGGGAGACAATATTATTATATTAAAGACGGCTTGGTGATAAGTCCGACTCTCATCAATATACCCTCGGATGCCAGGCTTGTTAAGTATCCGCTAATTACAGTATTGTTACCGCATCATTCCACACGATTACAGAACACGTCAATCACTCCTAGCGGCTGTCAGTCACTGGGAGGCTTTCCCTCTTGGCTGATTTCCGTAATGACTTACTTAGAGAGTAGTCGAGAATACTAATAAAATACATTTACCAAGAAATTAACCAAAAGCAGATCAATTTGGTCTTTCATAGCTTCTTTGTCTACATCATCATCAACTTCAGCCTAAAATTGAACGTATGCCTTCCACATATTATCTCAACTATCTGCCTTCCGCATTCAGTTCTATTCTGCCATTTTCTAATATCATCTTTATATTTATCATGGAATCAACAAACACCCTGTTAATCAGCTTTTTGATAGCTTTATTCTGCATTGGCAGTATTGCTTTAGCAGATCTATCCAAGTATATTACGTCACAAAGGTTTTGATTCATACATTGCGATTCCGATAACATTTCATGTTGTTTTGCTTATTACCAAAAGCGTGTCACTAGTCAGGTTGAGCTACTTTTAATGACCATATGATCCTTACCTCTAAAGCTCAGGGCTAGACATCCGATCATCTTAAAGACACTGATCAACAAATCACCCAAAAATAAGGTTCAAATACTATAGCTGTCGTCTCTTCCAAGTAGAGGTCGTAAATAAACGACGGTACGAGACATAAATGTCGACTTACAGAACTGAGTTGAGTATTTTTTTTCCTGATATAGAAACGGTTATGGGAAGAGTATTTCTAAAAACACTCTATTCTTGCATTCCATTATGCGTTGTGTGACATTTATTCTGTGAGGAAGGCCTGATGTCAGGTGCCAAGTTAAAGGCCACATCTTTCATCTGCTGAACGTAAAGGACGAATTTGGGAGTTGGCGGGCTTTTCTCTCATTTTCGGCCTTTTCTTTTATGAGATTCTTTTGAATTGATTACGTGAGCGAGTCACCCGAGACCGAGATGGCGAGACGCCTGGTCTTTAATTACAATAAGCGCCAAGTCACAACGGACGTGGAGGAAACAAAACCGACCGTCTCTATATTTTTCTTCACGCGTTCTGTATTTCATAAAATATTAACGCTACCGAAAAGTAAATCACGTTACGTATGAGTAATAAGTAAATATAAAAGAGTTTGTTTATCTATAATTAAGATAAATAGTCTTGCAAAACTTAGGGAAAATTAAAAAAAAAATGTATGTTGTACATTGCTTACTGCTTTTATGGTATTAAGTTAGTTTTTTTTCATCTTCAAATGTTGCTAAGTGTTAGTATTCCGGGTTCGATAACTCGGTTCCGATATGACGACGTCAGCTGGATGGTGACGTCGCAGCGTAACGGATTCCGGCACAAAGAAAACGTCCAGAAACCGAAGTCTTGTTAATACTGTTATATTAAATAAGTGTTCTTTGCAACACCTGTTTACCTGATGTATTTATGCAATTTACTCGAAAAAACTTCCAACCTCGACAGGTTTGAAACAAATAGAGTACAATATTATTATGAATTGGTTAGATATACAAACGAAATTATTATGTTAAAAACGTTTTGAACAGTTAGTAATATACGCTTTATTTATTCACTGTTTTTGGACATTGTTACTTGGTTTCTGTTGCCTTGTTCCATGTTACCTTTACTCAAAACATAAATACTATATATATACCATCTCTGGGTGACTAAAGAAACAACTATGAATGTATAAAATTCTAAATTAAAAAAAACATGTACGAGTAATATAGTTTATTGCATTGCCTAAATGCTATGCTAGAGAAAGTAGAAATTTACATGTAACTATTCTATTAAGGGTTGATTCTATTGATGATAAAATTATACATTATTGTCCACTACGCATATATTTTAATATGTGTAATATACATACATACTTTAAGGTGATCAACTGTGAAACTGTATAATTATAATTGTAAATAAATTTTGATTACAAAATTAACAAATTAAAAATATTTGGTTTGATGCACATTTATTTTTAATGATTACATGTTTCGAACTCCGTGGAGACAATCTTCAAAATGTGTCCAGGGAGCTCAAATTGAGTTCAAATCAAAATTAATTTCAAATTATAACCAATGCAACTTAAAAATTTGTCTACGAGAATATTTATAATTTTATCCATTTATATTTTGTATTTTTTTTTAAATAATATGCCATTTTAGCACGCTGCATATAAAATGTGTTTGAATGTTTTTTTTGTTGTTTTAGAATTCGATTCTCGAAAAAAGGATTTTTAATCGATTTCTGAGCTCAAAAATACCCCGGTTGGTGTAATATGATCCATCACCCGTAAAATGCCAGTCATAGCCTATTAATTAAAATTGGTGGTAGACAAAAGTCGCCCCGTGAAGACCACCCATTCATAGAAAATTCCTATAATAATAAAGGATGATGCGTGAATCTCGGGATGTAGTCTATGACGTTGGCGGATCAACACTGCACATGCAGCGTTGAGCCATATACACCATGGTAAGCGTCATAGAATTCCACAGATGAGACTTCAGAATTACCATCACCATCTGTCGGTATTCTCCTGTATGTGTTTAGATAAAAAAAAAATCTCAAAAATTCATGTTTTTCGGCCATTTTCACATCGTTATACACAACTCTTTGGTGTGATGCGGGCGCGTGACGGGAAAAAGTCTGATCTTTTATTTTTGTTTGCGCTTCTTCCCCTCGTTATGCGTCACGTCGACCGGGGAAATAAGGCAAATAATCAAAGCGCAAATATTCAATACGGGACGCGAGATAACGGGGCTCAACTAAACAAGGGGCTCGCGTAAGCGGACCCAGGTGAGGGCTACAGAAATCTGTTGGCCCGGAACGTTCAACAGAGCGAATGGAATCCCATAAAGGGCAACGCGGAACCTCACATAAATTAGCTTAGACACACAAAGAGCGGCCACATACATTAATTATTACAATCGTATTTAAGAAGACGTTTTAAATTTATAAAAAAATCTAAGATTATTTTTAAATGAGTGATAATTTTGTAGAACTCTGTTTTAATCTTATAAGGCTGTTGGGAACTACATATACTCGTACGTATACAGTCAACCCTCTCTTAACGCACGTTGTTTTAATTTGTAACGATTTTTTTTTTCTAAAGTAGTATAAAACTAGAGACAGTCGGGATAATTATCTGATATCATTGAAACATTCTAGAATAGTTGGATGTAAATAGTTATTTAGGTTTTCACTGCCCGATTTGGAATTATGGCCTGTGTGGTGTGCCGTGTGTGGCAAATTTCTTCTTCCTGGGAATGATGCCTGCAATGGCAGTCAAAATATCGGAAAGAATTATAAATTCACGACACATATCTCAACCCAAAAGCCTGATTTTTTGGTCGACTCTAATGTACAGTTATAACGTATTTGGTAGAGCTGAAGAGCTGATTTCAAACCAAACGAGAAGCTTGATTACTAGTTTTTTGCTGGTAATTCATCTCAAGCATACTAAACTTCAGAAAACAAAGAACATTTTGAAAAAGCTCTTTGAACTATATTTAAGATAAAAATTGACAAACTATCGGTCATCTGTCCGAGACAGAGCTTACTGCTCGGACAGATCACAAATAACGACTCCAGCAGCTGCGACAGCTGCGTAACTAATACAGTGACCATTTACAAAACTCATGGGGCACCAATGACAGACAGCCATTAACAGATCTAACGGCGCACCGATGACAGGACTTTCAAACAACCAAAATGGCAACACATGCGTGTCCGACGAGCGAACAAAAAAAGAGACCAAAGATTGTATATCGAGGTTTTTCGATACCAGCCTACAAGAGTAATGTCAAGCTGATATCAAATATATATATTTTTTTTTTTTTTTTTATTTTTTTTTTTAATCAAATATAATAGGATACATTTAAGATTTTTTGATAGTATTACATTCATTTTTTTTTTTTTTGGAATTCGCTTTCCACGCCACTTAAAGGTAGATCTTGTGTGTGGCGTGGGATTCATCTTTTGATTTAAGTGTTGTTTAATTTATATTATTATTTTTTTACATTTTTTACATAATAACATATTTTTTTTTTTTTTAGAATATAAAATAATATCATTCATATTTATAAATTTTTTATAATCGAAGTGACAATTTCAGCATCATTTACATATATATTTCGATTCTTTAATAGCCTCGACCCATGTAAGTCTCAATTTCCACCAGACACATTGTAATGAACTTAATATAATCAATACCTTTTTAACAATATAAATATATTATACAATTTATATAAATTCTATACTTATTATGCTTGGATCATATACATACAATTACTACTTAGTACCTAGCTTGAATCATATACAGAGAGGTTTACATTAGTATCATTTTAATAATAGTAACAATATATATAATCAAGTCGGAAACAACAGGGTCAGATCCTGTTATTTCTTTTGGCTATCATCAGGTCTTCCTGGGTGCAGCTATTCAGGCACAGCGCACACTCCAGAAGGTGTGACAGGGTCTGCTCCACGCCGCAGTCACATTCAGTCGGTCCGCTGTAAAACTACCAGGCTTTCATTTGTGTCCTCGTCTTGCATACTCCGGTCCGAAGTCTGTTAAGGGACCTCCATATATTCCACCCCTGGTCATGTCCAGAGGCTAGATCCTATTTCGGGGCGATCCAAGTATTCCCCTCAGTTGCGCTTCTCGACATGTTCAGCCGCAGGGTGGCCTCAGGTATCAACAGCTCCGTTGTCGACTGTAGGAAACTTCTTTTTGATTTGAGCCGTGTGGTTGGTTATCTTTTGATATCCAAACATACGATATCAAATGGAAAATTTTCACTGTGTTTCAATATACAAAACTTTCTATTAGTGTTCTCTTGTTGATAAGACATCACGTACTTAATCATTGTCTCGTCAAATGATAACGCCATCATTCAGATTAATGATTTTAACGCGAGTCTTTGCATGTCAATGAAAAAGTTTTTCAATTTAATTTTCGGATTTAATACTATTGTTCGTAAATTTCGGTGTGAATTACAACACCGAACAAAACTTTTCGGACCAGACCGTCGGTTATCTTTAAGTGGAGCGTTAATGGAAACTTTCAGTAGGATTAAATAATAAGTGGTTATTTCATTTTAACACAATCGGCCATTCATTTTAAGCCGTTGTATAATTTTCAACTTGACCAACTACCAAAGCATGTTGAAGTCACCGGGTTCTCATCTGATCATCTAAGTTAAGCAACATAAAGTGCAGAAAATGTTTGGTTGAAATAACCCATAGAACCCAATGGTACAGGTTTTCATAAAATCTGCTTTTAAAATATTATTCACAATTATTCTTTAGGTACTATAAGAAAAAAAATATATATATTATTTAAAAAAAATGGATTATTTTATTCTAATTACTATCACGTGGTTCGATGAAGATGAAATAGGTAAAATAATATTCACTGATGTTAAAACTCTAGCAAAAAACGGTCGCTTATATTATTCATATTTAAATTGGTTGTTAAAACTGTGCTTCGCTAAAGACATTCTGGGTATAGTTTCCAACGGTTATTCTAACAAAAATACGAAATCTTGAAGAGAAAAGAACTACTGTTTCTACAGTATAATATACCGTAAAAAAAGTTATATACCGATAAATGCTTTATTTTATTATAATAAAGCGTTTATCAGACTTTATTTAGGTAAAGCCCATTATACTTAACCGCAAATATAATTATCTTTTTAGTTCTGTAAATCCCATTTAAGTCATTAAAAAATATATAAAAATTCATTAATTTTTTAATTTTTATTAGAATATTATTTTATTATTTCAATATTCTAATCTACTTTTATAGATCATTGACTATATTACAATATTATTATTACTTAAATATACATATACTAAACATAAAATTCTTTTTTCAACGCGTCAATCCAAGCACAAAAATAACGGCAGAAGCGGGATGCGAACCGCGGACTTTGGAAATCAACAATGCCCAGGTATTCATACCGCTCGGCGAATCGCGCCATTGCTATGCCTAGACCGACCCGCGATGAAACTAGTATTTATATCATTGTTATTATCGTACAACAGATGTCGCCATAGTATATATTCAAAGTATGTATATTTTTATTATTATTCTATCAGTATTCATTTATTAAGCTTGTGAATATGTATATTTAAGTAATATAAAAATTCATTTATTTTTTAAGAAATGTTTTTTTATGTACATATGCATCTCCTCCAATCCACTTAAACTCGAGCTCCGGATCTCCGTAATGCGAAAACACTCACGTGGATTATAGTTACGGTATAAAGTGCAACGAAAATACTGCACGAAAATTTTTAGAACGAGAAAATAGCGAGGAAACGTGCAGCTCGGCTACTCTTGGAGCTTACACTACGGATGTAAAAGAGCAGGTATCTGGGAGGACGTAATCCTGAAAAACCATCTTAAATTTTCATTTTACATAGGAAGTACTATGGTTTAATTATGCAAGGAAAGACGTGGCATACAGTGAGAAAAAATATTCACAAATTTCATCTTCCCATTCCTATAAACTAGTTATTATAGAGGCGTCCAACAAATAACCGAAATTCTTATATTTTTTCTGTCAAAGTGAAATATTAAATTGGCGATGGATTAACTTGTGATGAATTAATTAGAACTAGGGTTTTTAAAAACTACAAGTTCAAATCACAGTTCTTCAGAAAAAAAACCGAGTCGATGTACTTCAATTTCAATTCTGGTTGCATCGCGGCTAGCACACCACTCCTCCTACAGAATACACCCGTAAAGGAGGTTGATACTTTTAAATATCTCAGCTCTGTGATATCCTTAGACGCTAAAACTGAATCTGACGTGCAGCATAGAATAAACACAGGATGGCTGAAATGGAGTCTCTCTCTGGGGTTTTGTGTGACAGCAAGATTCCAGTTAGGATCAAAGGTAAAATCTACAAAACTGCTGTAAAGCCAGCTACTATTACTACAGCTCTACGGATCGGAGTGTTGCACCCCGCTGAAACGTGATTTGGATAGGATTTATGTGGCAGAGATGAAGATGCTGAGGTGGGCAGGCGGTGTGACTAGAGTGTACAGAGTTCGAAATGTGCATACTCGGGGATCATTTCGGGTGACCCCATACCTTTTTTTTTATGAAAACACATACAGGAGAATACCAACAGATGCTGATAGTAATTCTGAAGTTTCATCTGTGGAATTCTATGACGCTTACCATGTTGTATGTGGCTAAACGCTGCATGTGGAGTGTTGATCCACCAACGTCATAGACTACAGCCCGAGATTCACGCATCATCCTTTATTATTACAGGAATTTACTATGAATGGGTGGTCTTCACGGGATGACTTTCGTCTACCACCAATTTTAATTGATAGGCTATGACTGACATTTTACGGGTGATGGATCAAATTCACACCAACCGGGGTATTTTAGAGCTCAGAAATCGATTAAAAATGCTTTTTTTTTAAATCTCTGTCGGGAAAAATCCTGAATAAGTAAGGAAAAACCGCCTAAGATGTTATGAGCATGTGACACGGAAAGATGAGGACCACATGGTGAAGAGAGCCCTCAACATACCCACACTGAGAAGAAGACATGGAAGACCACAGGCAACCTGGACTGCAACTGTAAAAAAAGGATCTCAAAACCCTGGGTTTGACCGAGAATGCAACGCAGGACAGATAGACAAGGCGAATGTGCATAAGGAGAGCCGAACCCAGATGATGGGAAATGGCTAGGATAAAGAAGAAGAAGACAGTTCTTCAAAAAACGATAGTTTTCCTTACCGTGACATGTACTCAGGATACAACAGAAGACCTCTAGCTACTGATGCCTCAACATCTTGGCAATCTTTGAGAAAAATAATTGGTGTTTCAGAACCAATACTTCGATCCTGAAATAACGACATCAGCTGGTGACGTCGAAACACAAAGGATAGTCAAATTAAAAAAAACTCCATCCGAAAAGTTCACCTCGCTTATGCGCGATATAGGGTGATATAAGGAGTCTACAATATACGGCTAATACATCTGGCAATCCAAAGAAGCAGACAGGTATACAAGTACATCTTCTGCGTAGATGACGTCTTTTTGATGCTAGAATATAATATTATATTTCACAGAGATTCCAACTACTGGAATACGAAGATTGTAATCTCCTAATTGGGTTAGATGTGCCATTTATTTTGCTCTCCCTATAATATACTGCTATGTATTATATTGACAACATTTCCAAGCATAACTTATCGGAATCGGATTAAATTGAACTAAATTATGGTGTAATGGTACTCGATTTAGAGGGGCCCCATAAATGTGTAGTCGTAGAAGAAAACGTGCAGGAGTTGTTCTTTTTCGCCAGAATGTGACATATTTAACGTGAAAAATAAGCAGCTTCTTAAAACAAGTATCTTCTACACCTGATAAATAAAAGAGTAGCACACTGACTCTCACTGCGCTTCTATTTTGGAGCAAGCCTACAATGAAAGCAAGAAAATTAACACTTTAAACAAACAAGCTTACAAATTAAAGCTTGCCCAGCTTCTTATACATATAACTCCTGTAGTATTATAATACCAAAATTTTGAGTGTAAATTACTTGTAAAAATATTCTTAAAGCAGAAATTTTAATTATTAAACATTTTTTCACTTTTCCAATAGGTGCGCAAATTCAAATGATTATCCCTTAAGTGTACTACTCTATTGTCACAATTTTATATTAAATATTTATTAACATATTATGTATTTATTACTTGATTGCTTAAACAACCTTTTATTATAAGATACGCCACTTCGTACATGGGTAATACAAAAAATATTATTCCAGAATGTTAGAGAAGCTTATTACTTTTTTGTCCTATGTCCGGCTTCATGTAACCATTTCCTACTCTAGAAAATTCCTTTTAAAATTAAATATTCCAGCAAACTCTTGAATACTTGTGCTTCACATTTGAAGCCATGTGACACTTCCCAATTTAAAAAAATAATTTTTACCTTTAATTTATTGCTACAGGTACAATATCACTAACGGTATTTTAACTAAAACCTGCATGTTGGGAAGATGACATATCAGAGTACTTTTTCGTACTGAAATTAACCGGTAAACAAACGTCATTTTTGGAGGCAGAATGTCAATTTTTTTAAATTACTTAATACAAATCTACAATGCTGGATAAATGCGTTTATTGTTCTTGTACATGATGCAATTCTTTAGAGGATGTTTAAGACTCTTAATTCCTTATTTACCTGGTGGCAAAGTCCACTAATAAAGCGTTTGTTTTTCATTCAGACGCTAGACCTGACAAACCTGACCAAGCTAGATTTTTTAAAATTGATTTAATCAAATCTAAGCTCTTAGCTTGCTCTGTTATCTTAGGCTTATCATCCGATCTTCTTAAAAAAGGCCGATTATTGATCACACAAATCTGTATCTGGTACTACAACCGCAGTCTATGAAAGTTCGTGGGCTTTTTAGGCTCCCATGAACTATCTATGTTTCCATGTTGACATCCGGGTATACAGGTGTTCTGGGATAAGGCATAGACATTTTAAGTTCACAAAACTGTGAAACGACAATTTTAGATGTTTTTATTATGTAAGGTAAGCAGTGGAGGCTATCTAAGAAATCTATTAAGGCACTCTTAAATGGTAATTGTCATATATAAACATCTACTAGTATGTCGAAGAGATGATGGTCGATGAGGTAAGAAAAATGTTGACGTCCCAGAACTGGCAAACAAAACTTTGACCGACATCTTTCAAGATGACTGACGGCATCATAAGAATAGCAGGAGTAGCCTGGATGCAGAGGGCGGAGGTTTCCAAATGAAAGAAACTCTCGCAAGAGAGTTTAACGTTCAACAGTGGACGAACGTTCAACAGTGGACGAACACATGCTGATGACCTCGACATTCTAACTTTACAGAACTGTAAAACATCGTTTGCGGTGTATTTATGCTACAAATATGGAAAAAATATGGTTAAAAAACAATGCATGCATCATTAATTATTTCACTCACTCTTGGATGTCCTTGTCCGTGGCCACGCGGCACAGCACACCTCTGTCTAGCGAGCACTTGCCGGTCACAGGGTCTGGTGGTGCAAGGTTGATGTACGGAGGCTCCTCTAGGAAGGTTATCTTAAGGTGGAATTTCTCGGGCACACCTTGTGGTGGCGTATGCGAGTTTCCGGGCCAGACAATGTCTTTGATGTCCAGACCCTCTTTCTGCCACGACTTCCACACTCCGATCTAGAAAAACAAATAAAGAAATTACACACAAATCTATTCCAAATACAATCTTAATTAAAATTTCAATCAAAAAAAAATATGAATCGCTTTAACTTTTGAATGCCAATTTGTAGGACTGTCCACTATTTCCAAATATGTTCTTAAATGGCACCGGCAAGCTTTGAAATGCTCTTTCAGCGTCTGATTCCTCCTTCATACAATCTGGAACGATTCTAAAAACATGTAAACATGCACTTGCAATCTCCCCAACCCACACACAAATACAAACACAAGACACGTTTCCCAAATTCAGCGTACAGTAACCCTGGCTAAGCGTCATAGAGTTCACTAGTCTCGACCGATTGTGCTCCACTGCATTCGAATGTATAGAATAAACTTACACCCATTTCTAGCCAATCTCAGCCAAAAAATTTAACTTTCGTTAAAATATAAAAATGTGAGCATTTCTTTCTAAAAGTAATATCCCAGAAACCTTTGCGGTCACTCCGGAAAATTATAATGGAAATATTTTCGTTTTCCTTGCGTAAGTGACATTAGCATGAACAATATGAAAAATGCAATTACTTACGATGAGAAATTTACAAAAGAACTCATCTTAGCCAGTACCAAAGGATTCTTTTGAAGAGTTTAGGCGTAAGACTATCATGCGAGAGGATAAATGTTCGATGCTTATAATAAGAGAAGATTTATATAAATATACTATTTAATCAATTTATAAGCTTTTTGTTATTCATATCTAACACTCACCTCGCTTTGCGTGAGATTGGTAACTAATCTATAGTTCATAGTAACCTTATTAATGGAAATTAGTAGTAGACGAAAGTCGACCTAGGAATACGAAAATTAACGATACGAGAATATCGGACCTCGAGTGTAATGATGTTGGCATAAAATACTCCACACAGAGTGGATTTCTCATTGCAAGTAAATATGGCATAGTAATAGTACATTTTGCCATTTTATTACTGATATTTCCATTTCCTTATATCTTCTATTAACTTCTATAATTTCTGTTATCGGTGGTAGACGACAGTTGTTTAATAATTACTACTCATTTACAAAAGCGCCTTTACAGAACAAAACACGGTTCTATTTATCCAGCAAATTTGTACCGGGTTATAGTCAAATAACCCGTCCATATATACTATATACAGCGCTTAAATATCCTTAAAAAGTGATATTCAATCATATAATATATATAGGATAAATCGTATTTACCAATTGGTGGTATTCTCTTGCAAGTATTTGTTAAAAAAAATGAAAATAATGTACTCTTACGAAGTTAATAGCCATAATGTTTTATTTTTTCGAAAGCCCCGTTTGAGATCTTTTCACATGTTTTTATTCCTTCGTAAATAATGGTATCCAAACAACCCTTCAACTTTACTAAAAGCAAAGGGACAAAAAAATCAAAGGGAAGCAAGCGGACAAAAATACAACATTCAAAAACTCCAAAAATATTCTTTATAAAATAGATAATCCTCCATTCCTACTCGCCGTTTAAATTCGGGTCTCGGTATACAAAAATATGCTCGATTTTAACAAATGTTTTTCCTAAAAAATATATTTGAAAACGTAAATACAAATACGTTTTAAAATAATATTATCGCTGTGCTAATGTTTATTTTCGTTTCGTGCTGTTAAATAACATTATACTGTTATTTAAATTTTAAAATAGGAAAATTTCGATTCCAAGAATGCTATGAGAAGTAATGCTTGTCATTTTTGTTTGTTAAAATGTTTATAACATAGAGGTTTTTTATTTTTGTTGTCGTGAACATTCAATATTTGTGATAGGTTTAACTATTTAACACTGGTAGTATTACGCACTATTCTAAATACCTTCATTTAATAACGTTACATTATAGTCATTGATTAAATGGATTTTTTTCCAACATTAGTGAACAGCATCAGAATGATATTTACATATTAACCATTCACTTTAAGATCCATTGCAATATTAAATTGATAAATAAATATTAATAACGCATTTATCGAGGGCAAAACTGCAGTCTTTCAGCAAGTTATTAAACAGTGCTCACTGTAATCCATGTAAAAACAAGGTACGACATATGTATATTTTAAGTATCACAATATTACGTGTACCCAAGATTACACTTAGGGTCTTAAAGAAAACGCTGCGATAATATTCGATGCTTATTTGACTATAATCAATATTTTAAGCAAGATCGAATAATTATGCTGAAACTCACGACCCACTTAATTCTAAGAGACGGCTCAACCGAGGCAAGTCCAATGATCGCTCAATGTTTCTTAACATCAATGAACGGATGACAACAAGTGTTTCAACATTGTTGGCTGACTTTTTGAACAATGAATGAAAAAAAACCAGGTGAAATATTTATTTTCACTTAATAATATGATGTAGAAATGTCAACTTTTATTTTTATTTATGCAGTCGTACACTTTGCGATAAAATAAAATTGTGATATAACTAAAATATATTTTTTAAATCTTCTTTACTTAACATGACTTTCTCTTATTGACGATGAGAATCGTTTTTTTATATGCAAATGTTTTTTTTATTATAGATTATTTCAATAGCAATAGCTGGACGAAGATAAAGCTACCGTTGTGGAATGGAAAATTTCTTCTCGGTCCATTGTATAAAATATTACATTACGAAGTCGAATAATATGAGTCTCTCATTTATAAATACAATATGAACGATTGTTCGGCAAAGAAAACTATTCTTCCGGTTTTTCACAATCGTTCGGATTGCCGACTTTTCCCTTTTTGCAAAATATCCCGTTTCATTAAAAGTATACTTCCATATGCAAGATACTTATAATTATACCGCTCATTTCAAAATTTTATTTCTTGATACAATTTGTTTTTATTTTTTTCAAATTTGGGATTAAGGTATTGGTATTAGCAAAATAATGATAAAAAAATGTAAAACGGGAAAAAATCTAAAACTAACATCATATCATTTTCATATCAATAATTTATTACTAACTTTAGAAAAAAATCCACTAATTGATTCCTGAGAAAAAAAAACTGGTTTATTTTTAAATTGAATTGGTTGAACTGTCCATTAGGACAGAATAGTCCAGGCATCCGGATCATTGGGCTCCGATTTTTCTTAAAAATCCGATTAACAAATCACTCAAAATATACCTTGGATACTAAGGCTACCTTCTCTTTAAATACTCAGACATTTGCTCTGGAGGTTGTTGGGAATCATATGTATATGTTCCCAAGTGGACCTTCAAGTGCAGATTTGTTCTAGAATGAGGAATAGATTGTAGCTGCTGATAAAACCAAGTGACGGCAATTTGTAGTGTTTTTTTGTGTTTCAGATATGGAAAGACTTTGTGAAGAGAAGAATAATATTTTCAGTCTTACAATTACAAAACTCTTATATAAGAAAAACATTTAATAGCCATGAGATAATCCCTTTAAGCCCCAGGGCTCGCACAATCCTAGAAGGCCATGGGGAACTATACATTGAACGTATTTGCGGGAGGCAGACGTGATGATCATATACATCATTTAGGGAAGCAGAAGTTGTATGATAAAGATATATATTTTTTCGCACGTCTCTTGGCATCCTTGATGATTCAGTCCAATGTTTTAATACTCCCACATGAGCTTTTATATCACTACTTGCATGAAATATATTATTTGATAAACTCTGACAATGCTGATCATTTAGCACCCTGGAAATAATCATAAACATTCCGATAACAATCTGAGAAAACTGAACTCCTTATAGCAGCCGAGCATCGGACTGTTGACCGTCGTCACTCGCCATTAAGCCTCCCAATATCTATTCTCCGGTTGTTATGTCTGATATCCTTACCCCGGGCACTGTGTCCGGTTTCTCTTCTCTGGGCGTTATGTCCGATATATCTTTTAGGGTCGTTATGTTCGGTTAGCGTGAACTTGCGCATAAATAAAATAGAACGGGAATAAACGAACCGGAGTTTCCAGAAAATACAACACTTTCCAAAAATTTAGCTGTGTGGATGTCCAAGAGAAAATTTAGGTGTTAACTTTTAATGCACATGTGGAGGAGCGAAAACTTTTAGAAAATAAAACTTTGCTGTTAGTGTGGGGGACATAACCTCCTTTTTTAAGTGTGACTTATGTCTTACGTATATTAATTTTAAGCATAGCTTTTACTTAAATCATTTAACTGGATCTCTCACTTAGAAGTTTCTCTTATTATATAATAATCTCGGAAGAAAATAATTACGAACTATTTGCTCAAAAACTCTAAAATGTGTTTACCTAGATACCCTGTTGTTTGTTTTTGTTAGAGGTTTGGAACAACACGACAGGCTATTAAAATACGTAACTGTCAACGTATATTTTCCATATGCTTCTAAGATATACTCGAGTCTTTTATCCGCTTTTTAGCCAGTCATAGTCAAAGCAGTAGAAAACAACAATCACATTCCTTCTTTAATCTTTACAATTAATTTCTCTCACTGTTGTACTTTATTGTCATCTTGCAAGCGACCACACGATTTTCCAATGTGTCTTATGCTCAATGAAATATATATGCAATTAATTAAACAGTTATTCCATGACATATTGCCGTCGGGTATTTTCTACTTTGTATTCATCTTAAGTTGATATGTTTGTATATTATACTACCAATGGGTTTATCTTCTTCAAGTCTACAACTTAAGTACGTATTTTTCTCTTGCTTATTTAAAGAGATATACGACCATTTTATCTCCATACAGAATGTTTATTGTTGTTCATATTGTAATGATGCTTCTTATTGGTCTTCAAACACACTTTAAGTCTTTCATCATATCCTTTTCCAATTTGTCAAAGGCCTTAAAATACGAATATCATTATTTTTCTATTATTATTTATTATTTTTGTTTCGTATTAAGATGTTTTTATTTTTTCGATTTCATCGATCGACAATTCTTGGTGGAATGCCATAATATCAAGTATAAATAAACTATTGTATTGAAATTATTCCACATTTTTTATTAGTGAACATATATCATAGCATAGTACAGTGGTAAAGCATTTGTTTGTCATTTAGTCACCGTCGGTTCAAAACATGACCAAGTTTGATTTTTAAGAAATGATTCGATTAATTATAAACTCTATATCGTAGGGTTGAGCATTGAAGACAAAAAACATTGTCCAGGCCTCGGGAGCGTCGGGCTTATCACACGATCTCTTTAAAAATCGCTTATCATTTAATACCCTAATATTTATCTGGTACTGCAACCGCAGTCTATGCAAGTTTGCGGGTTCTTGCATTGGAGGCTCCCGGGAACCCATCCAAATACTATCCGCACCCAATGTTACTTAACTTCGATGATCGGACGAGAACCGGTGCTTTCAACATGGTATGGTCGTTGGCTCCCAGGAACCATCTATGTTAACGTGTGTACCTCATAGTATACAGATTTTCTGAAACAATGCATAGACAATTTGATCTTACAGAAATGTGAAATGGCCGATTTGCGGTATCCATATACTTCAAATATGGAATGGATATGGTAAAAAAAGGATTTTCTGTTTCATCGATTGCTTAAGACATGAAGTTCTTATCTGTTATAGTTCCTGAGACCATTTATTGCAAAAATAACTATTTCCTGAGAACTTCTTAGTGTCGGTTCTTCTTAATAATTTTAAAGAGAGATTATTAATTGGTTAAGATCGATACTATTTTCGTAATAGTTGGGAATGAACCCGAGATTGCTCGTATGTCAGTTGATCGCTTTAACTCTTGATTATTCTCTTTTTAGCTTAGTGCTACACCCCTGGTCTCCAGAACCCCCAGTTTCACAATAAATATTTTTACGAGTGCTGACTTCCCAGATGACCATCGTTATTCTCAGCCATTTTTACTATTCTTAAAATTTATGTGACGAATTCTTCCGTTCAGCATTTCTTTTGTTTGCTTTGACCGAAGTTATACTGCAAACGTCTTGTTCCTTTGAGAATATTTTCAATGTAAGTAAATCAAAGGAATACTAAGAATTTATAACTCAATTTTATTTGATACGAGATGTTTCCACTTCGACGATTTTCACCTACAGTACATGAACTTATATGTTAACATCAACTTTAACATCTATTTCACATTTATTTATTTATTAAATTTATTTATTTAACAGAACCGTGCTTCTAAGATATACGAAAAATAAACATTCTAACATCCCCTTTACTTAAGGAAGAACGACTTTACGTCACAGGAATCGTTATTAGGACACGTGGTTGACAGATGAGGAGCAGATGAGCAACACACAATTTTTTTTTAGAAGCACATTGACATATATATTTCGGTCAGCTTGACGAACTTTCGTTCCGGGGCAGAGCGTATGCTTTCAGACCCCAGCCGGCTACTCGTCGTGGTCGGCGCACCACGTCTTACTGGCCACTAGGCGCATGTGGTCGATGACACCCAGCGCCGCAAGTGGCGACTTAGAGAACTAATTGGGCGCCAATGACAGACAACCACGTACAATACTAGTGATACACCCGTGACCGGACTTGTCAAAAAAACAATATGGCGACACATACATATCTGACGAGCAAACAAAAAGAAACGAAATATCGCATATCGAGGTTTTCGGCACCAATTTGCAAGGGCTCCAGCTGAAAGCGCGACATATATTCGCATCTCACTCTTTCATACTTCACTGTGAAAGAAGAGGGAAGAGAGTGGGAGTGGGCTACTCCAGCAACTATCACGACTAGCGTCAGTAACTCTTGAGCTTAAAGCCAGAGTGGACTTATTCCGTGAGCATTGCCAGATGGTTTTTTTATGTTTTCAGCCAATAAATCTCAATTATTATAATTTTTGACGTCAATTATAATTAATTAAGGGGATTATCTATTAATGTTCCGATTTAAAATCGCTGATTTTTGATTGTGTACTGACTACCCAACACCGGAACGCGCGTTTTTATATATGCACCGTAAAGGAAAGGTTAACATGGAATTGCTAGGTGTCTGTAATCACGTGTAATGCAGTACCAGTGGCATTGTTATCCAGGACTGTTGGCGGCGTTCCCAGTTAGATTGAAGATTGATGAGTCGATAATGTTCCTCGCCAACTACTAGTACTAGTAGCTCCTTGCTGTTTGCTGGTACCTCACCTTCTGTTAATTGAATTCGGTTGCGGTCCGCACACCTTCTCTAGCATGCTGTCTAATATACTAGTAAATAACTTACTCGTGATTTGATTGCGCTCCCACCTCTTGAGTCATACATTTCTCATCAATTAAGTTTGAATTCTGTTTCCGAAATTTAAGTTAAAACGTCGATTTTTTTACGCTGTCGAATGCAAGAAAAACTGAAAGCTGCATTCAAAAAATTATTTTCAAATAATTTATCAGTTTCTTAAAGAGATTTGACCATTGAGCTATGCCGTCGGCCATAGCTCAATGGTCAAAGCGTTTGCTTTGTAAGCCAAAGGTCATGGGTTCGATCACAGACGGAGGTTAAAAAAAAAGGATTTTTAATCGATTTATGAGCTCTAAAATACCCCGGCTGGTGTTAATTTTATCCATCACCCGTAAAATGTCAGCCATAGCCTATTAATCAAAATTGGTGGTAGACGAAAGTCGTCCCGTGAAGACCACCCATTCATAGTAAATTCCTATAATAATAAAGGATGATGCGTGAATCTCGCGCTGTAGTCCAACACTCCACATGCAGCGTTTAGCCATATCGGCGTCATAGAATTCCACAGATGAGACTTCAGAATTACTATCACTATCTGTCGGTATTCTCCTGTATTTATTTTTTTATGTAACCGCATGCAGGAGAGCACAACAGGTCAAGACCAGTGAACTCTATGACGCTCAGCCAGGGAGGCTGGACGCAGCATGCGGGAAACGTGTGGTGTGTTCGTATTTGTGTGTGGGTTGGGGAGATTGCAAGTGTATATTTATCTGTTTCTTGAAGAGATCCAGATTGTAGGAAGGAGGAAACACAGACGCTGGAAGAGCATTCCGTAGCTTACCGGTGGCATTAAGGAAGGAACTTTGGAAGCTGCCAGTTCTTGGTCGACATATATTAACCGTGTATGGATGTTCGGCAAGTGTAAGACGAGTTTGTCGGCTGTGAGTGGGTGCAGGAGGAATTAGTTCTTTAAGTTCCGAAAAGCAGCGACCGTGGTAATAACGGTAGAAAAGACTAAGAGAACCAATCTTACGTCTGTGTTCCATTGATTGTAGATTAGACGTAAGGGTGTCATTGTTTATCAAACGAATTGCTTTTCTTTGAACTGAGTCAATTAAGTTTAGAAGGTATTTTGGGGCTCCAATCCAAAGGTGACTGCCGTATTCAAGGATAGGTCGGATTTGTCCTTTATATAGAAGAAGATGTTATTTATCGTTGAAATACCGACGTGATCTATGTATATGTGTTTACATAAAAAATATAATAGATTGTGTGAAAGATGAGACAAAGATGCTGGAAGATATAAAATTACTTATAAAATATATGATAATTGATTGCCACATATAACTGTTCATGCGCCATATGTTTCCGGTACTTTCTTCAGCCCTCTCAACCAGATAGAGATTGATTATTTGGTAATGTCCTTTACGAGCTTCTTGCAGGTTGCCTGTGAAAGTCGATCATTCTTTACTACAGTCCATCTTTCAATTTTCTGCTGTAAAATTCACGTCAATAAAGGATAACCATAATAGATTTAAAAAATAATAAACTGACTTATTCCAGTTTTCAAATTATTATTTAGACTTGAAAAACATTCATTTCATTCTGTTAAAATATTTGGTTATACGAATCATAATACATACATTTGAAAATCAAGTAAGATTGTGAGAAAACAATTGTATTATAGTATTTTTAAAGCTATGCTTCAATTTCAATGGCTATTTTAAGTACGAGTATTATTTTATACTAGATATTAATGTGAGACCAATATTCAAAAAATAATAATATTGTTGTAATTTCGTGTGTTATGATTATAACGATTATTTAAGTAAAATTCCATGTATGTACTAAATACAAAAAATACATCGATACTAAAAAAATATAAAATATACATACTCAATATTTAACATAATTTCAATATTTGCCGGTGGGTATAGCTTAATGATCAAAGCGTTTGCTTTGCAAGCCAAAAGTCGTGGGTTAGATCCCCGAAGGAGATTAAAAAAAAAAAAAAAACGATTTCTTAGCTCTAAAATATAGTTGCTGTGAATTTGATCCCTTACCGTACTATAGTAATAAGGATGGTGCGTGAATCTCTGTAATCTATGACGTTGGCGGATCAACACTCCACATGCAGCGCTTAGCCGTATTCACCATGGTATGCGTCGTAGAAATCCACAGATGAGACTTCAGAATTACTATCACCATCTGTCGGTGTTCTCCTGTATGTTTTTACATAAAAAAAAAAACTAAGCAAACAAATGCAGAGTAAATGTCATTTTATAATACTTCTCTCATCAGAAACGGTGGAAAATAAACGGAAATTAGTAAATATTAGAATATCGAAATATATTTTTACACATAGACGTAACAATCATTTTATAGTTGAATTGTCTGACTCGCTTTTATAGTCGATGATAAACACAAATATTAGCTACAGACACAAACAGCGCTGGACTAATTGCGGTCATCTGTTTGCGGAATTTGTTCAATCATTTGCCCGCTGGTGACTACATCGTTTAACGGCCGGTTAATTTCTCTTTGATGTGATGACCGATCAAAGGGACTGTTGTTGTCCGACCTTTAGAGGACGCTCCTGTCTGTGCAGTGTTCGTTGAGTCGCCACTTAGGACTAAATTATTCACGCCTCTTGGGCGTCTAACTAATCAAGCAATCTCTTTGCAATAAACTGATTAACAAACGTCTTCATATTTCCTTGCCTTAAGGTAGCCAAATTAAGACCCGTATATAATAACGTTTCTTAAAATAACCAACCTTTAATGACTTCATTAATTAAAAATTATTAATGTGAGGAGGAATCCGAAACGAGAAAATACGCAGAAGAACTCAAGTAGTGGATGCTACCCAACGAATAGGCACAAAAGTGGCAATGGGTAGGACATATCCGTCGAAGAGACGACGGTCGATGGGAAAGAAAAGTATTGGAATGGCGCCCAAGAACTGGCAAACGAAGCATTGGCCGACCCCCTGCAAGATGGACTAACGAAATAAGAAGAATAGCGGGAGTCTTCTTCTTCGTGTCAGCGACGTCAAATTACTTTTTTCCAATATCTGGCAACATCGATAGCTCGTGTGTTGCCCAGCATTAGATCCTGAGATGTGCAACTTGTTGGGCACATGGAGCAGCATCGTAGGTGTGAGGCGGTTTGCAGGTCTCCACAGTCGCACAATAGTGTCTCTCCCTGCCGAAGCATTCCCCACCGCTCAAGGTTGTCCTTTGTTCTACCAACTCCGGTTCTATTTAGGGATTTCCAGGTCGGCCAGTCAAGGCTTTTGCCAGTTGGGAGGCCTTCCTTTGGAGTAATGAAATCCTCTGGTGCGATTTGTTGCCAGAGTTGGAGTCTCTCATTTTCAGGGCCGGATGTGAGAGGTTGTGTGGATTTCAGAAAGCTGCTTCGAGACTTCAATCTTGGTGTTGGGGGTATCTAATTATACAAGCAGTGGGACGGTTGGTTGATTGCCTTACGCATTTCTTCGGCGCATATGACTTTGCGTCTTATGTTCGGTGGTGCGATACCAGCCAAGGGGTATAGTTTAGAAATGGGTGTTGGTTTGAGGCAGCCTGTAACGACTCTGCATGCATAGTTCAGGGCAGTATCCACTTGATTACAGTGGGCTGATCGACCCCACACTGGTGCCGCATATTCTCCGGCTGAGAAACAAAGTGCTAAAGCTGAGGTACGAAGAAGGAGTGGTTGGGCTCCCCAGTGAGTGTTGGTCAGTTTGCGGATGAGGTTGTTCCTAGTTGCAACTTTCTGTAGTATTGCTGCAATGACGCCTGAAGGTGAGGGTGCGATCTAGAGTGACTCCGAGGTATTTTGGATGGTCGCTATGTTCCAGTACTCTACCTTCCCACGTGACACGAAGCTTTCTGTTAGCTTCCCTGTTTCTAAGGTGGAAACAACAGACTTGTGTCTTTGATGGGTTAGGTTTGAGATGGTTGGTTTCGTAGTTATGGGACATCTCGTTGAGTCCCTGGCTTAGGAAGCATGAAAAGAACCTCCACGCGGTGCCCCCTGGAAACGGGATTTCGGACTTCCTCTTCCAGCCAATCTTTTCAACCCAGCGACAACAAAATAGCGGGAGTGACCTGGAAGCGGAAGGTGGAGGATCGAAGAGGATGAAGACTCATGCGGGAGACTTACGTTCAGTAGTGGACGGATACAGGCTGATGATTAAAGTGAGGAAGCCTCAGCCGTCTGCTCACCTCAAATTTTTAGAAACATCTCTGCAAACGGGTGTTAAGTTGGATACTTAAGTCAAGAATGTCTCAGCATACGGGTTTCTGTCTGTTATAATAGTAATTTGCATCTTTTGGGATATAAATATTTACATTTTTCTCTTTTTTCGTCAATAAACTTGTGGAGACATGTTTCCTACGTCTAAAAAGCACATGGTTTTGGATATTTTAAACGGTCTCCCTATGCTTTTCTTTCAGTTCTCTTCATTCGCGTAAACAGAAAAAAGTCACGTTACCATGTGAGACTGTACGTAGGCGAATACGACTGTGAAATACACAGTCCATTATGAAAGTAATGATAATGATTTTATTGTTACGCGACAATGCATGGCAGCACTGTAAACGCGATTGGACATTGTTTTGGAGATCTGCCCCTCCAACGGATACGTTCGGCAGTGTCATCAATAAATCGTATTTTTTTCAAAGAAAATGCGCATTACTTTCACAATTAACCATATATTTATTATTTATAATAACGGCATTGTAATGATGTTTATTTCTTTATTTATGGATGAATTATGCACTCGAGTACCACGCTTTATCAGTTAATACTGTGACAATATATTGTATGTACACGACTTCATTTTAAAGCATTGTGAAATTTCGTTTTCGAAAATTTTGTAATGTTTGCAAAATACTGCCCATCCAGTTGCCTGAAACTTTCATATTTATGACTCTAATTACTATTGTTCTATACAAGTAAGTATTCATTGTGTAATAAACGAAGTCGAGGTTATAGAACAGATCCAGTGGTTCCCAACCGCTCAGACTTGTTTGCTGAACTTTGAGCACGTCCAACTAATTAACGAGCACTGATTATAGAAAGTTTGCTTTGTTGCAATGTTGAATTGCAACAAAAAAACCGAAACACTTCTGCAAAACTAAATTCAAACTTCGTAGTATAATTTAAATGTAAAAATGAAATGAAATTGCAAAAGTATGTTGGGAACTGCTTTAAGCAGAAACTTTCAAAATGAGGACTCTCGCAATCATCATACCATATCCGCTCCCTTGACTGGAGCTTATGGTTATCTTGATATACCGCTACAAAAGTCTTTCAGTTGCTATTGCCTCGCCCATCGCATGTCAGTTCTGCTTTCCGCAGCTCCACCGAGTACATTCTATATACAGTTTCGAACCGCCTTCCAGATTGGCACAAGAAGAAATCGCAGATGTAGTTAATGCTTTCCTATGGTGTCCGAAGTATGTGTCGCAACCAGGTCAAACAATTGTACTCACAATATTTTGCGTACCCATAAAAAAGGTTTGTGCTGATGCCCTTACGGCCGCATGGCAAATACGTTGGTTATTTTCGACCAAAGGTAGAACTACCTTTCTGTTCTTTCCGGACATTAACTTTAGACTAACTGCTAAATGAGCCTTGATCACTGGTCTACCCATCTAATGACTGGGCACGGCGCTTTTAATGACAGATTATACTCATTTAATTTAGTTTCAAACCCTACTTGGCCCTGTGGCGCCCCCTTCCAGGCCTCAGAGCACATTCTCTGGGACTGTCAGTTCCTCTCGTTAGAAAGAGGAGTCCTTTTCGATGCTGTTCGAGGGAATCGCCTCGGCCTTATCGGGCATGCAGACTTTGTGGCCATTAAAAAAAAACTACGCATTTACAATCTTTGCTCGTATTTTCGGTGAGAGAATCTATCTTCCATCTCCATCTCTTTTCAACCCATGAATGCGATTCTGATCTTCTCTTACGGGTTCTTTCTTTTAGCACTTCTGTGCAGTGGCCACAATTGTTCAGAGGGGACTCTTACTGGACTTATCAGTTGCTAACTGATCATAATCTGAATGAGTGCGTCATCAAGGAGACTTAACTGTCCTCCGGTGTGATGCGGGTGTGAGGCGGGTAAAGTCCAGTATTTTGCGTACACTACTTAAAATACGCATACATATTAAATCAGCCATGAATATATGGTATAAAGTTTTTATGTAAATTTGAACGGTGATAATGTTATAACGGCTACAACTTTAGTTCGCGGGATGTGGATGTAAAGTGATTAGTTGTGGCACTCCTCTCACCGCAGAGCGACCCGACTGTCAACAAAAGGTCCAAACTATGAATACATAATTGGTAATTCATTTTGTCGAGTTATTCTTTGTTTGTTTCGGCTAAATTCACAGTACAACAAAGTCGCTGTGTTTATTTTGATTACGATCATTTCAGTTTTGTTTGACGGAGTCATATTTTATATTTAAGTTTAAAAGAGGCTCGAGAAGTTTGCGATTTTAAGCCTTTCGGAAAAAATTGAATTATAACTTTGACAGTTGTTTAATGAGAGGCTGGAATGAAATTTACCACATTATTGTAAAGCTGTTCCAAAGAAATGAGAAGTACACAATATATATATATATATTTATAATGTACAATAATATGTACAATAATATGTACAATAATATGTACAATAATATGTACAATAATATGTACAATAATATGTACAATAATATGTACAATAATATGTACAATAATATGTACAATAATATGTACAATAATATGTACAATAATATGTACAATAATATGTACAATACTCCCCTGACCCTTTGTTTTGGTATTTTCTACTGTCTTGGTTACTTTTGGATACTCGGATCATAATCTCTGATTAAATATTTAAGAACGCTCCAACAATGGATGTTTCCATAGCACTTTGGGCTACTGTATTCTGGGTGAATAGTCTACTTTCAAATAACACTTATTTTTTATACGCATCAAATCATTCAGAAAAAATATCGGCAAAAGCGGGATGCGAACCGCGTTTCCAAGGCTCGCGGTTCGCATCCTGCTTCTGTCGATATTTTTTCTGAATGAATTGATGCGTATAAAGAATTTGATGTAAAGTATGTGTATATTTAATTACTAATACTATTGTTATATGGTCAATAATCTATAAAATAAGATTAGAATATCGAAAAAAATAAAACAATATTCTAATAAATATTTAAATCCATGTAACACTTATTTGCCCAACAAGTTTTCCAATTCTCGCTTTTATACCATTTATTGGAATTAAAAATATGTCATCATCATCATCATCATTTTAAAAGATAATTGTGAAAATATAATAAATTTAGATCCACATAACAAGTAAATATCAGACTGACGGCGAATATTGTGTCGATTAGGATTTTTAGTTATACATAAAAATAGCTCCCGAAGGTTCTAGGTCGTGTTTATTCTTCTGTATTTGCTTCCTAGTTGAAGCATATGGTCTTTACGAAAAGCCGCTATTTTTTACGCTTTGTCCAATGACAGTTGTGGATCCCGCAGTTACGTCTAGTACATTCTACGTATATTTTCAGATGGATTTTCAGAACGGCGAGACCCTGAACTTACGTTATTATGCCGCTTTAATGTGGAAACTATAAGCTGAAGGTAGAGGAGCTGATTTGGAGGAACTTAATATGTACAATATTTGTTTGCAAAATACAAATCATTACTCTTGAAGTCTAATACTTAATTATTGTTTTCTAGAAATACACTCAAATATAAAGTTGTTTCATTACTTAAGTTTTTTACCCAGCGCCTGTAACGTCTTTTTTATATTGAATCTAAAATTATACTTATAATTTCAAAAATATTTTTTATTTTATTGAAAATATTTAGTTTTGATTGACAATTTAATTCATAAATAAATTGTCAATCAAAACTAAAGATTTGTAATTAATTAATTAATTAATGATGCAGTTTTACCAAGTATTGTCCTTAATGTGACTAAAATGACGCTGAAGCAGCTTAGCGCTAACGCCAAAGCGAGTTCCATTGTTAGAGACTTCGTAAAATTAAAATAATTTCGCTTTACAAATGTAAAAATATTTATCCTCTTCGCAATTTTCATTTCAAATAACAACAGAACTGCTGTTGAATATTAATAACTCATTTGCCAATAAACAAGAAGATTTTAAATTATTTTATTCGCTAGTATTTACGTTGTACGTGCGAATGTTTCGATATTGTAGTGTTTCAAACAACGTTGTGCTCACATCTGAATTTACGTACTGTAAAATTATGTAGAATGATTGTTTTTCTGTGTAAGGAATAAAGAGATAGAAAGTTGTATTTGTATTTTTTTTTGAAATATAGAGAATTTATGAGTTACAAAAGTAGGAGCTGAGAATCCATCCTTAAACCTATAATATATATTATTTTTGAGAAGAATCTACAAAATCTTTTCATTGTAAATTAACTTAGTTATGGTTATAGTTGACTTATAAATACTTCGTATAATTGTACTTAGGTTCTAAATTTTCGAATGACCATGTAATAAATAATAAATAGAAAACAATTAATACGATCTGTTTTTAATATCAAGTTAATTCGAAAGTTTCTGATGACACTTTTACCAGAAACATTGTCTCTAATTTAAATTACAGTTCGATTAAGCTTGACACATTACATAGAAAAATAATTATTCACTGGTACGGTAGGGCGAAGACAACAGTCATTGACACGGAAATGTCAAATATTATTTGAATGACTTATCGTATGATATTAATTTTGACCTTGCCAAATAAAAACAATGCACAATCCTAAGATTATCACATGTCATCATCACCTTGTCTGCTCCTCTAACTGGAGTATATGGTCGTCACGAGCTACCGCCACAAACTCTGTCATCCGCCATGGTCCCTGCCTCACGTAAGCCCGCGACTTAAAGTAAAAACAAGAATTTAATGCTGTACTGCAGCATTTGATGTACTCGTCCCAACCAGATACACCTTCGTCTCTTGACCGATTACCTAGTCAACTCTCTCACCTAGTTATTCCTCAAAAAGTCAAGCCATCATTATTTTCAGGCATCTGCTTATGAAACTCATTATATGGCTGCATTAGCTTTTTGTAAGCCGTTTAGATTCAGAGCTGTAAAAAAATGGGGCAATAGAGACGTTGTAAAGTCGGCATGTGTAACATTATTCTTTCATCCAAAAGTATGAAAATATTTATGAGCGTGATAGTTGAAAGGCTTTGAAATTTCAGTTATATACTATATTCGTTTTAAGCTTGTGCTGATGAAGGAGGGGTGTTTCTGAAACCAGTAGACTAGTAAAAAAAAACTCTTTATTTAGTTATCTCTCTAATAATTCTGCATTGCTTTGTAGAGTACAGTTACTGGTTTGTTGTCCCTAAGTACATTGGTTTCATATAATATACTATTTGTTATAGGTCTTGGAACCTTTCCCGCAATAATCTCTGTGGCGAGAAATGTTCAATTTCGTTAATTTTGTGTCGCCCAACAGAGGGCGGCACTTGTGTTGTGGGCGGAGGACAAAAGAAAACCGAAAGAGAATAATATAGTTGTGCAAACAACCCAAGGTGGCGTTACATTAAATAACAGAGTCCATGTTTTGTTGGCCATTTCATTTACAGCGTTTAGCCATTGGAAATTATTAATTGAACTTCATTTGAATTTTCAGGTAATATAAAACCTCCACAAAAGAATATTTCAATTACGAGTATTATGCCTGAATAATATTATTAAAAGGTTGTTCTATAAGTTATCACACTCTGGATGAGCTACTCCAAGGACCAAACAGTACTGGCCTCGGGAATGGCGGGAAAATCATACGACCTCTTTGGTCTTGGATACTATAGCTATCGTCCCTTCTTCTTCGGCTTTGCCCTAGAGGTCATCGGGAACATTATATGTTCCCATGTGTACCTTTGAGTGAGAGATGTCTTGAAACGATATATGGATAATTTCAACTGACAGATCTAAGAAGATTCAATTTGTGGTGACCGTGTGTTCCAGATATTGAATGAAAATAGTATTTTACAAATTATACAATTAACGCATATTTTGTACCACAGATTAATTAATAAATAAAAATTCGTCCACTGTTGAACCTATGTCTCCGGCATAAGTCTATATTTATTTACCAGTTTTTGGGTGCCATTCAAATACTTTTTTTCACCTATCTTGCGTCGTGTCTTCGACAGATACAACACATACATTTCTCTTTGGGAGTGATTTCTTCAGGTATCTCTATTTCATAGTATCTTTTGCATTTTGGGTGACATTTTTTTAAAGGAAAAGCCTGATATTTGTTTTCATGTCATAAGTTAACGCTGGGAAGGAGAGTTAAACGCCTTAGTTGTAAGATATAAGTTTAGCTTTCCAAATGTCCTTATATTTGCTTAGGTTATATCGTTTATATTTAAATAAAAAAGAAACAGTCTGAGACATTGAGCAAAGAAGGCATCTCCTTAAGAGAGATACTTAAATGTATTTTCTTCTCGGAGAAACTAAGTGTCTCGAGGTCATTGATCTGTGGGAGAAATGGGAGTGAAATGTTCATCCCCTTAACATTTTTCCCCCTTTCACCCCTTTCTCCCACCAGGAGCTCATGGCTTAACAACTGAATATAAAAATTAAGCATTTTCTCTGCCGTTACTTTCACTTCCATAAAATTTTGTATTGCTTTATGTAAGCACATACAGAGAAACTGCCATACTGCCATATAATTATGTTCATATTGTTTTTGTATACTACACGTATGACGCATAATATTTTTTAAAATGCTAATCTTAGCTATGTTTATGGCTTTTTGACTTGAAAGAGTAATTAGACTGCATTCCAACATCACTGTACCAGGTTGGTGTTCACATAATGTTTTTTGTCATCAATATTGATTATTAGGCTACTCGTATGACAGCTATTAACTGATCAAACTTATTCAAACATCACATCATTTTTTATAAATTTTAAAGCAGTCTTATTTTGCATATTATAGTATTGAGATTATTTGTAATTTCGCTGGGGATCTAATCTGTAAGCTTTTGCATTACAGTCATGCGCTTTATTTTCTTCCATTTTACTCAGCAAAATGTGTGACGTTCGTTCTTACTTGTTGTTAGTGTTTTGACTCCACTTGGCAGAAGCCGGATCATAATCCCAGTGTCTAGAAAGTTCACAAACGCCATTAAAGGCACGCAGGTTCAAGGTCAAACCAAATGGACAAATATAATAGCATTCATTCTTCTCAGAGCCTTATGAATACCGTAGTATAAGTAGATTGTCTATGATTATAAAGCATGAAAAAATGCATGTTATAGTAATGGAATGATGCATTGGATTACTTACTGGTATTCTTAACGAAGGAATTCATAAAATTCATTGTTAAGTCTGTTCCGGAACCAATTACTCGGTTCCAAAATGACGACGTCAGTTGAATGGTGACGTCGGAGCACAACAGATTCCGACGCTAAGGAAACGTCTTATGACCGAAATCGAATTGATACTTATTTATTGAATATACAATAATATATATTTTGTTGTTATATAGAATAGTATATAACAACCATAAAGAACCATCTCAGAGAGGCGAGCCCGATGGATCGGTCACATCATGCGCCACGATGGTCTTCTTCACGATATTGTGGAGGGGATAGTTGAGGGTAGAAACTGTAGAGGGCGCCCTAGACGGGAGTATTTGCAGCAAGTATTCGAGGACATGAATTGTAGTGCTTATGCTGAGCTGAAAAGGGTTGCGGAGGACCGAGAGGAATGGAGATCGAGATGCAAGATTCTGTTGCTGCAAACCAATCCACCGGATTGATACTACGAAGAAGATACAATAGTTCAAGTTAAAAAAGTATATAGATATAAATAATACAGTTGTACAAAATTGACATAAAATAAAATGGTTTATTCATTAAGACTATAAATATGAATACAATGCAATTACTGGTCCCTGTTTTTCTGTACTTTTGGCATTATTCTATGAAATAAGTTAACAACATAGTGTGTCAGCATAGTCCTTGTTACTATAACTAAAAAATTATGTAATAATACAATAGTAATTAGTTAATTTATCAATAACTGCTATTGTTTTTAGAAAAGAAAAATGTTTATTCTACAAATAATAATGTGTGTAACACCTGTCCTTTCCATGTACAACAGATTTGAAATAAAAGGAATTGTATTATAATTTAACTATTCTTATTTTAGAAATGTTTTGATTTCGAGGTCAAATAATTATATTGGAAACATTTTTCACAGTACACGTTATTAATTTTTAAATTTCAGAGGATCAGGAGCCGCGCTAATAGCAATACAAAATACTAGAATTACACATTTATCCGTGTTGATAAATATAGGTATGTATTTTTACCCAAACTTCGGCATATCATTAAGCTAATCATGTTTCAAGTGTACTACCGAGTGATTCACTCATAGTAAAGTACGTCGACCAACTCATCGCGAATATGTTCCGCGTTGTCGGCGCCCGATATTCGAGCGAAAGTTTGAGAACCGGGAAACCTTACTATTTTACGGTTACATAATTTTATGCAAATTGTGAAACTATTCGCCGGATCCGATGCGGTCTTTGATGAGGCTTTCATTCCAAAAATTCGAGATCACTGGGCTGATCGTTCGCTTTGCCTGAAACTCTACTGATTGCTTTTAAGCAATGGCGTTGATGTTTTCGATCCTTTGATATTGTAGATGGAGAAAAAAATGTGTTTTTTGTGCTAATGCGTTAAGGTCAAAAAACAAAAAAATCAATAGAATAAACTCGGATTAAGCGTTATTCTATGCACATGATCATGAAGATGTATTTATTGCAATTGCGATAGTCATACCAAGAATGTGTCATTAATGAAAATTCAAAATGCGTTTCTTGTTCTTATGTCAATTATGATTTTATACGTGTACCTGTATATGCAACTTTTATTATTTACGATGTAAAGATTACATGTTTAAGCTATCTGTTTAAGGAATGAAAACATGTTTTTTATTTAAACGACTTTCGTATATCACTAATTTTGATGAATAGGCTATGACTGGCATTTTACGGGTGAGGGTTAAAATTCATACCAACCGGCGGTATTTTTAGAGCTTAGAAATCGGTTTTAAAAAAATCTCCATTGGGGATTCATGACCTTCGGTTTGGTAAGCTAACGCTTACACAAAAACGCATAGAGAGTATTTCAAATCTAATTGTTATTGTTTTCTCCTTTTACGTCCAACTTCTTACGGTCGCATATTGCGACCATATTTTTTATAGGATGCATGCATCTTGTAGCTCCGACAAATTCATTCTAGGCAGAATACTTGATCGCCTTTCAGAATGCTAAGAACATGTAACCAAATTTTGTTTATGCTCTCCTATGACATCCAAGGAACTTTAATTTCTTGATCGACTGTTGGATGAAAAACTGCTATTTTAATTAATAATTTCTCTCAGAGACAAACCTTTATACGCCTTATATTCTGCAAAGGCACTTGATTTATAAACCAACGCATTAGTTTTTCGCTATATGTCAGGATTAGCCATCGTAGGTAATATATAAGTATTTTTGAGCGATAATTTCATGCACGATAAAGTTTAAAAAATAATTTATGCAATTATGTATGAGGAATATACAGACTGTTGCAATAACGGTATAAAAGAATAATAGAACCTATAAAATGTATGCGTTACAAAAATTCAAGGTATACAAAACGTTATTTTGAACATTACTAATTTGTATTAAACATCCTAAAGCCTTTAAAGTAATTATTATAATCAACTCTTTATCTTAGATTCATACAGTCAGGTACGATCAAGGTCTAAAACAACAAGTATCGAGGAATTTGCGGTGTACGAAATTCTATGTATTAGTAATATTAATGTTAATAAGGAAAGCTTACGCATCGATACGGAGCATGGACCATACCAATAATCTGCCATTCTATGTGGATTGAAGGGATCAAGGTCCAAAAACGGTATCGAGGAATGTGCAGTGTATGACATTCAATGTATTAATATAACTTTAATGACTGCTCATGTTATAAATTAGGGTATAAAAGGGGGTCTCGTATTAAATAAATTAGTATCAACTCATCTCCGGTCTTCCACCTGATTACTAGAGAATTATTGACGTATTTATATTATTATTACATTTGTATTTTTATAGATGTCAATTTGTTATATTTTTACTATCTATAAAACGAGTAGATAATTTCATTTTTTAAATAATAAAAGTTATATATTTCTCTTCGAATTTTCTGCAAATAAATTGCACGGATTGTGTATAGAACTGTATCAATAAATAACACTGAGCCATCTTTGTGTATTTATTGCAAACTGTTCGATGGAATGTTGACCCGAGAGGAGGATCACTTATCATTTGGAATATCTAAGAAAACCAAATATAATAACCGATTTGTGACATAAATCTTATGAAGCCTAATAAAAATTGTGTAGATTTTTTATTATTATCGGTTGTGAGGAATATCAAAAGTTTTACGTCTTTGTATGGTGAAATACAAGTACGTCATTCTAGATTTTTTTATGTTAAGTATCGAAGGGTATTCAATAAAAAAAGTATCTTAGAGAAATAGTAAGATGGACCCTAATTCTTAAGAAATAAAAGGCTTGGATAACTGGAATGCTTTTGAATTTCCATATTATTGCCTTTTAGGGCGCACTAAGACAGTGTGATGGTTGTGAAAAGGTTAAGGTGATTCTAGACGCGTATTGGTCTAATTTTTGACAAGGTTTGTGATGAAACATTTATGCTCAGAGAATATTAAAAAGTCTTTTATTTTTATTTTTTATGTAAACACATACAGGATAATACCGACAGATGGTGATAGTAATTATGAAGTCTCATCTGTGGAATTCTATGACGCTTACCACGGTGCATATAGTTAAGCGCTGCATGTGGAATGTTGATCCGCGAACGCCATAGACCGAGATTCCCGCATCATTCTTATTATTACAGGAATTTACTATGAATGGGTGGCCTTCCACAGGACGACTTTCGTCTACCACCAATTTTAATTAATAGGCTATGTTACGTACGTCTCACGCTGAAAACGACAGCTGTTGATAGTTATGTGTTATTTGTAAATGTGTTATTTGTAATGATATAGGAATTCGATGGTTTATTATACTTTGCATCCCACGAGTATTATCGGGCGGACCTTCAATAAAGAAACAGTCCGTGAGCCCCGACCGATTGTTAGAAAGGGGGCCATAAATATTAAATAAGCCAAAAACGTCGCCCTTTGTTGGCCAGCGTGAGATGCGTCTATTCTCGAGAAAATGTCATAAATATTAAATATTCAGAAAGTGTTCCTTTGTGTAGTAAAGCGTGCGAACGAGCCTGGGATACGTTTCAGTTTTAGCCATAAAAACATAAACCGATGTTATGGCTAGGATTACCTATCTCCAGGAACGATTCATAATAAAACCCTAAGAAAGGAATACAGACTCGTGCGAACGTGACTATTCTCACGGCCGCAAAAGTAGGTACCAGAAAATTAATGTATAAAAGCACCGACTTGAACGTTAAATAAATCAGTTTAGACTTGAATCTCTTGCGTTTCATTTCTACCTCCCACCCTCCTGTAAAGCCGCGCCGGCTGCCCTAAATCTGGAGAAATGAGGCTGCCCGCCCACTTCAGATTGATGGCGTAACTAGTTACCTTACAAGTAACTGGGAGAAGATGGTCTAGTGAAGAGCGGAAAACCGATACACGCCCGTAGAGCGGATCGTCAGCGGAACTGGAAGCTGTCGTCTACAGGCTAGTTCTACATATACTGTTAAATACAATCTGGAAAAAATGATTGTTCTGGTTCAATACTTAATAAACGTGCTGTTTTGCATGAAAGCTTTTCAGAGGATTTTTACAATAATTCATCAATTGAGATAACTTGGAGGTCCATACATCTTCATGGATAAGCATGATATTTAAAAAAAAATGTTAGAACAAATCACTTAGATTTTTAACTTGGTAATTAACCTGATACTATTAGAACTGTTATAGGATCGCAAATAAATATTAAAACAAGTTAACTGAAAATTAAAAAATGTGTTTAAATTTAATTAATTCTTTTTTTTAATATTTTACTATTTAAGTGTATTTAATTCGTCTCTACAATACACTTTGCACGTTTGGGCCTGCTTCAAGGGCCGGCTTTTATTTCTTACGACATTAAAGTGGCCGTTCGCATATTTCATATTCTATACTGGAGCTTCGGTCCGCGTAAGTGAAACCGCGGTCTCTTTATTGCGGACATAAACTCTTCATATCGTGAATTACCCGGGCGGTTAATCGCTCGGCAGGAGGGAGACATCGCCATACAGGGACAGATTTGTATGAATAAGGAATGCAGTCAGCACAACATTGAGAACATAGCTCACTCTATTTAAATATTAAAAAGGAAGTCGTGTTAGATACACCAATTATAACTCAAAATCGGTGAAAACGACCATTTTTAATTGAATAAAAATTCATAATTAGATTTTTTTAATTTATGTGTCATGATGATTCTATTCATTTATATTTGTAAACTGCAATCAATGAATCATATTTTTTAATTTCTTGACTAACGCCATTTTCATAATTAAGGGCATATTTATTCAAATACGTAAATATTTTATAATATATATATTGATATCAGCATGATATAGCTCTTGCAGGCTGTTGCCGAAAACCTCGATATTCGATCGTTCGTCTCTTATTCTCGTTCGCTCATCGGACACGCATGTGTTGTCATTTTGTAATGCCGTTAGGAGGACTAGTTTTATAGATCGCAACATGTGGCGCTGGCAGTCACCGACCACGGCGCCCGGTGTCAGTAGTGCGCGGACCGCGACCGGTAGCTTGTGTGATTTGGCTAAGGGTCTGAAAGCAACGCTCAGCCCCAAAACGAAAGGTTATAAAGTTATCGAAATATATATGTCAATATGCTTCAGGAAAAGTATTTGTGTTGTTAATCTGCTCCTCAATCCGTCTCCACGTGACCCGATAATTATCCTGGCAATGTGGAGTCGTTCTTATATAAATAAAGGGGATGTTAATATTAATTATCTATTATATATCTTTCAAAATTATGATAACAGTATTCACCTTCAGATATCGCAGAAGACTGCAAATAAATAATGCTTTTTTTTCATAATTATCCCTTAGGGTCTTATCATCCTTAAAAACCAAGGAATTAAATAAAATATCTTCGATAAAAGTTATTATAGAGTGCTGACATACATATAAAATATTACTTTGATCGCTTAACGTATTCTTCAGTTGTTGATTGTTAAAGCCATAAGCTTTAAATTGGGAGGGAATAAAGCATTTGATAGAACTTTGTACAGGAAACTTGTGACGAGCAAATAATTCTGCTAGGAGTTGATAGAAGAAAGATAAAATAAAATAAGTAGTGATGTGTATAGTATCTTAACAAAATAATAAAATATGTCATATTATATTTAATTACTCTTGTCCCGTTTGAAGAACAGCCTTGTGTAAGTGCCTCGTAGCATATTGTCACGTCCTCGGCAGAACAATTAAATGACGTTTTCATTTATAGACAAGCGTTCTGAAGCAGCTACGAGAAATATATTAAGAAAATAACATGTCGCTATAACAAGAGAAGAAAAATAAAATTATTTATATCTGGGACGTGTCGCGCCGACAACAGTACACAAGGCCTAATAACACAACAGACATTATATAAGATATAAAGCGGAAAATACAAGCATGTCGTTATCTTTTATATTTAAATGGTATTGTGTTTTCTGTATATTCGTTAATATCTGAAACTATGAAGATATCGAAATCATTTTTATAACGTAATGTGGGATGGGGAAGAGAAGTGTTAGTGACGTACAAGAACTGGTAAGCGGAGCATTAGCCGACCCTCTCAAGATAGACTGACGACATGAAGAGAATAGCAGCAGGAGCCTGGAGGTAGAGAATCGAAGAGGATGAAGACTAATGCGTGAGGCCTACGTTCAGCAGTGGACGAGCACATGTTGATGATGAATGTCGGTTGACGCTCCCATTGGTTTTAGCTTTGGTAGAATTTTTCTTGATGATAGTACAGTTGCACTGCTGTGGTGTTAGATTCAAAAATGTATATTCGCTACTTTAAAAATACATGCCTAAACTTTGTGGCAACGGAGACTATAAGGAAAATGCGTTGACCGAATTAATGCATTTTTTGCCCGAAATATATACTTTTCCTTCGATTTGGCTCAATTTTGTTTCAAATGTACCCATTAGAACACACAGGGGTTAGATATATAATTTGTAAATTTCATTTCTCTCTGACATATCACTTAAAATAAAAAAATAGTAGTTTCACTTCTATTATAAACGAAAAGTGATATAATTAAATATTGTGATACTAAAAAAATGGTTTTAATTTAAATAAAGTGGCTTTAATATGTGCACTGATCGGCAGTTATTGAGTCTGAGCCGTCACACTTCAGGTTGAAACGCTCGTCAAGGTTAACCCTGGTGAGCCGAAATTTGCCGAGCAAATAACACAACAGAGTTAATTGAAGACGATTTGACGGTCATTACTAACATCTAAATCACAGTTTAGGTATAAGTAAATAAATTATATATATATATTAATATTTTTGAAAAAATATTTAATACATAATCCATGTAGTAAGATTTATTTATTAGCTAAGCTTACATAAGATTTATCTGTCAGTCGACCAATAACTGGCAGTTTCCATAATTCCTTCATAAACGCCACCGATAAGCTTTTGTAGCTCTTCCAGCATCTGTGTTCCCTCATTCGTACAATCTGGATCTCTTCAAGAAACAGATAAATAAACACTTCCAATCTCCTAATTTACACCCAAACACAAACACAAACACAAACAAAACACACGTTTTCCGCACGCAGCGACCAGCCACCCTGGCTGAACGCCAAAAGATGCACTGCTTTCGACCGGATGTGATCTCCATCTTTTATAAATGATTCTGCTCATAATGACCTGATTATTTTTATATAGAATAGAATGAAAAATATATCACCTTAATAGACACTTTATTTTATATGTATTATGTAAAATACATAAAAGTTATGTTTATTACAAGATCCTCGTGTTGGCAGCTCCGTAGTGCGAGAGATCGACATTTGAAATGTTCCAACATTATTGTACCAATTTGCATAAGCACGTCGCATTATGCGGAAACTTCCGTCGCACTCGTAAATGATCGTCATTACTTCGTACAAAAGTCCTTTAAGTGCGGATTCGCTAAAGGCTTACGACAACATAAGGATGAATTATGATAATTCCGCGGGAGACAATCTTGCCTGGAAAAATTATGACGTCTTAAGGACCGCGAATGCTTGGGTTAATATCAAGTTATGTTTTTTTTTTGTAAAAGATTTACATAAAAAAGTGTATTTTATTTTTATGGTAACATTCAATCTTTCCGAAAACTGCATGACATTTATGCTGATTATTATGAATATATAAAGTATTCAAAATTCATTGCAAAATTAATACTTAGAATTAAATTAAAATACAATGTTATGGTTATGAATATATTTTTTTGCTGTCGCTGGGTTGAAAAGATTGGCGAGAGAAGGAAGCCCGAAATTCTGTTTCCAGAGGACACCGCGTGGAGGTTCTTTTCATGCTCCCCGATTCTGACAGACGTTGAAATAATTTGACGCCGCTGACACGAAGAAGAAGAAGATATGAGTACTCTTTTATGAATTGTTGGTACCAATTATCTAGTAACACCAAAGGGTACTCCAATAATATACTTTATAAAAATATTGCAAAAAATTACAACTTTACACCTTAATTAAAACTATTGTTTTGGCGAAATTAATAGTTTCATCATTTAAAAACTACTTGTTTATGATCAATTTTTTGTTAAATTTTATTGATTTGAACCCAAAATATCGATTTAAGGATAGCTAGTTCGTGGTATTTATAATTATTTTATTATTCATGAAGATGGAAACGATTTAAGCGAATTTCTTAAAAATATCTGACCTTGAAACAGAAAGTAAAGGGTAAGCCTTAGTTATTTATTATGTTTTATACTATTAGGCGTATTTCAGGCATCTTAAAAAACTGTGAAAATTTAAAACTTTTTTAATTACTTTTTTAACAGTTCAACTAAAACAAAAGCTCTTGAAATTCGTTCCATTATCACTTATTAAATAAAAGCTTAACAGATCAAATAGAGAGAAAGAGAGAGAGAGAGAAGTTAAAGTAGGAGTGAGAAGGGAGAACTTGGGCGGTTGTAGGGGAGGGTTATTAAGTGAACAATCTTCAGCTTAATGCTGTTAAAGGTTCTTTGCTATAATGTATCAAATTAATACAGACTTAAGTCTAAAGGCCTTCACTTTTATGAACTTAATTATGTTTTCAATTAAAAATTTACGCAAACGAGAAAAAGTGTATTACTAATTATACGAGATAAATGTGAGTAGGAAGCATAGAAAAATATTGATAAATAGTTGCGAGATTTACAGAATGCGACAGAAAAACTATATTTTGAACTTAGCTGGCCACAGATATACTTTACCATTCATTAGCCTCAAGCAGCCAAAAGTAACCTTTAGAATTTTCATTAATTATACACCTGTGTGATGAATTAATTTTACATATAGATGACACGGCAATGAATTGTATGTATTTATGGTAAAGTATGGAGTTGTTGCTTAAAAACATTCATTTAAATGTAATGTTTTATTTTCAATATTAATCGAATATCTTATAAGCCTACAAAACCACAGACAAAAGACAGCTCTTAGTGATTTAAAATGGATAAAGATAAATAATTGATACAAAAAATATTTTTTCTAGAGTCATTTATACAAAATAACAACAGCAAGAAGCAAATTCAATTACAAATTGTACATATACAATTATATTAAACTGAAGAAAAAAACTATATTTAAGATCTTCAGTTTACTAATTATATTACGAAACTTTCCTGAAAATCAACTTGATGACCTTATTTACTGCATTGTTTTAAACATTTTTTTAACATGGATCAAATTGAGCACTGTTTCACTCGATGGACAGTTTCGCGATTCACGAAAGCTTTATCAATTCCAATGTACAAACATACTATTAAAACATGTTATGAAAATCTTATATTTTTTATATTAAAACGGGTCTTAAAGTGAATGCTAAGAATATAAATCACATTTAAAACATCTATTGGTAATATAAATATAAAAATATTGTACAACATATACAAGATTCATATTATTTCAAATCTGGATTTCTTCAAATAAGAGATCAATATACATGCAAGCGTGTAAGCTTTATCATCACAAATAACTTTGCATTCAGCATCCTTATTTATAATGAAATGCCTAGAGGCTTCTAGTTTTACAGCCCACTGAAGGTTTTATGTTTCTTTTATTTGCCAAAAAAGAACGTTAGCTTACTAATCCATTTTTGTATTAGAAAGGTGAAAAAAAAATTGTCATGAAGTTATTTAGATTTTTTACTGAGAAAACTCTACTTATGATGTAAGTCAGTATCTTTATATGTCAGGTAAAATGTATAATCTGGAGAAACAAAGATCATCTGTTTATCCATTTGCATTTCAATTGCAGTATTTTCCTGAGGCCGCCCCCTGGGGCGTTGCTCTTTTACGATATTTTTATTTAACAGAATCACCGGAAGATGCGCAATACAAATTCATCTCAGCTCTTTCGGCAATACTGGGAACAAATCAGAGCTTCCAAATAAATGCAAACGCATAACAAAGCTTTTCAATCTCTCTTCCATCGAACCGTTTTTACGTGATGATTCTTTATTTTGAAAACACATAAAAGGGAATACCAATGAAGGAAGGAACTGGAGAAAACTGTTACATGGGTTCTACTCCGCTTTCTAGTTTTTAATATGAGACAAGGTTACATGATAAGTTATCTATCGAGAAATCTATTTATTATTTTACAAAATAATGCAAAACCTTACCTCTTTAATAGGTATGTCATAATTTAGTTAATTTATATGATAATTGGTTTGTGAAGAAAAACGAAACGATTAAAATAAACTAATTATGTACTCGTAGAATGCAATAACCTTGTGGTTTGTCATATTTAAAGATAAAACAAGAAAAAAATGTATGAGACCACTGAGTTTTAATAAATCACTTCACCGGTTTCGGTGCGACCACACCTTCCTCAGAAGCTACTTAATACAGTATTAGATACGTATCAATAGACTTGTTTTATTCTTTAAATGCATTATCATCTCTGAGTTTTGTAAATTCTCATCTCATTATTATATTTTACCTAAATTTTGAATGACTTAAAACAAAACAAAGTTTAATTATTCGAAAAGTCACACACGACATCTCTCTTATGCGATAATAATATGTAAGCTCGTATCTTGTTATCAGTCTGAGTCTACATATTTATAAGATTTATAAACAATTATAATTATGTAGTATGGAGCGGCGTATTCTCTCGGGCTTATGGCAAAAGTTTAAATTAAATCATTAATTATGTCAAAGTATTAAATCCACAAGTAAACTCAATTCGCCTTCAGAGTTCAGGGATTGTTTAAGTTTTCCCCGAGAAGGTGATTTAGCTTAGAGTGCTCAGACATAACTTATCAACATTACTCTCGCAAGTGAAAGACACTGATACTGCGTATTTGCAAGCACGTGCGGAAGAATATTTAATTATTTTAACAAAAACACTACTTATTCAAGTGGACTCAATGTGAATGAGTGGTAATTAAGAAAAACGGTAATATTACTTAATAGTATTTGTTTGTTATTTTCAATATACTCATATAATTGTTTACTAAAAGCATATTTTTTTCTAATTAACACATGTATCTCACAACTTATGTATAACATTTATATATATTCAACCAACCGTCCCACTGCTTGTATAATCAGATACCCCCAATACCCAGACTGAAGTCGCGAAGTAGCTTTCTGAGATCCACACAACCTCTCACATCCGGCCCTGAAAATGAGAGACTCCAGCTCTGGCAATAAGTCGCATCAGAGGATCTCATTACTCCAAAGGAAGGCCTCCTAACTGGCAAGAACCTTGACTGGTCGATCTGGAAATCCCTGAACAGATTAAGAACCGGAGTAGAACAAAGGAGAACCTCGAGCGGTGAGGAACGCTGCGGCAGGGAAAGTCACTATTGTGCTACTGTGGAGACCTACAGAACGCCTCACAACTAAGATCCTGTTCCATGTGCCCAACAAGCTCCACATCTCAAGATTTAATGCTGGGTAACACACAGTCTATCGATGTTGCCAGATACTAAGCAAAAATAAAATGACTTCGCTGACACGAAGAAGAAGAACACTAGTCATAGAATTCAAAATATTATCCCAACTGACAATGTCTTAAGGAGGAAGCCAAAAAAAAAAATTTTGAACCATTTTAAAAAATTGCTGTCTACATTTACATCATTTCGTGCATTAGTTTTGAATTTGACGAGTTAAGCTTTATATATGTTTATTTGATTTTTTAATATTAATAATTCTTAATGGAATTCCATTAAGAATTATCTTAATAGAATCCAATTCTTAATAGAATCCGAAACGAGGAAATACGCAGAAGAACTCAAGTAGTGGATGCTACCCAACGAATAGGCACACTCAAGTGGCAATGGGCAGGACATATCTGTCGAAGAGACGACGGTCGATGGGGAAGAAAAGTATTGGAATGGCGCCCAAGAACTGGCAAACGAAGCATTGGCCGACCCCCTGCAAGATGGACTGACGACATAAGAAGAATAGCGGGAGTGACCTGGATGCGGAAGGCGGAGGATCGAAGAGGATGGAGACTCATGCGGGAGGCCTACGTTCAACAGTGGACGGACACAGGCTGATGATGATGATGAATGGAATTCCATAACAGGAATAAAATATTATTTAGAAAAAATTCCAAAAAATAAATTGCCTTCCAATACACTACGCGATAAAATATATACCTATCTCACAACTTACACCTACCTACACACTGACACTTTTCATTATAAATATACGCGCACAGACTTCCTTGCCTTATTGACTCGACAACGGCTACCCGGCGTAGGTGTAACATGTCATCCCTCAATAAATATTATTGAAAAAAATACTTATAATATTCTATTTATATTTATTATTCGTATTAGGTTTGTTAATTATCATCGTTTTTTTAAGATAAATTAATATTAACAAAAAATTTAAAAATATATATTAACTAAATATCAAATAACTTCTTAGGTTTTCACGGCCAGATTTGATATTGCGGCTTTTAGGTTTAGCCGTGTGTGGCGAATTTCTTCTATCCGATATTTCGCCCTCCATTGCAAGGGTCTTCTTCAAAGTTGATGACTTTGTTGTCAAGATTATTGATTTGATGACAAAGTCATCAACCCTGAAGAAGACCCCTGCAATGGAGGTCGAAATATCGGATAGAAGAAATTCGCCACACACGGCTAAACACAAAAGCCACAATACCAACTAAATATTACATTATAATATCTAGTATAAAAAGTAGCAATACAGACTCGCTATTCAACTTTTATATCAAGAGAAAATACGAGTGTCATATAATCGTTAGACCTTGTGTATTTAACGTGATTCTAAAAAGAAATTCCAGCGAATAGTTAGGAATTCCAATAAGTGTCTCTTCTTTTTCAAAAATCCTCGCTGAATTACCTTCAACTAGACAATCGAAGCACGTCCCGCCCCCATTTACACTAATACGCCCCATTTTTCTCCCGCCGCCCCCTCCCGCCCACCTTAGCGCCAATGCGGCAAAGTTTTAATCCGAAAATATTATCCCTTGATATAATGAACACGGCGATAGCCATTGTTGGGCTTCTGGCTCTTGGACCCTCATTAGCCAAATGTTTGCTTGCCATACGTCAAGTGCTAGTCCAATAGACTGGAAACATAAATTTGCCTTAACACGAAAACTACTTAAATTGTTGGATTATTCATTAATTTTAAAATAATTATATGCGGTATCGAATTACATTAGCTTGTATATAATGGCGTTCATCTGTGATTGTCAGATTCCGATTCATGTTTTTAAATAACATATATACATATGGATTTGTAAATATTTATTAGAATATTTTTTTAATCTTTCAATATTCTAATCAACTTTTATAGATCATTGACTGTATAACAATATTATTAGTAATTAAATATAAACATATTATATAATAAAACAAATTCTTCATACGCATCAATTCGTTCAGAAAAAATATCGTAGTGTATTGTTAGGGAGCGAACACTGCAGATATCTGTTCTAACTCTTGATATACTCGTATTGACGAGTTATCAAGAGTTATAAGTGTATCTGATTGTGAGATGGTCTCGAAATCTTGCAAGAGAGCATGCGCTACAGACGCTTTATCTGCAAGTTTATAGGTTTTCGCTATCTTAGAAGCCATCCAAATTATACACATTGATATCCTCCTCTCTTAGTTGATTATCGAATTACTGTGTGACAGAATGCAAAAGAAACAACACAAAGAACTTTTTTTCGTTTAACAATTCGCGTTTATTTTTCAAACACTTGCTTTTTCGTCCACCCGTTATGGCGAACGCCATTAGGTGTTCCAATAACGGTCGTGAGCGAGCTCTGACTGATGGCGCGCTCTGAAACCTGGCACTGCCATCAGTTGCGGAAGAAAAGTGAATTAAAGATGACAGTGGCACCAACATAAAGTGGATCAACTGTCACAACAAATAAAATGACGTATGCAACCATCGTGTATTATTATATAACTAAAAGTAACATTATTAGATATGCATGTCAGGCGAACGAACAAAAATAAGAGACAAAAGATCGTTTTTCGAGGCTTTTCGGCATCAGCCTAAAGGAGCTATATCAAGCTGATATCAATATAATCAACTTGGAGAGAAACTCGGGATGATACGTAGACCATAGTGGCTAAGAGAACCATAATAAATCTTGAAAATTCGAGTATAATACAGCAAAAGAGGGTATTTAGAAGTGAAAACGAGCATCTTAACTGAGGAAAAATAATCTTCGTAAGATTATCGCAATTGTAGGTCTTAATAAAAATAATATTGCTAGTATTTCTCTATACATTTACCTACTGTCTGTGCTCGTCTTTTTGTCGTCTCTATAAGCCAATCTGTTTCAACGCCCGCGATACCGCAATTACAGTTAACGGCTTCAATAAAGAAACTAATTATTCAGAGTCGGAACAAATAGATAAGTATCTGGGCTCTGTCTGCTTCCGCTCGAGTTACTGATGAATGTAATAGTAACTGTCATCTCTTTAAGTCGTAACTGTGGATCGAAGCAACCTTTAGATAAAAATGTCCCGGCATCGGAAGCGTTAAGCTAATCATCAGATTACCTATTGACGTCGGCATGATGTAGCCCTTGCTGACTGATACCGAAAACCTCGATATACAATCTTTCATCTCTAATTTCTATTCGCTTGTCATACATTTATGTGTCCGCCGTATTGGGACAAGTTATATAGACCGCCACTCGTGGCGCTGGGCGAGAGCTATCACGAGCGCGGCCAGTTGTGTCCCGCCCGTCGGCGAGAGCATATTGTATCGTGGCTCGGCCTAATGCTGTGACTAGGTCGAACCTTTAATTTGTAAAGTTTTATCGTAAATATATGTCAATGTACTTCTGAAAAAGTCTGTGTCATCAATCCGCTGCTAATCCTGCCATCAAGCGACTGAATAACAACCTTTTGAGAGAGAGGAGGATGTTACTATTGAAAAAAAGAAAGGCCTAAATATGCCACGGATAACATTTTCATATCCATTGGTGGAGTTTATGTCTGTCACTTAATAAAACCAATCAGTTTTCATCTGCCATTATCTATTATTAGTCTTTAAATATATCTGCACCGGAATTATCAATTGGATACACACATGGTTCCTAACAGCTACCAGTATGAGAGCTCTTGAATATTATCAGCGGCGTATTTGGTCATTTTTTAATCACATCATTTTTTCGACCTGGATAATTGGTGTCTTAGATGTCACTCAACACAAGCAGTGTACTTAAGCTGTGACTATTCGAGTAATATTCGCGGCCAATGTTACTTTACTTCCGTTTCTTAACGTGCCGCAGCCTAGCATTAAATACAGAGGTGAAACGGGATATGCCAAGGACATTAGCAACTGATAACCTATTTTTAGTTGATATAAACGAATTCTAGAATGGGTGAATATTGTGGATACTCATATAGTAGGATGACTAGACGCTGCACTCGGAAAAGATAAGCGATGATTGTACAGGGGTAGACGAGATGTTTTTATTTGTATCATAAATATTTGTATATTATAAGAGAAAGAAAGCATAGTTTGTTGAATTTTGAAAAAAAAACCTTTTTTGCGGCAATGATATTCTCCAGCTAGGGAACGGAAAAAGGAGATAAAAATATAAACATTACTCTATTATAAAAGGTATACTTAGGTTAGAAAAAAAAACAGATGGTATATGTCATAAAAGCTGACATCCAGAAGCAGATCTGGTGCTTCCGACTACAATATTTAAGAAAAAAAAAATGTTATACTTAAATCGAAAACAGAAAACAGAAATCAAACATTATACTAAAATCATTTTATCAGTGTGATATTTTTTTACTCTTTCTTACACTCATTAACTGGAGCATATAGTCACCGTAAATAACGTTCCTATTAGAATAATATATACATTCCGAAGAGAGAAGATGATTTAACAATCCAGTGTTGCCCCCATTCGAGAACGGTACCGCAATATTTAAATTGCTTCGTTTTGGCAAGAGTTTGCAGCGACCTCTCTCGAGCCGTTTAACGCCCCATAAGAAATAATCTACAGTACGGGATAACTTGTACTGTAAGAATGGTCCTATCTTAAATGGAAGGCTGGTCCAGCATCATAAAGACAGTTCACTTTTTCCGTAAATGCTTAGCGCCTCATTATGCGTCAGTGAACTTGTATCTCGATCGATTTGAAAGTGAGTGTCCGGCAACAACTCGCACTCTAAACTGACAATCCATTATCCAGTGTCGATGCTTCAACTTATTCGTGGTCTAATATAATCCTTTTCACTTTTTAGAACTTTCGGACCCCTCAGGCATTAACTGCAGAACATTTTCTCGTTATTAAGTGCCAAAATATTGGTGAGTAATAGTACATTTGAATTTAAAAATACGTATAAAAATGCAAGCGATCAGACGGTGAGCATAGAGGGTACTGTACGATGTCATGCAAGTGACTGGATCCTATAGGGCAGTGCTCCGCAACCGGTGTGCCGCGGCACACTGGTGTGCCGTAAGCTGATACAGGTGTGCCGCTATCAAATAAGGAAATATTATTAATAAATAATTGTACAACGGTCCTCAAGCTCCCAGCGCCTATCGTCTTTTTATGTAGACAAACAACCAGGTACTTGCTTTATTAAGTTCTAAATGAAATAAAAAAAAAATGAAATTTATCAAATTAATATCTATTTTTGGCTTTTGGTGTGCCGCGGTATTCAAGGTGAGAACTTTGGTGTGCCGTAGAATCCAAAGAAGTACTTTGGTGTGCCGTAGATGAGAAAAGGTTGCGGAGCTCTGCTATAGGGCATACATATTTGGTGGCTACTAAAAAAAAATCCACGCATATACTAAATTTACTCACTTGTACTATTTTTGTCTTTATTTTCAGGTAGTCAATCTATCATCCTTATACATAATATTTTAACCCGTAACTGCGGTTGTTATCAGTCCTATTACTATTTTGTACAATATTTTCTATAACTCAGATGGGTTTCCGCTGAACGTATCAGTCAATAACTGACAATAATTTCAATTAGAGTATCGTTAAAAAGACTCCAATTTCCTTCAATGTGATGCAAATGTGAGGCTGACAAAGTCTTCTCGAGGACATTTCAAACGGATTATAAAGTAAAATCAACCAAAATATAAGCAAAACCTCATCGAACACATGACAAATGCATACATTGGTTTAATTTAAGTTTCGTCAAAAAATAAACCTGAAATCAATAAAAACTGACTGAAACAGGATCTTAGGTCCATTACTCTTATTGACCGTCGCCATGAGAAGGTTCCCGACTTTATTGAACGGGGAATGCGACAGAACACGTCGCTAGCGCAGCAAACTATTCCATTTCCGGGAACCAGAAACTGAAAGAGAACACTGCAATAAGTTTACATCCTGTTCGGTGCTTCGACGTTATTCAAGCTCTTATTAAACTTTTGGCCTCGGATGTATCGAATGGAGTGGAAGCGGCGGGAAGAGCGACTGTTTGAGCATTTTAAACTTTAAGATGTGAAATTTAAGATATCTTACAGTTGGTATTACGACAATTGCAAATTCCTATAGTTGGACGGTGGATAAAGCTCAGTGGTTAAAGCGTTTGCTTGGCAAGTCGAAGGTGTCGTGTGTTCGATCCCCGACGGAGATAAAAATAAACGATTTCTGAGCTTTAAAATACCCACGGTTGGTGAGAATTTGATCCATCACCCCAAAAATCCGTTCTGATAACTATCTCGGCGACGTGAAGTCATTTCTAAAAGTAACGGGGTCGTTCATTGAAATAATTATTTTTGTAATAGTTATCGAACTCGCAATCTCTCACGTGAAAGGGAAGCATTTCACCTCTAAACCATACCTCTTTTAACAATTAGAAACGCCGGAAACAGCTTTTAATTTCTCAGAAAATGGATATTGAAATACGGAAAGATTTATTATCAAATCCGATTGTGGTTTTATTGCCGACTACGATCTACGAAAGCAGTATTTCAAAAGAATTTCATTTATATGTTTTATTTTCTATTACTGAACTTTTCAGTTGCACAATTCCAGTAGCAAATATTAATTTAATGTATTTAAAACGATTAAAATAATTCTATTTTTTGAGTTAAATATCAAAAAAATACATTTAATTTTAGATAATATAATTATTAACTATTTTCATTAAAAAAATGTTATTAAAAACTCTACTATCAACTGATCCTGTATCTTTCAACGGTTGTTCTCTTCCGAAAGCAAGCTCCATCAACATGCTTGGATTATCAATATCGAATAATGTCAAATATTACGAGTCAATTAAGTGTAAAGCCGGTCTCGCTTCCAAAAAACTAGGTGTATTATATAGATTACGTCGGTATTTCAACGATAAACAACTTCTTCTTCTATATAAAGGACTAATCCGACCTATCCGACTAATCGACAGGCGCATACAACTGGGATGGGCAGCATTTGGAAAACTTAAGTACATTTTTAAAGCGAAAATTCCGCAATGCCTTAAAACTAAGGCGTTTAACCAATGCATCATCCCTGTATTAACTTATGGCGCAGAGACGTGGAATCTGACAGCAAGTCTTACCCATAAAATAAAAGTCACCCAGCGTGCTATGGAGAGATCCATGCTCGGAGTGTCGCTAAAAGATAGAATCCGAAACGAGGAAATACGCAGAAGAACTCAAGTAGTGGATGCTACCCAACGAATAGGCACACTCAAGTGGCAATGGGCAGGACATATCTGTCGAAGAGACGACGGTCGATGGGGAAGAAAAGTATTGGAATGGCGCCCAAGAACTGGCAAACGAAGCATTGGCCGACCCCCTACAAGATGAACTGACGATATAAGAAGAATAGCGGGAGTGACCTGGATGCGGAAGGCGGAGGATCGAAGAGGATGGAGACTCATGCGGGAGGCCTACGTTCAACAGTGGACGGACACAGTCTGATGATGATGAATCCGACCTAACCTTGAATACGGCAGTCACCTTTGGATTGGAGCCCCAAAATACCTTCTACACTTAATTGACTCAGTTCAAAGAAGAGCAATTTGTTTGATAAGCAATGGACGTTATGTCCTTACGTCTAATCTACAATCAATGGAACACAGACGTAAGATTGGTTCTCTTAGTCTTTTCTACCGTTATTACCACGGTCGCTGCTCTTCGGAACTTAAAGAACAATTCCTCCTGCACCCACTCACAGCCGACAAACTCGTCTTACACTTGCCGAACATCCATACACGGTTAATATATGTCGACCAAGAACTGGCAGCTTCCAAAGTTCCTTCCTTAATGCCACCGGTAAACTATGGAATGCTCTTCCAGCGTCTGTGTTTCCTCCTTCCTACAATCTGGATCTCTTCAAGAAACAGAAAAATGTACACTTGCAATCTCCCCAACCCACACACAAATACGAACACATCACACGTTTCTCGCATGCAGCGTCCAGCCTCCCTGGCTGAGCGTCATAGAGTGCACTGGTCTTGACCGGTTGTGCTATCCTGCATGCGTTTATATAAAAAAAACTGTTTAGTTTACTAGGAAAATAAACTACTTTAATTTTTTAATTTAATTACTAATTTACTTTCAATATCAATTGTTATTATTTATGCAATCGAGAATCTTAGTATTTGTAGTCTGAGAAATGATATAAAGTTCAAAGAAAAATGCACGTAGAGTTGTACACAAAATTCCACGAACAATTGTAAATAAATGTCAAATAATAACATTTCCTTGTTCCATAAAAGACGAATTTAGATGATATAAAATATATTTTCAAATTAAACGACATCGCCGGGAAATCATTATCCATATTAGTAATTAAATATACGCATACAATTATACGTATATTTTTTAAATTTTTATACGAATCAATTCATTCAGAAAAATATCGGCAGAAGCGGGATTCGAACCACGAGCCTTTGAACCAACCTTTGCTCAGGTCTTTTTACACCGCCTAGTCCACTGGACTATTTCTCGACCTGAACGGACACGCGTTAGAAGATGTATTTATACCATTGTTACCATCGTATAACGATAGATGTCTCTATATATTCAGAGTAAGTATATTATTATATGGATTTTTTAAATATTTATTAGAATACTATTTTATTATTTCAATATTCTAATCTACTTTTATAGATCATTGCCTATATTACAATATTATTAGTAATTAAATATACATATACTATACATAAAATTCTTTCCTTTTTTTTTAACGCGTCAATTCAAGCAGAAAAATAACGGCAGAAGCGGGATGCGAACCGCGGACCTTGGAAACCAACTATGCCCACGTATTCATACTGGATTAAGAATAAGAATTTTACGTAAAGTATATGTATATTTTAATTACTAACGTATATATATTTTTTTTATTATTATTCAATCAGTCAACATTTATTCACAATCTTTTTTATATTATTACTTTCCGACAGTATATTTATTTAGTAAGTCCATATATCGATATATTCAAAATCTCGATATATATTTCAACTACCTTATTTGATACTCAAACGTGAATTTCTTTATAAATTTGAGTATCTTGGATTATTTTCACACTATTCTTGTTATACTACACGTGAGTAAGATTGAGCTCATCTTGAAACAACGGCATTGGGTTGCGGGGCGTTCTTTCGCCAATTTCATGTCATATAAGATGATTGAGCGAATTATAGGACATATACATTTCTCAGGTATGTTTTTTTATGTGTAATCAATTTTAATGTGGATAAGACTGACTGACCTCTTCCCAAACCAGCTGTTTAGAGACTCCGGGTCGTAGATTCATGATCTTAAGCTCTGCGGCCTTAAGGTCACCATCCGCGGTGAACTCCACGTTAGGCTTCCCTTGCTCGCCTTCCACAGACACGTTGCGCAGGTACTTGAAGAATCTGCAAACAATACCACGTTTTAATTAACACATAACATTCGACATTATTCAAAACAGTGGGCACGATCGACCTTTACAAAACCATGACGTATTATTTAATTTTTGTAAGCACATACAGGAATATACCGAGAGATGAACTTGGTGAAACCCTCTCTGTCGCATCCTCTTTTTGAAGACCCAGATAAGGACCCGCTACTGGACGCACCGAAAAAGTTACCTGCTAGAGAGTATCTTAAGGGCTTCCCGTTATTTAAGGTGTATCAGTTAGATGTTAAATAGACCTTAGTCTAAGGCTTCGAAATTGATATACTACAGCGAGTCTCAAATCGCCTTCTTTGGTAACACATTGCTAACCACGAAATACGCGATAGATGGTGATAGTGATGCTGAAGTCTCATCTGATGATTTTATGACGTTAACCATGCATAAGACTAAGCGTTGCATGTGAAGTATTGATCCGCCAACGTCATAGACTACAGCCCGACATTCACGCATCATCCTTATTATTAATGGGATTCAGTATGAATGGGTGGACGACTTTCGTCTAGCACTAATTTTGATTAATGTATTATGATTGTCATTGTACGGGTGAGGGATCAAATTCACACTAACCTGGGGTATTTGAGAGCTCGGAAATCGATTAAACTATATTTTTTATTCTCCGTCGTGGATCGAACCCACTACCTTCAAAAGCTTTATCCACTGAGCTATACCCGCCAGCACTATTTATGGGAATATATTGATCAATTTTGGGTACATTTCCTTTTACTAAATCAATAAGCATACACATATATTTATACAACTTATTTACCTATACACAAACAATATCATTCACTGTACTTTAATTCATGTAACATATCATTACAAACATTGCTTTTATTTGAAGATATCTAGGGTTTGTAAAATATTTAATTTTTTATGTTTTTTATATTCAAAGGAGGTTGTGTGTACTCATACTATACAAAATATTGTATGCAAGCGAACGCAGCGTGCATATTTCCTGAATAAGAATTAATGGAATATGAAAGATGTATTGAAATATCTGGAACGTCATTGATATGCTTCATTGCATTTCAACTGTATATAAAAGTCCGCAACTTTAACAAGGAATTTACAGGAAAAGAAGGGAATAAACTCGAATATGTGTCATCTGAAGCAAAAATCATTTTGCTAAATATTAACAGCAGAATGACCAGAAAAATATTTAATGATACAGTGAGCTTTTTGCTACCATTTAACCCTTTCATTACGACTCGGTGGAATACAAATTAAACTGTCAGTTATAAAACTAGTATTTGAAGCATAAATGTACTTATCTGGTCTATTTTCATCACATTGGCTCTTGTATCCTTTAGTATTACTGTATTAGATGATGCATAAAAAAATATTTTAAGAAAGTAGCAAAACGATATATCACAGCTACCGTTGACAACGGTAGGGGAATCTTCGACGGCATATATTGGCTACCGATGCGAAAGGGTTAAGAACAAAGTATCTAGGTTTTACAAACTTCAGTCTTAATCACCAATTTTAATAGATAATTTACAATCAAACAAATATTCATGCCTCAGAAACTACAGCTGTTAGACCATGCAAGAATGATAGCGGCTGACGGTTTATGTGGATACTTGTATTTGTAGCGACTATAGGAAGTGTATATGGTCGATAAATATGACGTTTTTTATAAGCTGGAAAATACTTTCAACAACGTTTGTTTGTCATACAGACGCCGTTGGTTCAAAACCTAACTAAGCTTGATTATTTTTAATTGAATTAATGAAATCTAAGCTCTCCACATACCCCGGTAGGTTTAAACCACCCCTTGAGAACAAAATTTAAAAAATCTAGGCCTCGGGAGCGTCAGGTCATCATTCGACCAAATTAAAAAACCCTGATTATAGAACATCCAAATATTTACTTTAATAATACTACAGTCGAAGTCCATGCAAATTTAAGGACTCTTACCCTATAGGTTTGCAAAAATGATCTATAATCCCATGTGAACCTCCAAGTGTTCTGTGAGCTTACAGAACTGTGATTCGTTAATTTACGGTCCCCATATCTTCTAAATATTTTATTTTTTTTAATCAAATATAATAGGATACATTTAAGATTTTATTGACAGTATTACATTTTTTTTTTTTTATTGTTTACTTTTTTGGAAATTCGCTTTCCACGCCACTTAAAGGTAGATCTTGTGTGTGGCGTGGGATTCATCTTTGATTTAAGTGTTGCATAATTTATATTATTATTTTTTCACATTTTTTACAAAATAACATATTTTTTTTTAGAATATAAAATAATATCATTAAAATTTATAAATTTTTTATAGTCGAAGTGACAATTTCAGCATAATTTACTTATTTCGATTCTTTAATAGCCTCGACCCATCTAAGTCTCAATTTCCACCAGACGCTTTTTAATGAACCTAATATAATCAATACCTTTTTAGCAATATAAATGTTTTATACAATTTATATAAATTCTATACTTATTATGCTTGGATCATATACATACAACTACTACTTATATGGAACAGATATGTTAAAAAAATGCATTCTCAATAACTTTATATAAATAAAGGATTATCTATTCCCTAGTTTATTTAATGTCTTATGCAAATAGACAACATGTTCGACTGTAGGTAGCTCTTTGTTAGATATCTTCTCTACTAGCCGTAGTATGTGTTCCCGCCCTAGTGGTGGGCGGCTAGTGGGCGGCTGCCCATGTTCTTGCCATATTTAATTAGCGATACGATACCAGCTGCTGCAGCACCAGAACCTCCCCAGAATAATATACATCTGGTGGATGGTAGAAACAGTGCTCACATTATAAACACTAATAAGTTATTAAAATTATCTAAGAAACTAAAGTATCCTGAAATTCCAAAAAAATTCAAACTGTAATATTTAAATTATGTATTTATTTATTTGATATTTCTCAAGAAATTTATTGATCAAGAACCGTTAAATTTGTGTATCTAAATAATATTTTTGCAATATTCGTTATTTCAATAATTTACCCCACCAGTAGGTTTTGGAATGCTTTTAAAACATCTTTGTTTGCTGTTATTTAGAATCTCATATAGTAAAAAAAAAAACCAATATACAAATATAATTTAGGCAATTAGGCATGTTGGGTAGTGGATATTTTACTGGATTTTATTACTATTGGCAAAGAATTTCGCATGATGTGACCGATCCATCGGGCTCACCTCTCTGAGATGGTCTTCTTCACGACATTGTGGAGGGGATGGTGGAGGGTAGAAACTGTAGAGGGCGCCCTAGACGGGAGTAATTGCAGCAAGTATTAGAGGACATGAATTGTAGCGCTTATGCTGAGCTGAAAAGGGTTGCTGAGGACCGAGAGGAATGGAGATTCAGATGCAATATTCTGTTGCTGCAAGCCAATCCACCGTATTGATACTACGAAGAAGGCAAAGAATACTGACGTGTATTTTTTGCTACCTTTTAAATTACAAAATGATTTGTACACAAATGAAAAAAAAGTTGTAGTAAACTATTTTATTCAATAAAGAAGGGTTTTTCTAGTTATGTACTTAATGGTGATAGTACTATAGTAAAGCCTCGGGATTAGTGTTTGTTCCTCAAAATCTCTTAATGCTAAAAAAATTACAATATCGCTGGAGTTTATGCAGAAAATTAAATAAAAATGCAAGAATATTCAATCCAAAAACTATTTTAGCATTCATAGATATATAATAAGTAGAATATATTGTACGAGTATTATTTTTGCAAAGGGCTGATTAAAATTATTTTACACAAAGTATAATTAAAAGATTATCTAGAAATTATTTCACATTTCTATATAATAGGACGACATGTTTCGGCTACCTCGGGTAGCAATTTGTTAGTAAAAAATAACACAATCTGACGCATATAATGTGGATATATCAAACATTTAAATTTTTATGCAAAATAAGACATTAATTTTTTTATACTGTATGCGCTCCATATTTGGAGCATGTGGTCACCGCAAATTGTCGTAGAGAAATATTTGGGGGTTCAATTATTGGGTATTTTTAAGGAAATCGGGTGATAAACCCGACGCTCCCGAGGACTGGACAATTTTTGTTTTGTCCTTAAGGGGTGGGTCAACCCTACTGGGGGCATTTTTAGAGTTTAGATTTAATTAAATCGACTTAAGAATATCAAGCTTGGTCGGGATTTGAACCGACGACGTCTGAGGGAGAAACAAACGCTTTTATAACCACTGGACTATGTCACCCGGCTAAGTAGATATATAATATATTAGAACTAAATAATAATTTTAATATGTATAGTATAACCTCATAACCCAGCATTCCCATATCGACCGCAAATAACGATTTGATCAAATAACTTCTTAGGTTTTCACGGCCAGATTTGATATTGTGGCTTTTGGGTTTAGCCGTGTGTGGTGAACTTCCTTCAACCAATATTTCGACGGCCATTGTAGGGGTCTTCTTCAGAATTGATTATTTATTTAGTTTTGAGTTGGTTTATTAAGATTATATATAAAAAAAAATTATGAGCGTTATTGATTTATATCTCCATGGCAACTACATACTCAAGTTTCATTCCGGAGAATTGTGGGTATGTTCTAAGAATTGTACCTCCACGAACGTCATGTCGGACTGTGGTCGTCCTTGCTTGTCTGTACAGGTTGTATGAGTATGCGCTAGAGGTGGAAGCCATGCTGTTTTGAGAATCAAGCCGTCATCCCTGTTGATGTTGATGGGATGTTTTTTGATTTCAATGGATTCCCTTACTAGGCGTGCATATTTTCCTTGTGTTCGAGCCACGATTTCGGGATCTAACGAAAACTTATGTCCCGTGTCAGCCAGATGCTCTGCCAGTGCTGACGCCATTGGGTGGCCTTAATAAATAAATCATCAATCCTGAAGAAGACCCCTACAATGGCGGTCGAAATATTGGAAATAAGTAATTTGCCATACACGGCTAAGCCCAAAAGCCACAATTTCAACCATTTGGTCATTTTTCTATTCGCTGTGTTTAAGTGGTCCATGCGACAATTCGCCTACTACTAATTGTTGTTTAGCTTCTAAAGACGTTGTACGCTTACTGATGTCCCTACTGCGAGTCACTGTTCAGGTATAATATCTCATGTTTTGCTTTATGGCGACATCTATTTTGATGACTTTCATAATGATCCTCGCCGTGGGATTGCAAAAAGACCTCTCCTCGTCGTAAATCACTTTCCAGCCTCAAAGTGTCCCGTTAACGGTTGGATGGAGTGTAACACAATATGAACGAAACACTGAACATGATATTTAGAGCATCTTAGCGAAAGAAAGTCGGGAAAATTATTATCCGCCACGTCTTACGCAACTTAACTTTTTCTATTGTAAGATAGAGCAAAAATAAGTTTGAAAATTGGAGTACGTAGAAGCTTTAACCTCGGAGACCATAGTTTCCTACATCATTAGATTTACGTTATGTCGATACAAGTTATGGAGATTACACTTTCTTTATTTACTTGTTTTCATGGTTTAATGTTAGAAAGAAACCATAGTACGAGTACTTTTGATATTGAAAAATAATATGTTTTACATATTGCATTTATAAATAACTTTTATTTATCATGCATTTATAAAAGTAATTATTTATTTGAAGTATTCTCGTGAGAAAAAAAAGTTGCGTTTACAAAGTTGACATTTATAAAAAACTTCGTCGATTCATTAAATTTTCCACATAATACAAGAAATTTAGTGTCATAAGCTTAAATGAATAGACGCTAGCACGAAATGGCTAGCGAAAAATAGACAGATCTAATTAAAGGAGTATATGTTAAAGGCTGGATGTTAAAGGCAGATGTTCGAGAGGCCTACTTTCATCACTGGATATGGATACCTGCAACTGATGATGATCAAAATGTTAAATTTCTAAGTTATTTTTTTACGCGACTTACAGTATTTCTCAAAACCAAAAGATATTGAGAAAACCGTTGTAAGAATCAGTACATATTTCAAAACACAATGCTCAGTAGTAAGCTAATATGAAAAACAAATACGCAAGATAATAAATAATCTAAGCTTATTTAATTTTTCAAAATACGAAATTCTAACGGAACATTATTAAACAATAATTTTTGTGTTTTGCTGTACACTTATGATACAAGTATATTGTACAATTTACCGTCCTAATGATATAAAAAAATGTCGGACTCGTGAAGAAAGGCTAGGAAAAACGTTGCTCGTTTATTGGACAAGCACGTAGCAGCTTCTTTTGGTAATCAGCCTTTTGAAGTAAAGAGCTCCATAAACAGATTCTCTGGACGCTCTATTAGTTTTGAGAAATGGATGATATTATTCAATTGAATTAACAGATGTTCGATTTACAAACAACCAGGTCATATTTGATAGAAATGAGGAAGGAGGAATATGGCAAAAGATTTAAACTTTATCTTCTTGTTATATGTCCTGTATGTTAGGAAGCCTACGTTAGTCACAGATACACATCTGCTGATGATATGAAAGGTCTCACCTGTCGCCCAGCTTCCACCTGGAGTTGCCCGGACTATCGCAGTCCAGCTGTGTGGTGAGCGGCATCTGTCTGTTGTTGGGATCGCTAACGTACTCCTCCACTCCGTAGGTGTACACCTTCATGGCGGTAGTAATCTCAGTCACTAGGGAGGCTGAAGAAGTATCGAAGTGCACACCTGTGAAAAACAAAACATATCACTTGCGTCAGTACTTTAAGAATGCATATTTGATAGGAAAATTCAAATCCAATTAGCCAACCTTATCATGGAAGCTGGTATAAAATAGGCTACCAAGATTAAATTTGGTTTCGGAAATACTTTTTAATTAATACAATAACTGCTTATATTTCTCGTATAATTAATCTGCATTTTAAAATCCTAAATGGTCTTATTCTGGAGTCCATCGCAAGCTATACATGTTATATAATCAGCGAATCTTCGCGTAATGAAAAGGTTGTTTTGGACGAAATTAGGCAATAGCAACTGACAAAACGTTATGATGGATATTTGTGGCGTCGATATGTTTTAACTAGGCAAAGTAGCAATTTTTAGTGATGCTCACCAAATGCTCTAAAAATGGTAGAGATTGGATATATAGAAAAATAAAAGATTTATGTTTAGGTTTTTATTATAAAAAAATATTTCTTTTTATGAACTTCTCAATCTCTAAATAGCTATTTTTATGCGTTATATCGATATATTTAGAATTATTTCAGATCAAGGGGCTAAAAAAGGACTGCTGCTGACCGCCAATACTCGTATTATCCAAATGAAATCACATACAAGATCATTCATTGCTCAGTCATGAACTAACTAAGAAGAATAATATTAAATTTTATCATATTTTCTTTTGCAGTGATAGGAATAAATGAAAATCGGAAGGAGCAAGATCTGGAGAATACGGTAGATGCTTGATAGTATCCCAATTAAACTCATTTAGCTTGTGTTGGGTCATCATCACGACAACGTGCGACCACATGTGGCAAATTAATGATAAAAAATTTGATACAATATAGCAGGTAAAAACATCTCTTACTATATTTTTCGCATAAAAATCCGCGGAATTTCACACTAATGGTATTGATAAGTTGATAGATGGTAGAAGGTTATAAAAACTGATGGAAATTAAGTAATTGATTAAATAAATAATACAAATCTAAGAAAAATGTTTATTTAAAAAATGGATATGTGAAAAACGGTCAAAACTTTTGCATCAACCTAATAGTACTCATAAAGAAATTGCTTTAATTAATTGATAATGAAAACATATTTGATCAGTGTAAAGCTTAGATTGACAGAATATATTTTGTGTCTTAATCGAAATAAATAAAAAATATTTATGAAATTTAATAATTAAACGTGTTCCTTACAAAGGTTTTAACTATTATTTAAATAATAACGGTCTTTACTATTATTACGAATTTCCTATTATTACTCGTGGTTATCAGATTGACTACTTGAGAATGCCTCATTAAAGGGTTAAACATGAAGCATGTCATGAAATAAATGTGAAATCATTAAAATTTTCATTAAAAGTTCTGTAAACATGGATCGTATAATTTTATATGGAATATTGTTATAATGTAATACTGCTAATGTACTGGTATGTAAAATACTTGAATATTAACGCATTTCTTTATTACAGAATGTGATGAATCGTGACACGTTACTAACGCAACCCTTTTACGGGACATGTCAAAATCGAATACTGAAAATTACTTTCATTTGAGCAAATTATTTCTTTCTACATATTTATAAACAAATATAACATACAAACTCATTTCACTATGAAAATATAAATTATTTTTTTAATGTTAAATTTAACATCTAACAATACTAGGTACAAAGACATAGTTGAAATATATATTTATATTAATTTGATATAATATGATGGAAATTCGCGCGTTCGAGACAGTTCCAATGCTAAGGTCACCGTGTGGGCTAGGTGGAACTCTCGGTTGGAGGGGCACGGATGGTCCTTCACGTAGGCATCCAGCGCCGATCCGGTGTTCCACTCACTGTGAGTCAGTAGTTGTTCAAAATTAGAATTGTTAAATCATATTGAACAATAAAATAATATAAAATCATGTGGGAAACTTTTCTTAATGTACCTGTATGTGCAATAAAAAACATATTCCGACACTTTTTTCATCATTCATTCAATTACTTAAAAAGTATACTTGTTTTTAATAAAGAATTTAGCAGTTAGTTTAGCTAGTTATTAATTTAGTTTATATAAATATTATATGTGGTCTCTCTTGTAAATTTATTACGAGCGAAACAAACACAAAACTACAAAAAACAAAAAATGTTCGGCGCAATTTTATTGACCTCCTGCAGGCGTACGCTTAAAAATAAACAATTTACGAGTATTATTCCGCCTTTATCTGTATTTTATTGTTTACAGAACCTTGTATGTTGTATGAAAAGCAGTAAAAATCCTCTTCGCATTAATAAATTGGAAAGCGCAAATTTCCACCTATCCGCCATCCGCAGTCGTAAAGTCTGAAACGCTCACGCGGCACCTCTTCTGTTGCTGACGTCACGCGAGAGCTGACAGATGATTTTGTTGGGAATAATGATCTGCTTGCTCCGAAAGGCGTTATCTACGGGCGGTATTTAATTATGCAAAATGGATATTCAAATTTCAAACGTATTACGGTGGCTTAAATAATTTGATAAAATGATATAATTAAACATCGGATAATGCCTCGGGAACTCACCACAACGTCGTATAAGAAGGATATCAGGGCCTGGTTACTGAGACAAGGATCTACAAGGATATCTTGTGTTCATAATTTAAGAGCATCTGGTAGGAAACTGGGCGAATGTAAGCGCATTGAAATGTTTTTTTGTTGGATACATTGAAATTAAAGTGAAATCATTTTAAATGAGCGAGAAAATATAAACACTAACGCTTTAATATATTGATATATACTGGAAACATAAAGGAAAATAAGTTTTGAAATAACTTACTACTATAATTAAAATTAATAAGTCTTTTCAATGTTTTCAGCATGCACTTTGACATCAGCATGTTATAGCTCTTGCTGACTGGTACCGAAAACATCGATATACAATCTTTCGTCTATTATTTCTGTTCACTGGTCTACATGCATGTGTCCGCCATATTGGCATTTCGAACTAGTTACGGAGATCGTCACTCGTGGCGCTGTGCGACAGCCCATCACTGTGTGCCGCCCGTCGGCGAGAGCATATTGTATTGTGGATCGGCCTATTGCTGTGACTAGGGCGGGCCATAAGTTTGTAATGTTTATCGTAAATATATGTCAATGTGCTTCAGAAGAAGTCTGTGTTATTAATCTACTCCTAATCCTGCCCCCTGCGCAACGGAGTAACAACCTTTTAAAAGAGAGGAGGATGTTAACTTAGATAGCTTATACATTTCAATAAATATTTATTTAATTTCTTTGCTTTAACTTGGATCACGTTGGGTATGGCTTCTGTTTAATAGACTGCAGTTTCGACAAACTCATAGTCTTACTCAGTCAGTTAGCAAAGATCTCTAAGGGAAGGACCTAATAATATGGTAAACTGCTCAAGTAAATAGCTATTAAAAAAAAACTATTAAAGTTAGTAATACTATCAAGGCATTGAACTACTAAAAGAAGGACCTATAGAGGTTAGAAAATATTTATACAATCAAGAAGTACTGAGGAAATTACAAGCTGAATATGTAATTTTATGTAATTACAAGTGGACTTGTTGTGTTAAGCAACTACTAAAGTTAGGAGCTGTTGAGACAAACAACTGCTAGAGCAAGACTTTACTTGCAACGGCTGATATGTAGGAACGTGACTTTGTTAAGAAAAGAAAGTTATTATATAAGTAAGTAAACGGAAATATACGAAAGATGTAAACATCTGTTTTTTTAAAGATTAATATTTTTGTACGTGCTGTATGATATATCTATATTGTATATTGTGAATTTAACTAATGTTTTTATTATATTATTATATATTTTGCAATCACACTTGATCGTTTCATCAATAGTAAAAATTAAATTGTGAATAACGAAAAGTAACATCATTGAAAAATGGATATAACTCATTTCACCCCATTTAATCCTTGCCATTTTAATTAGGCCCAAGAGAAGAATTCTCACCAGTTGGGAACACCTTATAAGGCTTATGTGTCCGTTATAATATATTTCATCTTCGAGTTTCGTCTAGTATTGAACCCTTGACTTATTGCATGACCTTAAAGTCGCGATATACTCTTCGACCATAACCTTTGTCCTTACCCCCCGACAAACTTAATTCTAGTCCTCAAACTCATCAGCTGTTTATCCCACTCCGCTTGTGATGCTCAGAATCGATTAAAACTTCCCCCAACTGTGTTCATCGTTATTGCGAACATTGCTAAGCCATCTGTCTTATCCGCTGGAGTATTCTAAGCGAAAAGCGTTTAAAATCCTGTCCAACGAAATATTTCGTGTAATTATTCGATCCAATCTAAATCCTGAAAAGTTTATTTAATTAATATCAGATGAAACGTTGTATCCTGAGCTGGCACAGTGAGCTGCCCCTAGTTCTGAGACGGACGGACGTCGAAGGTGGAAACTTAGAACTTTAGACAACTTGAGACGGCTTTAACCTGAAGCCTGAAGAGAACATCTTCTTGAAATGTGATCACTATTTTAACTATCAACTCTGATAGTATCGTAATATCATAATAAACAAAACTGAAGACATAAAATATAAACTAAAGGTAAATTCGGTGTCGGTCATTTTTGACATCAATTAAATTTCCAGTTTATTCTCGATCGAGCCTTACTGAACACAATTGACCATCGCCAAGTATAAAAGATCAACACTTCAAATGGTTATTCTCCTCATTTATTATCTCTAGTTAGAGCATATGATCGTTGCAAATGGCAGCTACATTGGCTGCTACAACTGATTGTTGGAAATAGTTTTATTGTCGGAAAACGCTTTATTGTTGGAAATTGGTTTATAGTATACGTCCCTGACAATTATCTGAGGATAAGGAAGCACAGATTGTTCGTTCTCTCAAATGTTAACAATAACCTGCAATAGACTATGCCTCTTGGGAGAGGGAGACACTTCAACCATCTCATCTCGGATATTGGCATATTCCACAAAAGGCAGGCCCAGTTCAGATTCACGAGCTCCACGAATTTGTATGGAGGAGTAATTTGTTGGAGTTGTCTGTTGAATGAGTATCGGGACTTTCTGTTGCTTGTTAAATAATTTTATTTGCTTTAGTACTTAATCATAAGTACATAAATTAATATATTTTAGATTTTTTTATTATCTTATTTAATGTATAATCGTATTAAATTTAATCCTATTAAGCGTAAAAAGTTATATTTTTGAAAGAAACAAATAATATTGAAATGACAATTCATCCGAAATGTACAAAGTCTCTCGCAACACAATTTCGTATCTGAAATATAAGCCGATTAATCCACACGGCTACTTAATTTAAGCATGGACAGTGCTTTAGATAACATACCGCCACACATACGGACTACCCTTCAACCTTTGTTTTCACTGAGGGCTCGATTTATCTCCTCTTTACATCCCGTGTTTCCTGCTTTTGACACGCGTTCACATAATCAGCGTTTTTGCGAAACGTGTTATCTGGCAGACATGCAACATTATACGTACGCTTACATAAAGAATGACTATGTTACAAACATAGGTATATAATACGGAAACATCTACAACTGAATTTTTATCTCTAAACCATTACAATCTTTTATTACTCCCGACGTACAGCTTTATGACTAAACTTTAATTCAGTCATGAGTTTACTCCGCCGTTGAATACACAGAAGGCTACCTCTTGCATCGACGAGTGTGGAGTTAGAAGCAAACTGCAAGCTGAGAATTTCAAATTTCATTCTAGAAGCTTCATTAACCGAGTAATTTAAGGTATAGTTGTATTTGTAAGTTGTTTTTGAACGTGGCAAAATATGATTGTCTTATCATCATCAGCCTGTATATATCCTCTCTGATTTCAGAGATTAATGTAATCGTGTTAACAGAAAAATATTTCCAGTTATGAATTCCAAGCTATTGTTATTGTATGACGCTTAAAAAAAATTCAATATAATCTCGTGAAGGAACTACACGTACTGTCCGACAGACTTTCTATCTTTGTTCATCGTCTCTCTTCAAATAGTGATAATATTTTTTGACAGCTATTTGTGATCAATTAAGAGCTTTTAAAAATATTTTCAGTTCGCGTGAGATCAACCGCGCTGCTTTAAGCACGACAGATGAGTATTGAAGTCTTTCCGTTTATATCTCTCTGCAAATCGAATCGTTCTGAAGGCAAATCTAATCAAACGGAAGGGAAACTCTTGAGTGGTAGGCAAATACGAGTACATCCATCGGTATCAACACTCCCCTTACACCAGGCTATTCCCAGGACTTTTATTACGTTCCTTCTGAATTTGAAACCTTTAAAGTACTGTGGAGTAAATTAAATGCCTAAAATGCTACGTCATGCGACAGATCGCAGGTTCAATCATTGACAAAGTTGTAACTAAAAAAAATAAGGCAGCTGTTGCTAAAAATTTAACACAGCTGGGTTAAAAATGTAACACTTCACTGTAACATTTTTAACCCAAAAAAAACTCACAGCTAAGTTCTTCATCAAACCAAATTAACCAAACTAAGTCTGTTGCTTTCTATACTATCGTCTTCAACTAAAATAAGGCAACTTATTATAGTCCTTACAGTACAAGGTTTGTTATACCGATACCTCGCCACTCCTCCAATACAAGCCATTTTATAATATTTCCTCATATGTTTGTACATACAATTGCTGATGATTTCTTCTTGTCTGTTTCCTCTGAACTAGCACTATAAGTTTGGAAGTAAATATTCTTGTTTTTCGCTTCCACCAACTCGCGCTCCAATCTTTATTATTTATGTTGCGCGAAGTTTCGATTTCGCTGAATATCTTCCGCGTTACACAAACAGACGATATCCGGCAAGCGAAAATATCCACCCAGGCGAAGAAAGAATCCGCCTGGAAATCTTGAGTTCGCATCGTCAAATTTTGAATTCATGGGTTTTGCAGCGAGTTGTTGTTTCTTAGATATTTAGAGCAATCTCAACGTTAATAATCATCGCAATCGATACAAATATGAACTGGTGCTGTAACGTAGGATAATTTCTGTTCAGTAACCACAATTGTATAGAGAAGAATCCGCCTGGAAATCTAAAGTTTTCATCGTCAAATTTGCAATCCATGGGTTTTACAGCGAATTGTTTCTTAGATCAATCTTTCAGCGTAAATAATCGCAAACTTTGATGTATATATGAACTTGTGCTGCAAGGTAGATTGATTTATGTTTACTAGCCACAATTTATGAATACTATTGTGACTATAATTATGACCTGTTTATTGTAATTCCACTCAAATATGTTATTGGACTATACACCATACTATATAAACATCCAACATATTTTTGAATATGTTGGAGTGCTGGAAAATTTGTTTTTTGTAATGTAAGCTGTTTTGTTGTTGTTGTATATTTTTGTGTTTTCTATAAATGTGCCCATGATTATGAAAGTGGTGTAAGTCATGTTTTATTTGTTCTGAGATATTTTTTGTGTTTTGTTGTTGGTTCAAAAACCAATGAAAGTGACAACTTCAAGTTGCATAAAATGCCGTATTTAGATTTTCAAAAATAAATGTTGGATGAAGATTATATTAATTCACAACATTGGGAACTGAATTAGGCCACTTTCATAATTATGGGCACAAATGTTAATACGAGTGAATCCCTCCCTAGACATAAGAAAATCTTTCTTATTTGTCAAGGATAGCAAAAAAATATATTACTCTATATATACCACTAAATTTTACCTTATGTAATTATATATTTGTCAGTAAAAATAAATAAACATTGCTTAGAGAAGATGTCCTCAGTAGAATAATTTCTCCAGCTCCTTTAACACTACATATAGGCTCTAAAATATTACCCAGGTTCTATGCTTTCTTTCCTTTCCCACTTTACGTTACACCTATACAATGTAAATCTAAACTAGATACAAACTTAAAACTCATTAATGATCTTTTTCACAAACGGGTATAGCTCAGTGGTTAAAGCATTTGCTTGGCAAGCTGAAAGTCGTAGGTTCGATCCCCGACGGATATTAAAAAAACAATTTCTGAACTCTTAAATACCCCCGGGTGGCTTGCATTTTATCCTTCATCCGTAAAATGCCAGTCATAGCCTATTAATCAAAATTTATGGTAGACGACAGTCGTGACGCGAACACAACCCTTCTTCGTAGTTTGCTTCAAATACTCCCGTCCGGGGCGCCCTCTACAGTTTCTACCCTCAACCATCCCCTCCACAATATCGTGAAGAAGACCATCGTGGCGCATGATGTGACCAATCCATCGGGCTCGCCTCTCTGAGATGGTTCTTATTAGTTGCCTATCTTCCTTGATTATTCTGAGAACCTCATTGTTCGTGACGTGGTCTCTCCAGGAAATTTCGAGAATTCTTCTGTACGACCACATCTTAAAGGCCTCTAGTCTTTTTTTATCACTTTCAGATAAGCACCATGTCTCACAGCCGTACATTAAAATGCTCCAAACAAGTGTTTTGGCAAGTTACTTGCGGAGCCCTAAAGAAATATTCTTTGACTCAAGAATTTTGGCTTTTTTATTGAAAGCTAGCCTTGCTTGATGTATTCGACTGTTGACTTCTCTTTTTGTTCTGCCATCCCAGGTGATCGTACTTCCAAGGTATACAAAATCTTTTGCATCTTTTAGGGGTACTCCTAGCATTGATATGTTAATTTTCTGCTGCTCATTGCGGCTTACTCTCATGATTTTGGTTTTTGTGCTGCTTATCTTCATATTGTAGTTGGAATTAAATATGTTTTCCATGGATGTCAGCGCTTCCGTGAGTTCATCTTCAGTTTCAGAAATCAGAGCAATGTCATCAGCGAACCTTATCATATCAATCTTTTGGCCATGTATTTTAACCCCCTCTCTATGGCTCATTTTTTCCCTGATGTTATTAATTGCATTTTGTATGTATACGTTATAGAGTACAGGTGACAGAGAGCATCCTTGTCTCACCCCTTGGCATATTTTTGCTTCCTTTTGGACATTTCCAAGTGATATTATTGCAGCTTCTTCTTTGTAAAGTGAAAATATGAGTCTTCGTAGTAAATTCGTACTAAACACTACCCATTCGTAGTAAATTCCTGTAATAATGCGAATGATGCGTGAATATCTGGCTATGACGTTGGCGGATCAACACTCTACATACATATTTCTAACATGGTAAGCGTCAGAGAATCCACAGATGAGACTTCAGCATCACTATCATCATCTGACGGTATTCTCCTTTATGTGTTTACATAAAGAAGGGTTTTTCTAGTTTAGCATAGTAGACCTTACACTGTAGGACCAAAACTGTCTGTGTGATTATAAAATATTTTTAAATCGTGCCAAATTCTAAAAATGCTTATCTCTAATCATGCCCTAGCTAGTGCCTGGGTAGACTTGCAGGCGGCCGAATATTCAACTAATGGGCCATCGCGGGATGAATACAAATAGGGCGCCGCTCAGAGCACTAGGGATGGGACGGGTCAATCGGCTAAAAAAACTCCAATGAAAATATTTACCCCGATTAAGTGGCGCGTTCGTAATTAATGAAATCGTTACCCACAGATGCTAGAAGAGCTTTTCGTCTATGAGTGGAATCTAGTGATGTAGGTGTGTGCTTGCACTTTGGTAGTGATAGGGTTAAAAACTAAAGCTTATTTTTGACTCTTCCCAATTTGGTTTTATGAGTTTTTCTTTTATTTTATTATATTATTTCAAAGTAGTAAATCAAAGATGTATATATCAGTTAAGAAGTTTAATTTGTGAAGACATATATACTTTGTCGAGAAGACAAAATACACACAACACTTGAAAATGGCTTCTCGACGAATCCAAACTATTTTGTTTGGTTTTTTTTATGTAATCACATGTAGTAGAGCACATCCAATTGAGATCAGTGCACTCTATGATGATCAGCCAGGGAGGCTGAATGCTACATGCGGGAAACCTGTGTTGTATTCCTGTTTGTGTGTGTGTTGGTTGGTGAGACTACAAGTGTATATTTATGTTTCTTGAAGAGATCAATATTGTAGGAAGGAGGAAACGCAGAGTAGAAGAGCATTCCAAAGCTTACCGGTGGCATTTAGGAAGAAACTTTGTAAAGTGCCAGTTCTTGGTTCTTGTTAAAAATGTATGAAATATAACTAAATTATTGATTCAAGGATTTCAATAAACCATTTATATTACGTATTCATTTGTAAGGTACTTTTGAATTTTACTACTTACGAGTATCATAGAGTATTAAGGTTAACAGAAAATCAAAATACGGATTTATTTTTTCTTTTACAGCGCATTTTTCTTCTCATTTGTTGAATGTAAGTAATAGGTAATATTAAAAAATGCTACCAATAATTCTCTAGAAATTAAATCTAAGCTATAAAAGTTTTTAGGAGGTTACAAACTGAAAAAAAAAATGATAAAAATATATGATTTTTTTTACAAAATTGTCATTATTGGACGTTGTAAGCAATGCCATAATAACCTTATAATGCTTAAAAATGGAAATAATATTCTTACTACAGCACTTTACTATTTAATAAATTTGCAGATTTTGTCTCATTCGTTTTTCAAATATAAGTGTAGAGTGTTGGCGACAAAAAAACTCAATTCAAGAAAAAAAATAGACTCTTTTGGAAAACTGTCGTATTTTATCCATTTAAGTAAATAAAACTCATTTGTCTTCTATATATAGGTCTGAGGTTGTAAATTTTGGTGAGTATATACTTCAAATTAGAAGCAAATTTGGTTCAAAATATTACAAGTAAGTGCCAATTTGTGGTTAAAATTCTTGATTCCTATCACTGAATAGGAGCCTCGATCATATCTCACCCACGCATCCTCATTGCCGAAGCGTATCCTCTTCTTTGATTGGATTATTCAATGGAATTCTACGAAGAGCGAAGGAATTAGCATATACGATATGTCGAAATGCCGCAACTCTCGAAAGACACTTTTTACATTCAGTGGTTCGGAAAATATTTCAGCGCCGGATGTGCTCCCACCCTCGTTTATGTAAACACATGGAAGAGACTACTTTCAAACGGTGGTGATTTTTACTGATTATTTGATGAGAATTTACTTATTTTATTAGTTATTTATACTTCCCACTATTTCGTGTTTGGCAATGTGTTACCAAAGAAGGCAATTCGAGACTGTAGACTTACTTCGTAGCCTTAGACTGAGGTCTATTTGACATCTAACTGATGCACCTAGAATTACAAGAAGGCTTTCAGCCACTCTCTAACAAGTAGTTTTTTGCGTGCGTCCAGTAAAGAGTCCCCCATCTGGGTATCCAAAAATATTTCCAAGATACTATAAAAATACTACCTAAATATTAGATAAAACGAAAAGAATTAACATTCTTTCTGGCTTGTCACTTAAAAATCATTTTGGAAGAATTCTGGAAATCTTTTATAAATATATTTAAAGTACTTTGTGAGTATATTCGGGTATATGCTGAAGATAAATTATTATTATATGTATGAAGACAGTGTTCTCAATAAAAAAAAAGAAGAACGACGATTTCAACAAACAGGAATATGAAATAGAAATTTCAACATACTCATAAAACACACGTATTTTATTTATATAAATACATACATGGAAATAATCAAAATAAAATATGTTCTTTGTTAATGTTGTACCTAAATTGCATTGGGGTATCAATGACCTCGCATGAGCATTCTTATAACATCTATCTCCTTAATTGTTGGTCTCTTATGGTGAGATTCTACGATCTTCCACACCGCAGTAGTTCAATGACACGTTTATAAATCAATAATCCCTCAGCACACATATACATGTTTGTTTTACTTGTAAAGGCAAGTAGTTATTTAAAACTTTTGGATTTTTCTATTTTCGAGGATCAAGGCTCGGGATGTCCATGTGCCCTATTTAGAGGAGCTGACATGGAAAGGATTATGATGTTTAATCACTTATTAATCCTTCAACAAAATTGTATGAATGTATATTAATAAAATACATATTTATTTTAAGCTTTAGCGTGGATCGAACCCGCAACTTTTCACATTTCAGTCGAGCGCTTTAACCATAAACTCCGTGCTGCCCACATTGGGAGCGCTGATGCCGGAAAGTGTCAGAATTTGTTGGCGGTAACAAAACTTATTACTTACCTATGTTCGCCGAACTAACAATACAGCGGTAATGCCGCCGGGAATATATTGCGGTGTTACGTTATTTAAATGACACATAGTATTACATGAGACATGGGTGCTTCTCCAAATTGCCATAAGAGTCTCACCATAGATACTACGTATTAAGATGTATAGAATATATAAAGTTTATTGGGTTGAGCCATCAACCTTATAATCAACATCACGATTAAGTTAATTACCTTATCACCTTAATACAGCTTCATCACATAAGTTCAATTATATATATTAATACGTTTTTTATGATTCAATAAAATGCGAGTTCAAAAAACGAAAAAATATGCGACAAAGAATCGCGTTTCAGTCTCGATAGTCGCGTCATATGCTTATTTGGCTTGGCTAACAGAAAACAGCTCATCGGAATTGAGCACCAATTCAGGAAGACCTTTCCAAGTGATGGCACAAATTCTTAGATGATAAAACCGAATCGAGGATATCCGAATAAGAACTCATGTATTGGAAGCTCCCCAATGAATAGACACACTCAAGTGGCGATGTGACATATCTGTCGAAGTGACGACGGTCGATGAGTAAGAAAAGTCTTGAGTAGCGTCCAAAAAACTGGCAAACGGGACGTCGGCCGGTCTGTTGTAAGTTAGATTGACGACATCAGAAGAATAGCGGGAGTAGCCTGGATGCAGAAGGCGGAGGATCGAAAAGGATGAAACCTCATGCTGGACGCTTATGTTCAACAATGGACGGACACAGGCTGAGACGATGAATGAGACAGAGAATGGTCTCCTATTGTTATGTAATATGTATCTTACATTTGTGATGGCTTAAAACCAAAAAGGACCTTTTCCCATCTAAATGTTTTTATTTCTGCTTTTGGCATGTTTATTCTAAAAGCAAATGAAAAATACTTTGTCTGTTATCTAGTTCCCTAAAGTACCCCAATATACATGAAGCCAAATAAAATCGACATTTAGATTCAGGTTATAAATATTCTGTCCGTTGTTACGTGCATTCACATAGAATATTGAGTTTCGTCGAACGTTTCGGAAAGTCTGTTCACTTTTCGATATTACGGATCAGGTTTTCAAATAATTAAAAGCGTGCTTTCCAAATATCAAAGAGATTTGCTCAATCAATAGATAATTGATATATACCTAATTATGAGAAAATAAATATAACTATCTTAAAGCACATACAATCCTACTCTCTCACTTGACAAAATACTAGATACTAAATACTTGATAATGGCATTTTTTAAAACTCGAAACATGTCATCAAAAATAAAAAATAAAATCATTTACAATATTAATGTTCTTATTATTAATCCTGATTAAGAGACCGTTCTTTTTTATAACTAAAATTCTTGTATTTGGATTTTTAGTAAATGTGTATATTCCATTTTAAATTCTGCTTTCGGTTGCTCCCATCGTTCTGATCGTTGTTGAACATTTGTATCTATTAGAGTTGGTTAATAATCCGCCCACCCCATTTGCCACCCAGCGTTATTTACGCCCTCAATTTGGGCGCCGCCCTCAGACCGCTGAAGTGCTTGATCGCAGGAACGACGACCGCGATATTAAACCAACACCCTCGCAATTGTGCGTCACCACACCCACCCAAGAATGCAGACAACTAATTAATATTATCAGACTACCGAGAGCTATGATGAGTCACATGTAGGGTGTTTATTATCTATTGATTGAAAAAACTATCTTTTTGCTTTTATTGCAGCCTTCGATGATGTCATTTACACGTCAGTATGCTTATACACATTGAAATGGATAAAGTCTTTATTGATGGCGAAGCAGCAGTCTTCAAGCAGTGCTCAGTGTGATTCGTGTTTAAACAAGGAACAAAAAACATATATTTATAAAAAACGGAAAAAACACTTTTAATAGCTTACAAATGGACGGGTATCTCAAACACTACTGAATATTTTGACGTGTTATTTTTACAGATGTCAGTGACAGTAATGCCGATTTAAAAAAAAAAGTTATTCGAATCAAAATTTTAATTCAAATTACCCTGTACTTTTTGCTCACAGTGCTATCCAATAATTCAGTGTAAAAAATGCACTTATATTATAACCAATGTGTTGAAAAGTTTTAGATTATTTAAAAAACCTCTTAATCTCGTTATTTATCGCACCACTTTTTTTTGATATGAATATCATCTAAGAAATCTTAGTTTGATCAAATCCGTCCTAAATACTTCCGGAATATTGATTTATAAAGTGAGAAAAATATATAATTATTTAATATTTTCGCAACCAAAATAAATTTAATTTAATCTAGAGTAAAATTCCCAATCCCAAAATTCAAAAAAAAAAACGCACCCCATTTTTGTCAAATTTAATCGTTAATTCAGGTTCATTTATTCTCAATCGTTCTTATTATTAAGTACCAGATTATGAATTATTTTCTCTCTTGAATCAAAATAATCTCTCTCTTGAAGAATGGTACTTAATTTTAAGAGATGTTTTTCTACTTGGATTCAATTATTAGTATTTAGTCAATTATTTTTTACTTTTTTTTCATATATACCTTGCCTTAATCAGTTAAAAAGTGAAGTTATATTTTTTTCTATAAATTTGAAGAAAAAAAACATGGCTATCAAGAACACAGCCATATTGGGGCGAGTGATAAGATTTTCTACATAACGCAGCCTCGTCTGGATGCTTTTCGTAAGTATCAAAACAAATCACTTAATTGTATATAATAGCATCCTCCTCTCTCAAAGAGGGGCGTTATTATGATGAGGAGCAGGTCAGCAGACAAACACTTTCTTTTAGAAGCACAGATTATATTTACGTTAAAAACATTACAAGTTTGTGACCACGCGGTATGACATGCCACGCGGCCGCAACGTGGACCTTGCCAAAGGTTGGGGACCAACTGCCGCCCGTCGGCACTTTCACGGCCCGTGTTCGGTCACCAGCGCCGCCGGTGGCAAAACTATGTAACTGGACCCAATGTTGCCATATATAAAGGTATGGCAAGCGACAAAAATATGAGACGAAAGATTGTCTATCGAAGTTTTCGGTACCAGTTAGCAAGGGCTACATCGTGCTGATGTCAACAGGTTAGGTTGCTTAAGTTGTATAATATCACTAATATGTTTATTGCTGCTAATAATTATACCAAATAGTCGATTAAATAAACATTTCAATCACAATTACTTTATTCAAGATTTATTGCAAGTATACGCATTAAGACGCAAAACCTTTACATGATTTCAGCATGCAACGTCCAACGGTCGTTTTCAATCGCCATCGTACCATTTTAACGACAACTTGTCTAGTACGTTATTACTTTCGTAAATTGTCATTATGTGCGGTTTAAAAAATCGACACCGTTTATACCGATTTACAAATCTGTGGTGCCAACGATATTAAATTTGAAATATTTTTTTAAAGTCTACGAATATTACAAATAATATTTCATTCATTTTATATAATCTATTAATAAATAACACTAGACTCCTGTCAAAATATATATGCAAGAAAAAATTAATTAGATTTTTGAAATAGTAATTATTATAATAAACAAATTCTTGAAAACTTTTTAAGTTTACTATTTGTAAGGCGGCTACTAAATTAAAGTCGCGCGTTGCGTTAACATCAAATGGCTTTTATGTAAGGGAAAATTAGCGCTGAAGGAGCTGACAATTTTCTGAGAACAAACGCTCATTTGCCAAGACGCGGAAAATTAAGAAGATGAGCGATTATAGGAAGAAAGGGGAGCTCAACGCCCCAGAGTGCAGACCTGCAGGACACCACTTTCTAGAAGAACACGAGTACCGAGAGCTAAAGTTTTCGACTGAGACGCGAGCAGTCAAATGCAGGATCCCTACGAAGCTTAAAAATAAATTAAATACTTATTATAATAATTCATAAATCATCTTATACTTTTGAAATTGATGGGACCGTCAGTCCTTCGTGATTCAAAAGAACTTCAGAATATTAGCAAGAGCATCCACTTTTCTTTCTGATACTATATTCAAGTAAGTATAATAAATGTATAAAATATATTTACACGAAATGTTCGTCGGATAAAATATTCAAATTAAAATATTTAATAAAAAGGAATTTGATTTCGCTCCAACACATGATTACATTAAGGCATTTTGTTAAAGCAGTTGTATTTGCAAGCCCTTTTGTACATTCTATAACAAATTTATTAATTACACGCAAATTATTCTGTCAAGCTACACAGTGAACTTTACAGTAAATCTTTGAACAATCAACAAAGTCATTTGTGAACGACTTTGTCGATCATTTGTGAACGTTTTTATTGATCTTGTATACTCTCCATCTTTCTTCTATTTGTATTTAAAAAACTGTGAGATGCACACAATGCAGCCGGGGAAAACAAGAGCAGTCAAGACACAAAACAGACTAATAACTCCGCTGGTGGACAAGTCATGAAAACGGAATCTTGCGCCTTCTGTGTAAACATTCCAACTCATTGGAGTACAAAAGAATCATCCCCGGCGGTTGCAAAGTGCTTAATGAGCAACTTACGTGGACCAGTTAAGGTACCTTATAGTTTTTATCTTCTTATCGATCTTATTTACGAGTACATTATTCGTTTCTTCAATAAATGTTTAGATAACGAATAATCTATAAAACTTGTAATTTAAACCGCTTAATTTTGTATCAGGGAAACAGTTGCAGAGAGAACCATCTTGTTCGTGGTAAGCAAGATGGAAGCGCACTTGTTTTTTTAATTATGTATCCGCACTCGCGATTTCACGAATTACAAAGCTTACATGCTAAACAATCTCGTATGTAACAGTTGCGCTGAATCCTAAATTTAGGTCAAATTCCGCCATTCACGGCATAACAATGACACTACATAATAAGATTCGTAAAGTTAAAGTCGCCTAACGTGCTATGCAGAGATTTCCGCTCAGAGTGTTTCTAAAAGATAAAATCTGAACGGAAAATATGTAAAAAAAGTACTTATGTAGTGAAGGCTACCCAACAAATAGGCACACTCAAGTGGCAATGGCAGAAATCTAACGAAAAGGAATCGTTCGATAGGGAGAAAAGTGTTAGTGGCGTCCAAGAACTGATAAGTGGTAGATTAACGTAATTAGATAAGTCACGGTACTGCTCCTGGTATTGCCGGGCCAGTGGTAAAGCGTTTGTTTGTCATTCAGACACTGTATATTCAAAATCCGAATATGCTTTATTTTTTTAAATTGATTTAATCAAATCTAAGCTCTATATATGCCCCCGGTAGGGCTGAGTCATACTATAAAAACAAAATTAACATCCAGGCTTTGTTAACGTAGAGTTAATCATGCGATCTATTAGAAAAAACAGCTAATTATTGAACACCCAAATATTATCTTCTAGTACTACAGCCGCAGTATATGCAAGTTTGCAGGCTCTTGCCTTTGATACTACTGAAAACCATATACAGGTATGTTATCATGTGGACCTGCGTGTATACAGGTGTTCTGGGACAACACATACACAATCTGAGCTTACAGAACTGTATAACGGCAAAATATGGAGCGAATATGGTACGAGTATAAAAGCAACTGACTGTGACACAAACACTAGTGTTTGTGCAGCTTTATGTGTGACTCACCGAGCATCCCGACCGGGAACTGGTTGGTAGGCTGCAGGCTCTCTATGACGCTCTGCGTGACAACCCAGACGTAGTTCTCTCCCGTAAGGTGCATTTCCCTGGCCGCACCCAGGATATGTTTGGCCTCCTCTCTAGTAGCGTAAAGTAACACCACGCGAGCCTCGCTGTTCACCAACTCCTGAAGATCCGACTGCTTTGTCACTAGCACAGCATTCAGCAGAGTGAACTTGAAGCGGTCCTGAAACACAATATGACCGTTAGTGATGACATCAGTTTCAGAAGCCTACACCCAAAAAGCAAACCAACGTCGTCAAGGAGAACATGCAGAAAATATTTTTTTATGTACAAAAAAATATAGAAATTTAGTTTGAATTTCCTTCTCGATCCTCTAGACCATAGACTGCAGTGCTTTTTTTTATTTATATAACAAAAAGATCTTTACTTCACATCGATCATGAAGTCCCGTGAGCCTGAGCTGGGACAGAACCTAAGTTTGGTAATTGACAGTTGAGCTCCCGCACTCTCTGAGGGTTACTTAAGGACCAGCCCTCAAGCGCTAAGAGACCAGTGAGAGGAAGCAGAGGGCAGTAATCAGGCTTTGATGCCATCGACACTTGTGCGATGCTAATTATTATTTTTAATTTCAATTAATTATTGATTGATTAAATGTAATTGAATTTTGAGTTAATTTAATAATTATTGGATTAATGGTAAATAGCGTTTCAGCAAACCCCTATTTAATGAACTTATGACATATAAAAAATACTAGAAGAAGGCAGAATAAAGTGGATATTAAAGAAATAGACTGGATAGACACATTCCGATAATAATTTCAAATAGCAATTTCAATTTTTACCCTAATATTATATTACCTAATTAAATTTACACCCGCATGCAGAAACATTCCTTGCCTTAAGGTAACCAACTGACCTCTTGTAGTACATAGTAACTACGTTTGTGCACATTAGAACCGAAGAAGCTTTTATAGATAGCGAAAATGCAGTCTTCCATCAAATAAAACAGTGTTCAATGTGATCCATATTAAAACAAGGTATAAAACTCTTATCTATTTATTTATTATATTTATTTTATAATTTATAATTATTATTTTTTCAATGCTGAAAACATTGAAAAAATATATATTTTCCTTAACTCTCGTTTGTAAAGACGTTTCTCAAGATTTGAGGTGAGTCGAGGGTTGTGGTTTTCACACTTTAATCATTCTAAAGGAAAGAAGCTTTTATAAGATGCTTTTCTTAAAAAATATCTCTTTATTAGTATCATAAGTTGCCTTAAGCCAAGGAATCACTTTGCATATAATCTATATATATAAAAGAAAGTCGGGTTATATTTGTTTTTATAACTCAAGAACGGCCAAGCCGACTTGGCTGAAAATTGGTGGAAAGGTAGCTTAGAACCCAAAAACGTCCATGGTATACTCAAAATTGATTTGATTAAGAAAAAATATTGAACATTTACGTAAACATGTTTTCATACAAGACTATTGTAACTTGACAGCTGTCAGTTAAGACGGTGTTGCCATAGTCAGCAACATAACTAAAAATGACGCAATAGTAGGTATTATAAGTAGGTACCTACGTAAGGTACGGAATATTTTGAAACAAAAAAGAAAACAAAAGGCAGGAAAAAAAGACAAAAACAAAATAAATATTAGTGAAAATATCAGTTTAATCTTTTATTTGTTAAAAATGTTATAACAAAAAGCAAATGGAACGGCATCTTCTTATTCTATTGTGTTATTTTTTATTTTTTATTATTTAACTCAAAAACTGCTGAACCGACTTGGCTGAAAATTGATGGAAAGGTAGCTTAGAACCCTAAAAAAAATTAAAAGATACTCAAAATTGATTTGATTAAGAAAAATATTGAACATTTACGTAAACATGTTTTCAAACAAGACTATTGTCATTTGACAGATGTCAGTTAAAGAAAGTGTTGCTATAGCCAACGCCATAACTAAAAATGACGCAAAAGTAGGTATTGTAAGTAGGTACCTACGTAAGGTACGGAATATTTTGAAACAAAAAAAACAAAAGACAGGAAAAAAAGTCAAAAACAAAATAAATATGAGTTAAAATATCAGTTTAATCTTTTATTTGTAAAAAATGTTATAACAAAAGGCAAGGAATCTGACAACTGATATTATTATTGTCTATGGTTACATAGATATTTTGAAGTCTATCGGTTGACGTTTTGTTTCAAGAACTTTCGAGTTTCTGTTAGCTTATTGTGCCGATATTTGCGACCAAAACGATCGAATCTTTCACGAAAAAGCCATCATGGAACTAGGGATTGAAACATTACGAATGTAAGGCAGTGATTTGGTGGTTTTTGGCATCCTAACCTCGAATACCAACGATGAAATTGCGCGCTTTCAAGTTTGGTACAAAGCGATTTGGCGTATATTCGCAATCCGTTATCACGAACTTCATACTGCTGTTGTGCATTTGGCGGTGCATCTGGAGAATGGTCATTGGGTATATTTCACGGCTTCAAATGTTGTTCAACGTGCTGAGACACCTCCAGCGACAACATTGATAGGTCTCTTTACGATATGCCAAAGCGATCCGTTTGCACGAACTCTAGAATGGTCGAGGATTTAATCCGACATTCAAGGTATTTATTTATTTATTTTTGTACTTACACACAATCTAATTAACAGAATAACATACTACAACATTTTACTTTGAATTATGTATGCTAATTGTAAAAAAAAGTGTTTATAAATCAGTAATTCTGTCTTTGCTTTTGATTCTGTAGATACAAGGACAGATTCACCATCGAATCGGATCATTTCAACCTCTCGAAGATGCACAGCATAAATTTGTAAAAATATACTTCAATGACAATATGGAGGAAGAACTTGATCGAGGTCTACAAAGTCGTGATCAGAGCGGATAAACGACTATCTGGTATACACGTCGTGATACTGGGCAACTACAACAGATATCTGAAACACGTCGTTCATATGACACGTTGTTTTGATGTTGTTTTGACCCACTGATGTTTTGGCAAGGAGAAGATGGATATTATTTCAATATCAAAATGAAAAATCCATTGAATGGTGAGTAATCAATATATATATAATCAATATCATAGTTTTGATTCCGTCATGACATACATTTTTCAGTGCTTGGTTTTGCTTTAGGTTTCCAATAAATGACCAATTACACTGCTTATTACCAGAAAAATAACAGACTTAAAGATTAAGATGTTTTTTTAGAGAAAATTGGACAAATAACCGGCAAACGATTTAAAATCATTTATCTTCGCCCCTTTATAATTATGCTACAAATATGGATGTTAGCTTTACATACAAAATTAAAAATCTATTGTCTTAATTTCAGGTGAAGAAACTACCAAGAATCTAAGCTCGATGAATTATAACGCATATCGTTTGACGATTCGTCGAAATGCTGACAACTACTTGCTGAAGTTTCGTCGATTACTGCAATAGAATTCAACCAGACCAAATATATGATATCATATGTACCGAAAAATTCAACTTAATAAAATCCAAAATCTGCTCATTTATTGCCTTTCGGGTGAAACAAAGTTCACCGGGTCAGCTAGTAGCTTATATAAATTACGTATTAACATGTACATTAGGGTGTCCCAGGCTATGTATGGGAAAATTATTTTTTTCGAAATGAAATCGGCTCACCCTCTATTTTTATGTGGTTTGGTCCTAGTAACTCACATAATAAATTTGATTGCTATCGGACAATGTTTTCTGATAGCGACTTGATGTTGAAGTTTTAATATAAATTTTTGTATGAAGGCCAAAAGGAGCTTTTGAAAACTTATTGTTTATTCAGAAAATAAAACGCTGTTTTATCGCTTTCTTACAAATATTAAGTAAATATTATGTAAATATTATTATCTATTACAGAAAATTAAAAAAATAATATTGCTTTTTATAATCAGGGCTTAGCTTTCGCGCGCCTTAGAATTCTAGTATTGACATGTTCCGATGCAAGGCGCAATCCTTTTCGCGGGGTTTTAATGGCGTGAAAATTTTTTTACAATTATTTGGACACCATTCACAAAAAACAAAGGGGTGAGCCTTAAAAAAAAACGAAAAAAAAATTTTGGGACACCCTAATGTACATATTTAAAAAGCATTTCCGAATAACAGTAGATTTTCAATAACTTACATGAACACCTATAAATCACTGGTCATATAAAATCTTCATTATTTTAATTTGTAGGATAACTGTAAATGACTAACATTATGAATATGATTAAAAAGTATTAGCTCTTTTTAAAGATGTATGAAACATTGAATGACCCTCAAATAAAGTGTAATTTCAGTATTCGTCGTGTTGTCGAGTTAAACAAAGAGACAACTGTTAAGTACAAATATCAAAAGATTTATCTAAAAACCCTCTTAAAAGTATTAAAGGCTTCTTATTATTACTAGGTCTGCGGCCTTTAGAGGTCATTTTGATGAAAGGCAAAGTGACCTGAAGCAAGGGCGAGAGGAAAACTGAAGAGAATGGGTCTTTGCACAGTTAATGTATTTTTGTAATCTTTAATCTTCACAAAGCAAAAAATACGAAAACTTTTTACCATTTTGGTAAGTTTTTTTTTAACTCAAAGTTTTTAACCGAATAATTTCTGTCCGCTTACATTATTTGCATTTGTAAGTTTATTTTAATGGAAGTTTTTTATGGGTTCATAAAAACGTATATTTTCTACAGTAAAGTAACAATATCGTTACAAAGTTCGGGTCTATCATTAATATTCATTCCTAAAAAACAACACAAAACATTCACTGATCAAATATGTTTGTTAAAATTTACAGTAGAAACATTCTTACACCCATATGAGACATTCCTTGACTTAAGCTAACCTACTTGGCACTCATTTTCAGACGTTTCTTGATTTGAGGAAGTCTAAGACTACAGTTTCCTCACATTAATATAAGAGTCTAAAATTGGTTACCTTAATCCAAAGAATTAGTTTGCGTATGGGTGATAAACTATTATTTTTTTAAACATTACGGAGTTGACCCTACCGCACTGGTCTATTCTGTACATGAATCCATCATTGAATACATTATTTTATGTAATCCTTAAAAAACAGTAAAATAATCTACGATCAATCCTAACGCCACGGAGGTACAATTTCAACTAAAAACAATGCTTAAACCAAACAGTAAAAAAAGCAACAATACTTTATAATATATAAGAGTCTCGTTTAGTTATTGTAAAGATAAGTTTGTTAGTAAATGAAATTATTACTCAATAACGTCTAAAACAATTTTATTTATTATTTAAATGGATCTCAAAGTGAATGCTAAAACTATAAATAACTAGAATTAAATTGATAACGTCTTATGGAATTTATTCAAGTAATGAAAAAACTAAAATCTAATTCAGGGTTGATTACGTATAACCTGGAACGACTCTAGCTTTATTATATTTTTATATTAGTATTTGTATAGCGCTCTTTTATGACCGAATGATTATTCCAAAAGCGCTTCTTTGCCTCTCTGAGTAAAAAGGTGGGTCTTGAGCCTGCTTCTGAAGGATGCTCCGCTTTAAGCTTTCTTATGCTTTCCGGTAGTGAAACCTAGCTTTATTGATATAAAGCTAGGTTTGGTCCATAGGTGAACAGTTCATTCATTTTTGTGTCATAGTCAGTACCTGCATCTCAGTGACTCTTTCTCTGACCGCTTGTATGAAGTCGTCGTGTCCCGCTATCTGCGATGTGACAACAGAGAACTGGTGCCATTTGTACCGTTCCAGAATGGACAACATGGCGGCTGTCTGATGCTCGATGGAAGGTGCCAGTTGAAGCTGCATGGTGGACTGCGACGCACGACGCTCTGCATAACACACAACATAAGACATTACAATCCAAGCTGATATTAAGGAAATCACTTATTGTTTGAAAGAGAAATACAATTAGTCTCTTTACTTCTTGTTCCGTTTACAGAGCTCAACATAAATACACATATATAAACATGCTGAGTCAGTGCCGGTTTTAGGGGGTGGCGAAGTGGGTCGGTGCCCCAAGGCATCGAATAAGCTAGGGGCGCCGAGTGCAACCAATCATACTTGGATTTTCTTGAATGTATACAATATGGGGCGCCAGAAAAAAAATGCCCTAGGCCGCCGCAGGGTCCAAAGCTGGTAATGTGCTGAGTACTCGTGTCAGTGAAGTGTTCATAGTATCAAGATCGGCATTTTATCGTTCAGACTCAGCTGGTAAAGCTTTTATAGAACAAGAAACTTTCTCAAACGATCTCTTAGTGTAGTCATGGTATATATTGTGGAATAAAAAAGAAGCAAAAAATGTGATAATAAATTAAAAGATTTTTATTTTATTATTGTATTAGCGTATCTTTTTACGCTAATACTAATAATACCACCTAAAGTAGTGAAGCACACTCGCAAGAATGAGATACTCAGGTATTGTGGAGTACTAGAAATATTGAATGAATTTTTAAGTAGTTCCGAGTATAAACATATTTATTCATTTGTTTGTTTATAAATAAGGAACAAATTTAATCAAAAATACAGGAAGAAACAGAAAAAAATTGAAAACAGCAATTGATCCATTTCACATAAACAAAAGTAAAGAAATACTATGAAATATTTTTATTTATTTTTCACAGAAGAATCATTTTAATTACCTTTATAATGAAGAAAACAACATTTATTTGTTTCCTCTTCAAGCAGTTAAGTAATAAACAAAGAATAGGTAAATCTTGAAAGTAATCTTGTGCATACCAGAATATTTATAATTTTAAATTGGAAATTTTAGAGTAATACGAGTATATTGATAATAAAAAATGTATTGTAACTATGTAAATTGTAGTTGATGCGTAATAATTTAATACGATTAAAAAGACCGCAGATTTTCATGTAATAATAGATCAGAAATAATGGATCCATAGCGGCAGGTGTACATCGGTAGCTGAAATTTTTCACCGGAAAAAATAATGACCAACATTCGACTCGCTTTTAATAACAAAGAAAATTTGCTTTCCGAAGATGGGAATATATTAATATTCTCTTTTAGGAAAAGTTGCTTATTTTATATACGTCTCTGAATCTTCCAGTTTCTCTTTCCTTCCTTTCAGGGACAGCGTAAGGCATTCTCTATTTTTTTAAGCTATAAGATTTTTATTCTCATCAGGGCCAATGAACTTTTATACATTTCATTAAAAACAACGTCTCTTTGTTAGTAAAGAATTTGATAGTCTCAAAGTATGTGCTCTGTAAGTTTGGGATATTGAAGATTAAAACTTGTAGCTATGGTGAATGTATTTTTTCTTTATTTTTTTCTTTCCATGTCTGTAACAACTCTGGAATAATGCATATTGCCGCTATTCATGCCTTGACCCAAGATTTTATGATTTTTGCAGACCTCCAAATCAGGAGGCAGCTTACTTAATGAATGACCAGCTTTAGTATCCGAAACATATGTATGGTGATATTTTCATTTAAAATTTGGAATATAACGCTGTCAATGCCCGGTCTTTAGATCTAAATTGCCCAATCCTTGAAGCGGCTCAAGCTTTTTTTTCTTACTTTACACTATTAAATGCTGCCCCACAAAGTTCTACGCTGACCCTAAGCTTTTTCGTTCTATCGGTAGCTACTATCCATGTCTCGTTCTAAGACATATTTTTACCCTAAGGTCTACCTGGGAGCATGCAGAACTCCTAAGCAGTAAGCAGGTTATTTGATTAATGAACTTCTGTAGTATACGAGGCATACGAGTATAATAAGTGATATGTTATTTGATATTTAGGATAAGATTTCTTAGAATGCCTGAGCCATTTATATCTTAAGAGCGGTTAAGTCTTTTCTTTCTAAGTTTGGACTATTAAAAGCGGCCCCACAAAATCCTGCGCCGACTCTGAGTTCTTTCACATCCTAAAAAGGCTCCGATACACTTCCAGACGTATATTTATGTTTCACGGTTTCGCTGAAGCGATGCAGGAAATCCGAAGAAGTTCATTTATCTTCCAGCAATAATACAATTATTTATTGTTCCCATTGCGATGCTTGTCAGCGACAACTGGTCCGTCCTTTAAGATCGCAGAATAACTGTAATCAATTATATTTTGTTTGTGACAATTATAATATTTGGGAACAAAATACCGTACTCATATGGGTAATATTTTTTTTTAATTCGAATCAGATAGTATTCGTTACGAGTTTGCTTGTATATTAAGTACATGTCTTAAAATCTTCAGTTAATCAATATTATTAAGAGAAAACCATGTAAGAAAAAGACTCTTTGGTCAGAATAATCCATAAAATAATTATTATTTAGTATTATTTAATGATCTTAAAATAGTTGCATTATTCCAACTCAACTGACCTTACCTTACCTATACTAACTAACTTAATTAAACCCTAAAAATATGTTCATTTAAATTTTAACAAAAAATTGACTTTAATTCTAACCATAAACGAGTATGTTGCCTAAGAAAAATATAATAATTAAAATTTAAGATATTACGAACCGAAATATTAATTTAACAGAAAATAAAAACGTAACAGAGAAAAGCAATCAATATTTCCATTTTTCTCATTTAATTATAGCTACTTAGTAAATAATAGCCCGAAATACGATGCTTAAAATAAATCATGATTTAAATACTTCTTCGACTTAAATAATCAATGATAAAATGTATGATTTTTTCTCATCATAAATGTATTTTTACACGCGTATTATTGATGGCCATAATCCGATACTAGAAATTCGTGTTTCGGTCCCCCTACAAGTGGCACTCGCTGTACAGGTCTCCAGAAAAACGGCTTCCCACAGGCGGTCATTGTTAACCCACTTCAGGACTCCGATGATTGCTTTATCTTTTATCTTCTTTGGCGGCTTATTCGCCGACTCTTAGAGGTGATTTAGACAGTAAAGCAAACATCCAAGCTTTTTTACTATAATTCGATTAGCAAATTGCAGGGCTATAGAATATTTTATAAACACAATCATTTTACTGAGACATATCAGAAATTATTTTTAAAAAATTATAATTGTAAATACACGTAGGTTATTGTGATGAACATACATACAGGTATTACTTATAAATACTACTAATTATTCACTCAATATTAAATATACATTGGTGACATTTTAATTAGTACAAGGTATTATTGTTTTCTTCTCAAATAAAGAATTAATTACGTCGCACATACAAGTATATATATTTTTATTATTTGTACATCGTTTTAGATTAAATCGTGTAATCGATATGATAATAAAACCAAATATTTGTCAAGTACTACAGCCGCAATGTATGTAAGTTCGCAGGCTCTTGCCCTGCAGGCACCCTGGAACCATCTATGTTATCATGTAGAACTGCGGGTAAACAGGAGTTCTGGGACAAGGCTTAAGCAATCGAAGCTTGCAAAACTGCTCAAACTGTTACAAAAAATCATACACATATGTTCCAAATATGGAACTGATATGGTAAAAAAAATTGCAATTTATATATTGCGTCAAAATACATAATATATTGATATCAGCATGATATAGCTCCTTAAGGCCGATGCCGTAAAGCCTCAACAAACGATCTTTTGTCTATTATTTTGGTTCGCTTGCGTGACATCTACATCGAATGTTAAACGGTGTTTGCATACGCCAAAAATAATTGTTATGACAGTTGGCCGATTGTCAGTTGTTACAACTGTCATCTTGGCGGTTGGTACCACCGAAATGTGAGGAGCGGACAGGCAGTCGCAACTCGCACGTCCTCGTGGTAGGACCGTCCCTAAGGGCGGCCCCTTAACGGGCGACGTTATTGACAAATAAACATGTATCGTGAAACAGAAACAAGTTGTTTATAATGTGAACCTGATCCTGCGTCTTTCATCCAGTAAACCGATGTCCATAAATGGAAGAAGAGAAAATCAATATATACAATATGCAGTAATGTACTCGTATACATAAAAATATAACGTAATGATTTTTCTTATTCATGTTACTCGATCGTTTATCCCAGCTTAGTCTTAACTATGATTTTTTGTTAGTTTTCATGTTTTCAGAAGCCGTGGAAATTGAATGATTCATTCAGTCATGAGAACTGCAGGAGGTCTTCAACATACCCAAGCCAGAGTTGTCCGCATTCCACGAGATGACAGGTATGCCCAGGTATCCCGCTAACTGAAGGAAGTACTGAGCCGAGGCCGTGGATCGTCCATACTGCTCGTAGTTCATCAAGTACAGGATAGCGGACACGTTCACAGATAGGAACTCCTTGCACAGAGAGTTAAGGATAGCTGAAAACAACAACAAAATCATCACAATTAGTCTGGGAAAAAAAAAATGCTGAAAATATTAGTGACAGGGGTGTTTTTGGCCAACTTTTTCACTCAAATTTTATATACCAAATGCACTCTAACGCACTTTAGAGCATATATATAACATTAGAAAAACTGCACCAGAGATCTAAGCTTTCCCATCATACACAAGAACCTAGCTTTTCATGGCGATATACCATATATTTATTTATTCATTTATTACAGAACAGAAGTTTCAAGAAAAAAGTTACAGAGCATAGAATATACAATACATACAGAAGATAATAAGCAGATAAAAATAACATAAAAGAATAAGAAGATGACACATGTCAATGTCTAAAGATCTAGGAGAACAATACTATCGACAAAAGAGGAAAAGGATGTGAGAAAAGGATCGAGGTATGCTGGTAGGCCATTTAGGAGCGACATTGCCGTTGTTTATTTATTATTTATTTTATTTATTTATTTATTTATTTATTTATTTATTTCATTCAATAACATTACAAAAATATTTTAACATCTTAATTCATTATTGAAGTATTTACATAAAAGTGTGGCCCTGTAAATTTATTGACACATTTAGTGTCAATGACCTCACACCCAGAACAAGCGTTAGGAGACTCAATGCAAGTAGTTGACTTGTAACAACAAAAACCCTGTTATAAGTAAATCATGGATAACCCACAAATAACATGGCATTATTGTCACAACATCAAACTTCCAAAATTTCGCCGTCGTCGACACTAGCACTGAATCTAAAGCAATATAACACTAAATATGTCAATATCTTCACTCAAGTTGGTTTCAACCACTGTTTATTGCGATTCTTTCGTCATACACGTATCCAGGGTTGAACGATGGTTTTTTCAGGCCACACTTCAGGCTCCATGAGAAACTCTAGCGAAGTCGCGATGACCCCGACTTTGAAAGAAGTTGACAGCGTCCGTCTGCTGATAATCCTCCTGATGGTCATCCAAGAGGGATTGAATGCAGCGGTCACTGCCAAGAATCTCTACAAGTCATCAGTTGTTGTATCCGGGTGAAGACCCTTGGCGTGAAGATACGCCATCTTCACTCCGGTAACCTTCTTCGAAGGAGTTGCAGAACCGCGGATCACCCGACGTGCTGAACGCCTTTCCCCATCAGAAGAGGCGCGACTCATATCCGAGTGGTAAACTTCCTCGGAAAGACTGCTCGTGGGAAAGAGAGAGCATCCACGGAGAGAGCATTCCGGGCCTCCAGTTCCTCGAACCACGAGCTGGAGGACCTTCTTGGGAGCCCTACTCAGGGGCTCCTTGCATAGCACACTCCGAGGATTCGTCTTCTTCGGAAGCCTCACTTGAAGTAACAGCTTCACCGACGGCAGGTTCGGAGTCTCTGCTGTCACAGTTGAGTGATGGTGAAACTTGGCGAGGGACTTGTAACAATTTCCGCGAAGGTAGCCGGAATCTCCATGCACTTCCTAGGCAAGCGCCTTCTGCGGGAAGACGGCAGACTTGTTGGGTTGGGTGGAGGTCCACACCAATGGACGTCGGTGTATCCTCCTTCCCGCATCCAACAGCCTTTAAGAGCCGCTCCAGCAGCAAACGGTGATCGTCTAAGTGACGACGTATTTGCGCGATGTCACAATCGCAACTACGCGCCATTCTGTAGGTAGAATGACAAGATGTCCGCTCGGTTTGAGTGTCGAGCGACGAATGTACCTTGTACCAAATTGAGTGCTTGAAGCTCCACAAGCATCAACTGGGCTCAAAAACAATGTATGACTACGAGCATGGGTGTACCTATCTGTAACATAGAAGGTAAAACATTCAAGAATCCCAGGGTTGTGAATTGTACCGCGAAGAAGAAGGAATGAATGTTTGAGTGCAGCAATTTTCCTCCGGGACTCTAGCGAATGGAAAAAAAGCATCTCTAGAAGAAAAAGAGTTGGTTAATATTCGGAATTAAATTAATTGAATGCATAGTTACCGTAAATATAAAAATAGAGACGTCGGAGAATTTTTTTATGATTTTTTTCGAGCATGAAAATGTATTTGCAATTATTGGGATTCCAAACTAAGCTCCCTAATTCCAGAACAGATAGAACGAGTGAAGAATAGAGAGTACGAAAAATTAGAAGGTTACGAAATTGATTGCGGTATTGCTATAACTATAATGATTTGAAATCGTAAAAAAAAAAGTTGCCAGTGTGTGATGCTTAATACGTTTTGTCTTTTAGAATAATGATAGTTAGGGTGCTTGACCAAAAATTAATTTTAGCTTGTGTATTTTTTCGACAACTATTAGAACACCTACGGAAAATAATATAAAGGTATATTAATCACCACAGTTACTTAAAAAGTTCCGCAATATCAGATATTGCTGCAATAAGAAGAAAAATAAATTTGAGATGAAAAAAGTTGGATTATCTGTCGGCAGATTCTGAACCGTCGTATACTGTTTTATCCAAACCCAAGCTGCCTCTGCGTACATCTTTTTAAAGGTTAAAAGTAATATAATTTAATTGCTAACTAATTGAAAATTCATGGTTCTTCTTCTCCTTGAATTGAATATTTTATGCTTCTCTTCAAGCTTAGCCTCGTTGATAGTTCCAGACTGCTCATGTATTAGCCCCTTGCAAGACGCTGAACATGTTCTGTGACGTTGCCAATTTCATTGTCAAATAATATAGAAAAAAAAAATATTTAGCGCAATCTAACAGAAGCCTGAACCAATTAGATACGTTGACCTTAACTCTACACAGTCTGATACTATACTTTTTCTATATACGCAGTGACCTTCAGCGAATAAGTCAAAAAGTTCAAATATTAACGTATATGTATATTACTTTTACGTTTGGCGTTTCTCACCAAATCCCGTAACTCTTATTACAAGAGAGTGTTCTAACTTTTTTTAACCTTGAACATATCGAATTCCTTAGCTGAGATTTTTACGATTTTGCCGCATTTATATAAAAAGGCTTTTCAGGCAATTTTTCCCTCTCGGCCCTAATGTGCCGTCATGTGCTCTTGTGTTGCAAATGTCTTCTAGCTTCAGCCTCAGCCCTCGGCACGTCTCACCCAACTTTGATTGCTCACTTTAAAACTGTTCAAATATCGCTTAGAGACAATACGTTTAGCTTAGTCCTTTAGCTCTGGCGGGAGAAACTTTAGCGCTAAATATTAACTTGACGTAGACACCCGCGTCAACTTGTAATATGTAATTTTCTCGTATGTAATACATTTTGTACTCGGTTGGTACTTTAGGTAATCTTGGAACAAAACGAGGATCATCAGAACTGTATGGTAACAATTGTCACTGTTAACTCATAATCGCAATAGTGCAAATGAAACATTTAAATAATAAAACCTAATTAATGGCTTATAACATAAACATAATAATAAATAACATTGCAAGAACAAAGTATATGATTTGATTTTACAATCTAAATAATATAATAATTATCGTATTTATGAACGAAAAAAAAAACAGAACTTAAGTTCTCTTTTGTATATATTTTAATTCTAACTGCTAAGTAAAAAAAATTGATCTTCTGATGTCATAGACTACAACCCGACATTCACGCAGCATTCTTATCATTACAGAAATTCACCATAAATGGGTGGTCTTCACGGGACGACTTTCACTACCACCAATTTTCATTAATAGGCTGTAAATTTACGGCTGAGGGATCAAATTCTTACTAACCGGTTGTATTTTAGAGCTCGGAAATCAAATTTAAAATCTTTTTTTTTAATCTCGTCGGGTATCGAGCCCACGACCTTTTGTTTGCCATGCAAGCACTTTAACCACTGAGCTATATACCCGGTGCAATTTATTATACATCTAAAGTTTCAAAAGACTGTCGTACTTGAAAATTACGTAAAACAACATCTGTCCATATTAATAATGTTACATGGCGTTTAAATTTAACCTTAATTTTATTCAGAATCATTTCCATTTTTTGATAGAACCTGTAACAGCCACTCACTTGCGTGGAACATTTGCTCAGCAGGGGATCCCGTTAATGCCGTTTTTACAGAAGGAATGAAAAATATGAAATCTCGCATAAAACACCGGATCAAATTGCAGGTCATGACGTGAAAAATTAAACGATCCGATTAAAGCTCGAAGCTGCGGAGCGTTAAATAAAAAAATCTGCCGAAGCTCCAGAATTTTTTCGCGGCAGCCAGCTGATCGGTTTTGACGCTTTAAAATTTAATAACGTCATTTTTATTGCGCAATAAAATTGATGGAAAGCGAAAAGCCGTCGTTTTGATGTCTGGGAATATTTACCATTTTCCTTTTTGGGTTGAAGCAGTGGCGCAGCAAGAGTACTCTTACGTGTCAGAACATATAAAATCAAGCAAAACATTTAAAAATCAAGATGTTTCAGCGATTTCGTAGGTTTTCACGGCCAGGTTTGGCATTTTGGCTTTTGGTTGTAGCCACGTATGACCAATTTCTTCTGCCCAATATCATTAATGATTAGATAAATAATAATTTCAATAATGTTTTTCCATTCCTCCACTGACTATATACCGTACCTTTTCAGTGAGACAAAATTATTATTAATATTTATTTATTTACCCTGTTTTTTACATGGATCACGTAAGATAAGTTCTCTATTAGAAGACTGCAGTTTCAACTTTGCAACTTTCGAACAAGAGAAGGATTGAGCAAGGCTACGAGTAAGTTATGTTTTTATCATTCACTTTGAGATCTATTTAAATATTGAGTATATAAATAATGAATCACACTGAGCACTGTTTCACTTACTGAAAGACTTCAGTTTTGCGATCTATTAAAGCTTTATCAGTTCCTACGTGCACAAACGTACTGACGTTTAAATGAATATTTACTTATAAAGAAAGAGTTTCATTACAGATTAGCATGAGTTTAGATGTTGAGGTTAGAAAAGAAGCCTATGTAAGCGAAACTGCAGTCTTTCAGCAAGTTTTAACAGTACTCAGTGTGATCCATGTTAAAACAAGGTACTTAATGCAAATCTATTTAATATTACTATGAATTAAATAACTATTATACAAACTAATTAATTTTAGCAAAAATTCATCAATTACTGAGATTATGACCCCGCAATGGTGTTCAAACTATCGGATAAAAATCAATTAGCTGCCCTTCGCTCAACAGCCATCAGCTGTGAGAATTTACCGCCCTTCTCCAATACAACTGACTAACATTTTCTTATGTAAACACATGCAGGAAATACCGCCCAAAATACCGACAGATGGTGATAGTGATTCAGAAATTACATCCGTGGAATTAAAAACGCTAACTATTCTACATATGGATAAACACTGCATGTGTAGTGTGGATCCACCAACATCAAAGACTAAGGCCCGACATTCAAGCATCATCCTTAACATTACAAGAATTTACTATGATTGGGTGGTCTTCACGGGACGACTTTCGTCTACCACCAATTTTTATCAATATACTATGACTGGCATTTTATGCGTGATGGATTAAATTCACACCAACCGGCGGTTTTATGCAGCTTAGAAATCGTTTTTTTTTATTTCCGTCAGGGATTGAGCCCACAACCTTCGGTTTGGCAAGCAAACGGTTTGACCACTAAGCTATGCCCGTCGGCTAACAAAGGCGGGAGGCTGCTGCATGAGGCGGCCGCTTGAAGTCACAAATCTCTGGTCGCGCCTTATAAATTGAAGTCACTGAGTCGATAAAGTTGGACGGACGGCCGACGGGTAAATATTTACTTTAATTATTGGTCCGCTCCGAGGACAGGAGTCAGGCAATTCAGTGAACAAACAATACCGCCCTAGGACCTCCCCCTAGCACCACCCACCCATACAGCCGCCCTTAAACCACCAGATGCCTGTCTACCCACATTAAGACATTGCCATCAAATATAACTGTATTGATGCGATTGAATAATTCATTTTTATATATTTCGATGCTAATACAAGACTAGAAGAGTCGCGTCCACGATATTGACAACATAATTTTAAAACGATATTTATCTGTTGAATATTTAATAATTTATACATATGATCAAATTTACAGTAAACATCATCTAATATGGCATTTCTCTCATCAATAAATCGGAGAAAAAATACATGGCGGACGCTGGCATTTGAACAACGAACGTTTTGCGATCTATAATCAACGATGATTCAGTCTGTACGACACTAGTCAAACGGTTATTTATTTTTTTTGTTACTAAAGAACCTTTATTTGTTTGGTAGACTAAAAAAATATCATACAATTACAAATAAACTACGTCAATCCTTCATACGTGCTACTTCTATTGTATTTCGTTACTGATAAGAGGCATTTTTTTTTAAATTTCCCTACACCTCAGATAAATTTTCTCGGTTTCTTCCAGTCTATGAACAAATTCATTACAATTTTTCAAATAAAATACTTTGTCTACATATTTTGCGTAAATCAACCTCCAACGATTCTTCAACTAACTCTGTTATCATCCACAGACAGCGAACCCATAATATATGAACGTCACATATTATTATTATTATTATATTAGTATTTGTATAGCGCTCTTTTATGACCGAATGATCATTCCAAAAGCGCTTCTTTGCCTCTCTGAGTAAACAGGTGGGTCTCGAGTCTGCTTCTGAAGGATGCCTCCGCTTTAACACAAGTCCAACAATGACAGTTCACACGTAAGCAACACAATAAAAGTACTTTAAACGTCAGATTCGAAGACAGATATCAATTACAAAAATGACAGTTAAGTAGTTTCAAAGTGATCACACAGATGGTGTTTTGTCTATGCACTTTGGTCACGTGACGCGTCAGAAAATGGCGGACACTGCTAAACGTCAGACTTTGTTGAAAGACAATACACCGAGGTTAAGAACAACTGGAAAAAGAAATAGAGCAAGATAGCGGACAGGATTCACGAGTCCAACTGTTATCAAAGTTCAAAACACGGGTGCTGTCCGCGGCTTTCCCTCCCAAATGTCACATTCAAGCGATTCCACTACTCAGCGGACACTTCGACAGAAAACGCAACTGTCACAAAACACAAAACCACAAAACGCAGCACACAGAGTTCCGAACGGAGATTAAGAGCACTACAAGTTGAGAGCACATGTTTCAGAAACCATCTGGATAGACTCCTTCACTTTTGAATCTCTGTTGATGTCAACATATGAGTTGACATCAACATGATATAGCCCTTGCTGACTGGTGCCGAAAGTCTCGATATACAATCTTTCGTCTCTTATTTCTGTTTGCTTGTCAGACATGAATGGGTCCGCCATATTGGCATTTTTGGACTAGTTATATAGACCGCCGCTTGTGGCGCCCATCACGGGCGTATCAGTCGTGTCCCGCCCTTCGGCGAGAGCATTTTGTATTGTGGCTCGGCCGAATGCTGTGACTAGGTCGGGCCACAAGGTTGTAAAGTTTATCGTAAATATATGTCAATGTGCTTCTGAAAAAGTCTGTGTGTTATTAATCTGCTCCTTATCCTGCCATCATGCGACGGAGTAACAACTTTTTTGAAAGAGAGGAGGATGTTACAGTATATTGCAAAACAGAAATGATGATTCTTGCATGATTCTATAACCCAACGAAAAAATCTTAACCCTTATTAAATTAACTGATTAATAATCATTTAGAACAGCTTGAAAATAAACAGAATAAAATAGAAAAATTCGAATCATACAAATAAAAAAATTACAATTTCATATTTTGTTTGAAATGCTGGCCGCTGGGAGCAAATCGATATCACTCGTAGTTTCAGGAGGATGAAGAATCGAGGGCGTTCCAGTAAACTAGCCCAGCGTTAAGTGGACTGTGACTTCTGGTCCAGTCATATAAAATACATGTTTGTGCTTAAGAGAATCCCTCGTTCAGAGGTCTACGTTCGCAGGAATCATGGGTAGAAACTTTGAGAAAATTTACAGAATTGAAAAAGCGGTCACAAGAAAATTCCATCAACTTAATATGAGCAGATAGTTCATTATGAAATTTTAAATATAATATATATATATATATATATATATATATATATATATATATATATATATATATATATATATATATATATACTGACGCACTCTCTCAGAGATAGCTTCTGGAGGTCCGGAAGGGCCACTTTAGTGGCCATTGTTGTAGAACTATCAAACAACTGAGAAATCGGATTCAAACTTATACAAGATGAGCATACACATTTGGTTCACATCTAATAAAGTTATTAATACCATTAGTGCCCTTTGTAGAAGTCACGTAAGATATCAAACTTCAGTCAAGGTATGTTAATCTAATAATAGGTCACATTTGACAGCATTTCCTCAAAAAAACACTCCAAATGGTAGCATTAAAAAAATAATTGCATATACTATTTTAAGACAACTCTTGAACACTCTCGTGACTACTCACTGATTCAATTTGCTATGTTGGGTTTGGATCAATCGTTTTTATTTACGATGTGATCATTCGTTATGATACTTGTAAACACATTCAAATTAATACTGACAGCATTCATTACATTTTTGTACTAGTTATACAATATATTGTAATAAATATCTATATATATATATAGTACAATCAGTTGATGTTAAACTGATCAAATACCTGTAAAAGCACGCAATTCACCACTTGTAAACCAAAATTAATAGAAAACGATACCCATTTGTAATTAAACCCTATTTAAATAGACGATGCAAGAATACCGTGTTTCGCTGAAATAATGCTGGGGAGTCAATACTTTGAACTAGAAAAAACAATTGTTTAACAATCCTCAAATAAGAAATCCCTATCACCATTAGCCAGAAATTTTGTGAACTTGCTTCCGATAAAATGCGGAAAATAGCTCGTTATTAGAAACTATAAATATATCGTATCGAACATAAAATGAATCTTAGCAAACCATGACCTAATAATAAATAATAAATTGCACTAGTGACTAGACCTATCGAGGTATTCCTTGGAACGATTCCGCTCTGATCCGCTAAATCTTCGCCTCTTCAGGACTGATTCCTAGGAGTTGAAAATCCTGGGATAAAGAAGTGCAAGAGAGAACATCCGACAAACACCACAGAGATCATATTTGCCTTCGTAAATAAAATAATACTTTGGACATACAATGTACTATTTTTTTTAGTTCAAAACATAATTCAACGTAATTTTTCTCTTTATTCGTGTTAATTTAATAATTTTTGCGGCTTCGCCACTGTGCATCGCGACCAAATATTTATCATAAGCAATCATCACTATGACCTCTCACTAGTTACAAGAATAATTAACACCAATGTTGCACCTATTAACGATGTTGGCTATTAACATTTTTCTATGTTATTCGAGTATTGTGAAACATCGTCTTCCATGCAATCGATAATACAGGGAGCGGCAAAAAAACTGACGGTTTTATGTAATCTCAAGTAATCGCACCGTCAGAGCTTTTTTCCGCTCCCTGTATATTTACGAAATACTCGTACTAGAAAATCATTTTACTTTTAAATTAGACAAATTATGTACCGTAACGGTCTCTTTTATTGTACAATTGCTCTTTAAAATTAAAACATAATTATTGCTTACAATTGGTATTCTTTAAAAGCGCAAATTTGTCAAATTTCCCAATTTACCATGATAAATTTAATGTTTTCGCACATTAATGATACTAGCTTTAATATGACATTTCTTTTAATGCGTCATTAGCAGGTATTTCCATAATGTAATTTGTCGGTATGCAATGTACAGCTGGTTTTAATTAACCGAATATATCCCTACGTAATCTCAGCAATTAATTTTGGTTTAGCAGTGCATATACGTATTTATTTCAAATAATATTTATTGATGTTACAAAAAACATCGCTCGAGGCATCACATATACTCGTACCTACAAATGTATCAAATAAATTCATTGTAACGTAGACAGGAGGGAGTGGCCTGGATGCGGAAGGCGGAGGATCGAAGAGGATGGAGACTCATGCGGGAGGCCTACGTTCAACAGTGGACGGACACAGGCTGATGATGATGATGAACGTAGACACAACATGATTACATCTAACTTAACCAGAACAATACTGACATGACGCTGCTGCTATTTCTCACAGATCGACACAAGTTAATTAAAAGATTCGCACTTGGAATGTTTTCCTGGCTTTGCTCGAATTTAATTAAATTTCATTGATTCCGATATCGGAAATCGCCAAAAATGAAAAGTATTCGCGAGGTTATACAAGCGACATTATCGTTTTTTTGGTCGAATTCTTTGTTGTTCCGATCTAATAAGTCACTCACGTTATCGAGAACAAAATAAAAAAATAAGCTGTATTGGAATGGCAAAGCCAGCGGTGAGTGTATCAATCACAGAGTAAAAGAATGATTTTTTTTGTACATTTTGTATAAAACGGCTTATTCAATTCAAATGGCTCCAGATGATGGTATTTTATGCATAATCATTTTGCACAAAATGCCATCTCTGATTAAAACATTATAAAAAAAAATCTGAAATAATTTAACATAACATTAATCAAATAACTTCTTAGGTTTTCACGGCCAGATTTGATATTAACCAACTTTTGAGTTTAGCCGTTTGTGGAGAATTACTTCCTTCCAATATTTCGATCGTCATTGCAGGGGGCTTCTTCATGGTTAAGACTCTGAAGAAGATTCAATGGCGATCGAAATATTAGAAAGGAGTGATTCGCCACACACGCCTTAATTGACTTAACATTAATTGATTTTGAGGCTGTATAAAGTTCGCCAGTATGCAAGTTTTAATATGTTTTAAAAAGTATTAAATACTAGTTGTAATGTTTTAAAAGGCTACGCAAATGTTTTTTTTTATAGTGCTTCATTTTGGTGTTCGAACTAAAGCCACTGTTTCAACATGATATGGTAATCGGACCGTGAGATAGAAAGATATATTCGTGTGTAACGTCCTGCGATAGACCACTTGTCTAACTAGAATCGCCGGTAAACCTTCTTTACGACCCAAATGGAAGCCTTTGATGTGGATTCTCCTATTTTCCGCCTGACCCGAGATAAAGCGAAGCGAGCTGAACTTTTCTACCCGGTGGTTAATAATAATTAAAAGATCATCTGCGCATACACAGAGGGAATATAATATTATTTGCCGCAGTTCGAGAGATGGTGATTTCGGGGAAGTACCTCGGAAGCTGGGTCACTTACTGCGAACAGGAGGGTACAACCTAGAAGCTATAAAAGCTCATCTAACATGCGAAAGTTGAAGGGTTCGATCTACTCAAAAAAATAATGATTTTATGATTCCGTGATCATATATCTATAAACGCGTTCAGTGTGAGAATGATCGCTGATTCGTAAAAATGCCTGTCGCAAAAACAATAATGACTGGTAGCAAAATTGATATTACAACACTTTTTATTCACAGTTTGTCCATATGAAAATATAAAATATAATGGCTGAATGACAGACAAATGTAATGACATTGTAGATTCAACACACCACGTTCCACTATCCCTAAAATGTTAAATGTATAAACACAGATGATAATTTTCCATTATTATCTGTCGGTATTTTCTTGTATGAGCTTACAAAAAAATGTAAACCAGGAGAAACAATGAATACCATATATTTTTTAATGTTTGAATTGTAGCATATAACAAGAGCTGAGGTATATTTTTGATACGTTAAGGCGCGTGTTCGTCACGTGAGAAATCGCAGGATCGATCCTGACGAAGCATTATATACTATTATTATTTATGATTTACTGAATGAACCTTCCATTTTTCTAAAATTATGGTGCCTTTTTTTAGCTTGCTCTGCATAAAATATTGTGTTCAACACAAAATATGACTTCTCTTGTGTTCCCCCCCCCCCTTGTGGTCATAACTAACAGACAGCGTTTTTGCAGCTTTTAGTCCCATTCAGCATTTGGCGCTTGTTTTTCGGACTCCAGCACTGATTTGGTCACAATTCTACTCTCTCATTATTCTGAACGGAAAAAAAAATCTTGATAATTTAAAGTCATTAATGCTTACAGTGCCTCAACCAGCGTTTTGGGTAAATGCGACAATTCGTTTGTATGTGGCTCCGATGAGATTTGTCCAGAAAATTTACTTCAAAATACAGCCGACTGTAAGAATCTCTAATAAATGTATGCAAGAGAGCACAGCTATTCTAAAAAACTATGAAGCTCATTGAAGACGGCTGAACACTTTATGAGTAAAAGTTATTTAATTTCTTGTGTGTGGAATATTTATAAAAATATCTTGTTCGTAGTATCAATCCGGTGGATTGGTTTGCAGCAACAAAATCTTGCATCTCGATCTCCACTCTTCTCGATCGTCTGCAATCCTCTTTAGCTCAGCATAAGAGTTACAACTCATGTCCTCAAACACTTGCTGCAAATACTCCCGTCTAGGGCACCCTCTGCAGTTTCTATCCTCAACCATCCCTTTCACAATGTCGTGAAGCAGACCATCGTGGCGCATGATGTGACCGATCCATCGGGCTTGCCTCTCTTAGATGGTAGATGGTTCTTACTGGGTGTTTATTTTCCTTGATTATGCTGTAAGCCTCATTGTTCATGACGTGGTGTCTCCAGGAAATTCCAAGAATTCTTCTGTGTGACCACATCTCAAAGGCCTATAGTCATTTTTTATCACTTTCAAATAAGCACCATGTTCCACAGCCGTACATCAAGATGCTCCAAACAAATGTTTTGGCAAGTTGCTTGCCGAGCTTTGAAGTTAATTTGAATAATTTAATTTAATAATAATTTGAAGTTTTTTTGACTTAAGAATTTCGTTTTTTTATTGAACGATAAAAAAAATTATTCATTAAAATAAATCGTTAAAAAAACACACACAAAGCTTCACGTGACACAGTCATGTAGCAGTCGTGCGCGTCAGTTATCGACAATACTTCTTGTAATAGAAAGCATATTTTTGCAACGAGATATGATCCCAGGAGCCCACAGGTGTTGGGAGGGCGGGACACGTGCTGTGTCACAAATTTGCAAACTCCAAAGTGATTGATCGAGACGAGAAAATATTTCTCTCAGGAGAAGCACGATCGCAAACGAGACTTCGAAATATATGTAAAAAAAACCTCAAGTGCGATATATTATTCAACATGCGCGCGATTCACTATTCGGGTAGGCAGAGAGGCGCATTATTAGGTGTTGAGAGCGAAGCCTTGGAGACCCCGAGGGTACAAGGAGTCCCCAAGGACCTAAAGGACAAACACAAAAACAGAGGTTGAACATTGCTTTAAGGATATTTGTATAATAAATACCCACGTCACTGACTCAATGATTTACTCTTTAACGTGGTGCAGTGGTTATTTGCCATTGTACAAGTTAGCGAGTTGACGTCAACTTATACAACAGCATTAGCAAACTGCCTGACGTTGATAAGTATATAAATATTTCCTACTTTGTTTTAACGTAGATCATTCTGAGCACTGTTTAATAACCTGCTGTGAGACTGCAGTTTCGTTTTCAAATTAATTCAAAAGCTTTGTAATTATACTGACGTGTAAACATATTTTTATGAATTATGCAACTGTTTACCTGACTAAACAATTAGCAAAAAATTAACAATAAATAGCCCTAAGTTGTAGTTTGTCGTGATATATACGAGTACTTAAATATCAATGGAATAACCCTTATGGATGCTGTGAGAAAATAAATTAATAGCATGAAGCATAACATGCTGCTTTAATGGCTTCATAAAAGTATTTTAATGCTTCTGTTACTTTTTCAGAGCCCAAATAAATTGACTTTGTTAAGCTAAAAATAAAAATACTTTCGCTGTACAAAAAAAGTTTTATGTTGTTATGATTTTATTATCTTACTGCCTTTATGAAATTTCTTCCACAAGTACTCTACTTGAAATATGAACATCAATAACATTAAAAAACGAAAGTTCATTTTGAATTTATTTGGTGACAGAATGTAGACGAATGTATTGCATTCAAAATAATTATACGTGCTATGACAAGTGAACGTGAATTATATTGAAGTAATATTAAAATTACATGTCTAAAGCAATTTTCTTTTAACTAAAATTGAGAAAAATCAGTTATACTAAATACATGTCGCGATTAATTAAGCACGTCGCCAATAAAAACGGAGAAGAGGTTACAACAGTCGATAAACAATTCATCCGAATGAAAGTTTTTGTTCCGTTTACTTGGCAATCAAACTCAAACGGTATAAGTGGCCTTGGAAAACATTTTAAGCAAATAGAAGCCGATCTCTGCGACCAGGAGGTATAGGGACAGGAGAGGGGCGGAGAGGAGGGTTGAAGAGGGGAGGGGTATGGAGGGGAGAGGAGAGGCAAGATCCGCCACTCGAGGAAGGATTCCCTCTCAAGCAACCAAAAACAACGAGAAACTTGCCCCATAAAAGAAAACACATCGATCCGGCATTTAAAGAGATAAAAATAGGTCAAATAATGAAGTCATATCATAAAACTTTGGCTCAAGTTTTCTTCACATGATATGACTTTAAATTATTATGATATTTTTTTATAATAGTTAACTACACATACTTGCAAGCTATTAGAATGTGCGAACATCAAGTCCACCTGGGAACATGGCTCTTGAGAACTACTACTAATGGTTACATCCCTTCTTTGTGTGACTTCTTGCATTTAGTTTCTTCTAAAATCCTTTCATATTTGTAACATATGTTCACCATATACTACCTTTATTCAGTTCTGTCAGTTGCCATGCCTCGATTCAAGATATTTTTGCACCCGAAGATTTCCCCTGAGAACATATTTGGTTCCCGACAACCTCTATGTATATTTTTGAGTAATTTGTTAATCGATTTTGTTAAAGTGATCGGATGATTAGCTGTCGCCTGCCATCTTGCATTAGTTTAACATGAGTAATTCATAAGAGGCATTCATTCAAAAGCAAAAATATTAATGATGAAAATATGTTCGAATCATATTTCGTTCGATTTGTGTTTTCGAACCCTGTGGCACCAAACTGGTGACATATTCTCCCTCTCTCAATTCCTCCTCCTTCACTCCTTCATCTTCACCCCATCGTTTCCTCCAGCGGTGAGCTAACCTGATAAGCGCCGGTGATTCAATCGGAATGAAATTGCGGAAATATTTCAGAGAGCCTCCCTTAAGAAGGAGCCCCGCCCAGGAAACATTCGATGTTTCATCACTAGCGGTTGTTAGACAAACATTTAAGGTATGAATGAGCAATAACAAATGCATGTCGCTAGAAGCATTCTGTGCAACTATTGTCTAAACACGTTTAACATTAAGGAACGTATTTTTTTCTTCACCTACTTCTTTACTAGTCTATCCTACAATATAACAATTCTATGTCCCGTTTACGATGAGTTATCGCCGAAAAGATTCAATTAAAAATATATCATAATCAATTGCACCAATAAAGTAGACATATTGCATGTTAAATGTTGACGTTAACATTAAATGTATATTTTCACATATATGTTATTATGTTAATCTACTCGAGAACTTGGAGACTGAAATGAAAGCTGTAGACTGCGAGACATATTTGGACATTTATTAACTAGTATTTTCATAAATATCATTTATGCCCTTCTAAGCCTCAGAAAAACTTCTTTGGGACTGTCAGTACTTTTGTTAGAAAGATTAAGCCTTCTTATGCACTTTAAGGAAAATTCCCAGGTCCTATTGAGCATGAAAACTTTGTGGCCACTATAATAATTCCATGCATTTACTGACTTAAATTATAAGAGGTATTCTAAAGCTATCTATCAAGAAGGTAAAATTATTCATCAGTAACACAGGTAAAATGATTGGTGTCGGACCTATAAGTAGTCGTTTCTCATCCATTCAATGTATAGTTTGGTTCGAGACCCGAGTGGTACTTACTAAAATAAATAGACTGTCGGAAAGTAATAATATTAAGCTTGTGAATAAATGAAGACTGTTTGATTAATAAAAAATAAAAATATACATACTTCGAATATATACTATAGCGACATCTATCATACGATGATAACAATGACATAAATACTAATTCCAACGTGAGTCAGCTCAGGCATAGCAATAGCCAAGTTGGATGAGCGGTATGAATACCTGGGCATAGTTGGTTTCCAAGGTCCGCGGTTCGCATCCCGCTTCTGCCGTTATTTTTCTGCTAGAATTGACGCGTTTAAAATAATTTTATGTATAGTATATTGAATTACTAATAATATTGTAATATGGTCAATCATCTATAAAAGTAGATTAGAAGATATAAATAATAAAATTATATTCTAATAAAATATTTAAAATCCATATTCCAAAGCGGTCAAATTTGCTTGAACGTTGCTTAACCCACCTGTAGGACTAGGAGTCAGAGCGAACATCACAAAATTGATGTTCTTTGGGGTGAAACTGTAGTGGCTGAGAAGGTTGAGCTTCGGGCCGCGAGCACGATGAAGGTTGTTCAGGGTGAGACCGACAGCGCGTAGGTACTCGCGCACGCCGAAGTTGGTCTTGGGCATGATCAGCCCAACATTTAGCGGCATCAGGTTGCTGTCTTCTTGCCCAGGGGTCGTGGTAAGAGCGGGGGCGACATTTGCGCTCCGCCCTTTCCATGAACTCTGCCCCGCGCCGCCCCCGGCGCTTTCCGCTACCCCCGTACTCAACAGCAGCACGGCGAAAACCCACAACATCGCAACAGAACAAGTCTTTACTGTAGTCAATATTCGCTATTCGAATCACAGCCGCATCGTTTCTTTTTCGTACTCATTTTAAATTTACCGCGCGGAACCAACTGCAATAAACGAAAATCATTTAAACCACGATATTAAGACATTTTTCGAAGCAAAAGTCATTCACATTTCCACCGCTCACTGCACCGAGAAACTGTCAGACTTTTAAGTTACATACTCTTATTATTACCTTAAAATAATATATTTTATTATTGTATAATTATTGTGGGTCTTAGGAAAAAATCAGTAGCACAACATTAACACGCAAAATAAAATGAATTTTACGTTTTTGTGACGTTATTTAACTGATTTCCAAAAATCAATTTTCTTGAGAAACATTTTATTCGGACAGATGCGGGATCGTGCGATCGCAATATTTTATTTGAGTCGTCGAGAGATCACAAAAGGACGGCTTTTCAAATAGAAGACGGCGCGGCGCAATATACAGAAGTGAAGTCGTTTTCTTTGTCGACTTTCGAAGGGAACCTACATTTATGAGTGTATTCAAAAAGGAAGCGCTTCCCGCTTAGACTCCAAAGATCGCACCGCCTCTTCAAGGCCGCGTCTTACGACCCGACTTGGAATGCGACAGATCGACTATTGAATGGACAAGGAGTTAGCATTGTGTACTATATATCTACATTCCAGAGCAACACTCGCCATATTGAAGATGGCGAGAGACAAATTTGACGCTTCAAAGAATTCCGGAGCTTCTACACGTCACCACGGGGGGGCGGGGGAGGCCTTTTGTTTCTTATGCCTAAGGTGACGTCATTTTAATAAAACCTTAGAAAACAATTAAATCAATAAATAAAACACTGCGGCAAAATTAAATAAACAACAATTATTTTTAATACTAAATTATAGGAGAATATTTTTTTAATAGCACAAAAGTACAAATGAAAATGACTTTTTTTTATTTGTTAGCCTTGTTTTTGAAAATGCTACTAGAGGCGCATTACTATAGGTTGTAAAACATATTTACTAGTTCCTTATCGGACGCTTACGTGGTTTTAACTATTAGGTCATAAAGGCCTTCACAAATTATTAGTTATTGAAGTTCATCAATTTTAGTGAAATTTAATTTTAAAAGATTTTACTAATCTTTAACATGTTCTGTTCGGATATTACAATTTTGAAACATTTCACCTTATGCACTTAAACATTACAATAACAAAGCGACGTGAGAAAGCTGCAGTGTTGGAATGTTGTGTTTCGCAACACGCGGACTGACGTTACGTAACACAGAGACACGTGTTTGCAAACGGACACGTCCCCAACTCGAGACGAGACAAAACTCATGAAACTGCTCTAACGACCGCCTCTATCAACTTCACAAGCGAAACAAACTCAAACGTTTAAATACTCGTATATGACATGTTTACATTTTCAAGAATCTTTTTAAGCACTCGATAACGATTATTTTTAAAATATGTATATTTTTAGCATTCACTTTGAGATATATTTTAGAATTAAATAGATAAGTATTTCATACCTTGTTTTAACATGGATCACACTGAATACTGTTTCACTTGCTGAAAGACTACAGTTTTACGATCTATGAAATCTTCATCAGCTTCAACGTGCAAAAAGTACGTTTGTGTACGTTGAAACTGATAAAACTTTTGTAGACAGTGAAACTGCAGTCTTTCAGGCAAGTGAAACAGTGCTCAGTGTGATCCATGATAAAACAAGGTAAGATAAACTTATCTATTTGATAACGTTTTTTTTTGTGAATTTTTTTGTTTGTTTGTAGGATTAAAGCACGTATTAGGTGTGAGTTTGCAGTGTTTTGAAGTCGCGTCTGACAGTTCTCGGTAGTTTTTTGGGCTTTACTAGGTGGCGGGGACGCCGATTGGGACGCCGTTGGGGGACGTTGGGGGCACCGTCAGGGGCGCCGTTGAGGTCCCTTTGGGGTCCTCGTGGGATCGATGGGACACGTGTGTTGGGGTCGCACTTGCTCTAGCGACCGCCAGTGCGCGGCGACGCCCAGCTGCGACTGTGGAGCGGGCGTCGGGACGCGGGCGGCGCAGGCGTCCCGCGCCCCGCGCCTCGCACCCCCAACACCACGATCAAAAGGTAGCCGCTTTATTTTCACTAATTTTAAATTCGTATTCCTAAACAATCACTTTGAAGCTACACTGGTAGGCTTGATTGTTAAAGGAAATATTTTTTTGGATATTTTTATAACAAATTTAAATATTCTAAAACAAAAATGGCGGGGATATATTCTGAGAATGTCGCAGGAGAGCAGAAAATATATCTACGTTCTTCAAGCTGTCAGGAACTAAACACAGAATGTACTCGACAGAGGGAGGCGGAGCTGACGTGGGATGAGGTGAAGACCGTGGCGGCTGTTCGTGCTCTTTCATATATCTGGGACAAGTAATCCATCTAGGACGAATTGATTTTTCAAAAGAAATCGCCAGGCATGGACAAAATTCGAAAAATTTTAGTACATTTTAAAGCGAATGTCTTAAAATTAAGGCGTTTATTCAATGCATCCTCTCAGTATTAACTTATGACGCAGAGACGTTGAATCTAACAGGTCTTATACATAAAATAAAGGTCACCCAGCGTTCCATGCAGAGATCCATAGAAGAAGTATTTTTTAAATATAAATACGGGGTTATCCGAAGAAGAATTCAAGTAGTGGAGGCTACACAACAAATAGGCTTACTCAAGTGGCAATGTGATATAACTGTAGAAGAAACGTCGGTCGATGAAGAAGAAAAATGTTTTAGTGGCGATCGAGAACAGAACAACGAAGCGTCGACTGACGAAGTAAGTAGAATAGCTGGAGTGACCTGGATGCGGAAGGCAGAGTATCGAAGAGGATGGACTCTCGTACGGGAGGACTACGTTCAAAAGTGGACGGACACAGGCTGATGATTAATATTAAAATGTAGCATTCGTACGTTTGAGCACGTTGGAACATATGAAGCTTTCATACATTGTGAAATTGCAGTCTTCCAGCAAGTGAAACAGTGCTCAGTGTGATCCATGTTAAAACAAGGCATTAAATTCTTGTCTATTTAATAATGAAAAACAGCAATGAATAATAAATAAGGTATCATAAATAACCAAAAATATTCTCATCGAGACCCGAGTGATACTTACTAAATAAATAGACTGTCGGTAACTAATAATATAAAAAAAAACTGTGAATAAATGTTGACTGATTGAATAATAAAAAATAATAGCATACGTACTCTGAATATATACTACAGACACATCTATCGATATACGATGGTAAAAATGGTATAAATACATCAACTTTCGCGTATCTGCTCAGGCAGAGAATAGTCGTGTGGACTACACGGTGTGTAAGAAGAGAGCAAATGTTGCAAGGCTCGTGGTTCGAATCCCGCGTCTGCCGATATTTTTTCTGAATGAATTGATGCATATAAAATTTGATGTTTAATTGTATGTGTGTATTTAATTACGAAAAATATTTAATGCTTAATTTACCTTTTCCTAAAATCTTTCCATGAAATAAATAATCTAATACTCAAGAAATCTTAATTTTTAGAAGAAAGTGATCATCAAGTAGTTGTCATACTATAAGTCGGCGATTCATGTTAATTATACGATTATGCTCTACTTAGAGAGAAATATGGAAAATATTAAGAAAATGAAGGTTTTTTTAAATAATATAATCCATTACCATCCCTCTGTCGAAGGGGCGGAACGTTCAAGCCGAACAAACGTATTTCATTTTGTAAGTTACTCTTCTGATCGAAGGTTCTGACGTGTTATAGTGAAAAAATAATAACGTTTTCGAATGCTGAATCAGGGTTCCCAGAAACTTGTGGATAAAGCTCGCAAAGTGAAATAACGCCGACTTCAGTGAGGTGTATCCAAAAAATATCGAAACATTTTTTCCGGCGTAACAAATGAAGATTGGATGTTTTCTTAAAAGATGATGTGAAAAAAGAGACATACAGAAAAAAAAATACCCATAATACAAAGTCAGTTACTAAGATTTTTTTAATGAAGTGTATAGATATTCCCTGTGGGACAGTAAATTGCAATCAATAGTAATCTATAATAAAAATACTGGAAAAAAATTGAATTTAAATTTCGTGGGTTAAGCGATTTAAATCAATATTTTAATTTATATGTTGACATTACTGTCACTGACATCTTTACAAATAATATGTCAAACTATTAATTGATGTTTGAGATACCCGTCCATGTGAAAGCAAGCTAAAAGTGGTTTCCTAATTTTTTATAGTATCTCTTCTATCGATTTAAAGCGGTGTCCACGGAGAGGTCCCTTGAATTTTGCAAATAGTCAAAAGTCACATGGTGCCAAGTCAGGTAAATACGGTGGTTGCGGAATGATATTGGTCGAGTTTTCGGCGAAATGATCACGAATTACGAGTGCAGTGTGAAATGGTACATTATCGTTATGCAAAAATCAAGAATGTCTCTCCACAAATCCGGTATTATTTGATGCACAGCATTACGCAAGCGACGCGTAAGACCTAAATAGTATTCTTTGGTAATAATAAAGTAACATCCTCCTCTCTACATTTGTTATCGAATTGCGTGGTTACAGGATGCAGGAGCAAATTAACAACACAAATTACTTAAGCGCGCGTTGAGAGACACTCAGATCGGCTAGAGCAAATAGAAGCACCCTGCAGCTGACGGGAGGTAGTCCTAGCACGGTCTTTGGCAATCGGGCTTTCAGCTACGCGGCACCAATGGCCTGGAACTCGCTACCGGAAAGCATAAGAGAGCTTAAAGCGGAGGCATCCTTCAGAAGCAGAATCGCGACCCACCTTTTTACTCAGAGAGGCAAAGAAGCGCTTTTAGAATGATCATTCGGTCATAAAAGAGCGCTATACAAATACTTATATAATAATAACTTGTTTTTGAAGTACAATTCGTATTTTTTTTTTTAAATTCTTGAAATTTCGTCCGACCGGTATGGCGTTCGCCGGCCAGACGAAAGTTAACCTACGACCGTCGGAACACTGTGACTAACACCGCCAAGACAATCACGGCAAAAAAGAAAATTAAAGATGACAGTTGCACCAACATCAAATGGAGCCACTGTCATAACAAATAAAATGGCGTATGTAAACGCCGTGTAATTTTATATAATTAAAAACTAACATTACTAGATGTGCATGTCAGGCGAGTGAACGAAACTAAGTGAGAAAATATCGTTTTTCGAGGCTTTTCGGCATCAGCCTAAAAGAGCTATCAAGCTGATATCAAAAGATTTTTAAACGAAAATTGTATGCATCTTCACGTGTATTAATTGTCATTATGCATGTTGCCAAAATGTATTCTACAGTATTCAGAGTGTGAGTATTGATCATTGATTATGTGTAGTCAGTTTGTTTGGAAAAAAAGCTGCTAAAGAAGGAAGGTTTGTTATGTAAAGCTAGAGAGTTCAAGTGTTCTTCTGCGGAAAGTGGTCGAACATAGAACTTTGTCATTTATAAGAGAACTGAATTGTATTTCGGTCTTCATAGTTATCAATAATTTTCAAAATACCCGTAAATTTAATACAGCTACAAATTAATTACGCTCACTTAAGATAATTAATTTGTTTCAAATTAGTTAGTCCAGAATACCTTAAATGGAATTCCGAAAATTAACTCTGGACCTTAAAAGCAATTTCTCAAATTTGAGATGTTCAATATATATTATTTAATTTTTACTCTTTACTGTGATATTAATTTTAAATATTAAATAGACAATGTTATTAAAGTTTGTTTTAATATTATATGAAAAATTAAATTTATGACATTAAAATAAAGAAGAAAACATAAGGGAAATATAGAGCGAAAGAAATATATTATATGAATCAAAGATCAGAGAGATCTCAGAAAACAATGTCATCCATAAAAGAGGAAAAGGATGTGTAAAAAATGGATTGAAGTGTAATTGATAATGCTCTTGCAGGCTGGAGTCGAAAAGCCTTGATGTACGATCATTTGTCTCATATTTTTAATCGCTCATCTGACACGCATACGAGTATATAAAAGTGTTAGGCTAAATCTTAATTTAATGAATCAAAAGATATGGCTCTTGCAGTCACTTCGTTTTATCTTTTTACCGTATCATGTAAAATGGCCGACATGTGGTCTGAGGGCGCGACGATTGTTACTACGCGCCCCGAGTCACTTTCTGCCCACGTCGCGACGGAGATAAAATTATTAATTGCTTGTGGCCTGGGCAGAATATCAAAGTTTGTCAATCTTTCATCATCATCAGCCTGTGTCCTTCCACTGTTGAACGTAGGCCTCCCGCATGAGTCTCCATCCTCTTCGATCCTCCGCCTTTCCCATCCAGGTCACTCCCGCTATTCTTCTTATATCGTCAGTCCATCTTGTAGGGGGTCGGCCAATGCTTCGTTTGCCAGTTCTTGGGCACCATTCCAATACTTTTCTTCCCCATCGACCGTCGTCTCTTCGACAGATATGTCCTGCTCATTGCCACTTGAGTGTGCCTATTCGTTGGGTAGCATCCACTACTTGAGTTCTTCTGCGTATTTCCTCGTTTCGGATTCTATCTTTTAGCGACACTCTGAGCATGGATCTCTCCATTGCACGCTGGGTGACTTTTATTTTATGGGTAAGACTTGCTGTCAGATTCCACGTCTCTGCTCCATAAGTTAATACAGGGAGGATGCATTGGTTAAACGCCTTAGTTTTAAGGCATTGCGGAATTTTCGCTTTAAAAATATACTTTAGTTTTCCAAATGCTGCCCATCCCAGTCGTATGCGCCTGTCGATTTCTTTTGAGAAGATATTTCGCCCTAGTTGTATTACTTGTCCCAGATAGGTATAGTCGTTTACAACCTCTATTTCTGTTCCTCCAATGGAAATAGGATCAAAGGTCTGTGAAATATGACTATTAATCATGGCTTTTGTTTTATCCATGTTCATTTTCAGACCAATTTTGTTCGACGCTACATTGAGGTCGTAGAGCATGTCTTGGAGCTTGTCAGGTGATTCGGCTATTAGCACTATGTCATCTGCAAATCGGAGGTGAGAAATGTACTCTCCGTTATTATTTTGAACCCCTGTCAATCTTTATCGTAAATAAATTACAATGTGCTTCTCGATAAGTTCTTTGATTTCTTCCTTTCACCAAGCGTCCCAATGACAATCTTTGCGAAATGGAGTCGGTTTTGAATAACGGGGATGTCAGTATATATATTATCAATAATCATCGTTTTTGTTGATCTTTTAATTGATTACGCCACTGTTTTTTATCAATCACATCGAACGTTTGTAATTAAAGACATCGTCTAATGTTCTTTTGTTAAACAATTTAGGATTGTATTGAATTCGAAAATCATTTATATTCATATTCCATCATGTGCCCCAAGCTGAACTCGTCGTTGAGCCGTTTAGTAGCCAGGCTTTCCCTCAGGAACATGGAACAGGGGGACATTGTAAATTGCGAAGACAGTTAATATCTCATTACTCCACGTTAAGGTCCTCACAAAGCGAATAATAATTATCCGTCTAATTTCATATTCCTATTATGTGTCGGCGGCTCTCGTTTTATTACACGATATTATTTTATTTTTAGCAGACGCTTCCAAAATTCTAAAATGCCGCGCCACAATCTGGAGCGGCACTTCATTATATAAACACATAAAGGTGAACATTCTAGAACGATAATGGAGATCTATACATTTCATAACGCTTTTGATTTTGAAATTACTGAGCGCTGTATGTGGATGTTGGTCTATCAACGTCATTAGACTACAGACAGGTATTCACACGCTTAATAGAACTCGCATTTAATGGGAATGACTTTTGGGTACAAAAATTTTTATATGTGGAGGGTCCTTTTCACACTTTTCATGACGTTAGAGTTATGTTTTAGATACTTGTATTTTATAATATATTTTGAGCTTATATTTATTTAATAAATATATATAATTTCAGCATTACTGCGAATCGTGTACTATAGTTTTTTTTAAATTTATTTAGGTCCTTTTATTTGTCCACAAAATTCGTTATAACGCTGAAACGACTAAATACTCGTGCTTTATTTTTACAAAATAAAATCATAATGATTCAATTTAAATTAAAATACAAGCAATAAAATTATCGTAGGACATTTTGTACTAAAATAATGTATTTCAGCAATGTAACAAGTTCTTGCTCGAACAATTACAAATCGAAAAAATCACTGCGGGTACAGGTGCAGTCAGTGCATTATCCAAGATGTAATATACATAGTTGATTTAACACGTTCCACGCCACGTAGGTCACCGGTGACCTACGCTGTTGTTAAAAAGGGCACCCTGTATGTTACCGGTGACCTAAGTTTTTTTTTCGAACAAACAGTCCCTGTACGCCAGCAGTTACATTTCAATGGAATTTTAACATTGAATGTGACCTATATGGCGCCTCTGAGTCGAATGCTTTAAAAACATTACGTTGGCGTTAAGCAATATATTGACACCAGCTTGATATAACCCTTACAGGCTTTGCTGAAAAGCCTCGATATACGATCTTTCGTTTTTTATTTTTCGTCGCTCGTCTGACAAGTATATATAAAAATGTTAGTAATATAAGACATGGCGCAGCGTCACCATTTTTTTGATTGACAAGTCCTGTAGTTGGGTCGCCAAGTATTAATTTCGGATCTAGGCTGTCACAACTGCCGGGGAAAAGTTATTTTTGATTATGACCTGCTCTTTATCCCTCACCGCGCGTTCCGATGACGATCCCGGCGACATCTTTAGTAAACGGGGATGCAATATCTATGAACTTAATAAGTGAGCCGTATTTTCATGTTTTCAGAAAAAGTTATATTTTTGTATATTGGTGCAAGCAGGTTCAATTGATATTTTTTTAAATATTTGTAGCTGAGTAAACGTTCATGACAACAACGATGTAACCCTTTTATTGAACGGACTAAACGTATGTGTTCCGGATCCGAGATCGCGGTTCTGAAATAACAGCGTCAGCTAAATGGTGACGCCGGAATACTAAGGTTCCGGCACTGAGGATAAGTCCAAAGACAATAGTTGAATTGGTACTAATTTATTTGATAATATACCGCTTTTTATATCTAAGTATATATGAGTAAGTATTTATAAAATTAATATTAAGACATTGAATTTCGTACACCGCAAATTCCTCGATACCGTTTTGGACCTTAATCCCTTCAATTTACATAGAGTGGCAGATTATTGGGATGGTCAATGCTCCGTCTCGATGCGTAAGCATTCTTCATTTTATATAATTAATATTATTCATTTGATTTTCATACTCCGCAAATTCCTAGATACCTCTGTTGTTTCGGATCTTGATCACTTCAATTTACTTCTTCTTCGTAGTATCAATCAACAAAGTGGATTGGTTTGCAGCAACAGAATCTTGCATCTCGATCTCCATTCCTCTCGGTCCTCCGCAACCCTTTTCAGCTCAGCATAAGCGCTACAATTTATGTCCTCGAATACTTGCTGTAAATACTCCCGTCTAGGGCGCCCTCTTCAATTTACATAGAGTGGCAAAATATTGTGTTGGTCAATGTCCTGTGTTGTACCCGACTGTATGAATCAACAGATTCCATCTAAGATAGAGAGTTTGATTAAAATAATTTCTTTAAAGACTTTTGGAGGTTTAATACAAAATAATTATGTTCAAAATAACGATTGAGCAGTTTGTGTTCCATAAATAACATTTTGAACTTTAAGGTCCGATTGCTAATCAAATGCCAGGCTTTTCAAAATATAAATCATACTCTTTCTTATTTATAGTCATGAAATCGCGAGATTAAACGGGTCTTAAAAATCTATTCATTGCATTTTTTTTTCGTGAAAAATAATGTAGTCACATTCCATATTGTTTCACATCAAAGCAAACCAATATTTTGTAAAAGTAAATTAATTTAAAGAGTGATTTTCGATGCTGGCGTTCTCGTGAGATATCCTAGAATTAGATTCCACGTGTCAGCAAAGTAAACTTCGCTTGGTATAACCGCATGCGCATGACAGCATTCTGACAGGAAACGGTTGCGGTTGCGGTTTTCACCGTTGCATTTCCAGGTGTCGATGTATGGAACATGTCGTATATGCCAGTCAAAATTATATGATGAAGTATGACGAAAATTTACATAATAATTTGTTCAAAGTTGATTTTTGTATAGACCAAGGTTCCAGGTACAAGGTTTGCTTTAAATATCATGTCACTTGTATATTCTTGCCATGATGTTTACTGCCATACCCTGGACATACTTGAAATGTGGTATCTGAATCACATAAAATGAGAACGACAATACCATGCTGAGATATGTCATTTTACCGATCACCCAAGCAAGAAGACGTAGTTGGTAGGTGACCAAAACTACTGCAGTGCATCGTTGTTCGGGTTGAGCCACTTTTTAGAACGAAAGTTCAAAACTTCGGAAACATCAGACTTTGTGGTCCTGTCTTGTTTTTGGAGACCCAGGTGGGGACCCGTCTAGACGCACGCAAAAGGTTTCATGTAAGACATTGGCGAAGGCTTTCCCGTGATTCAAGGAGCATCAGATAGGTGTCAAATAGACCTCAGTCCAAGACTGCGAAGTTAGTATGCTACAGCGTATCTCTAATTGACTTCACCAGAATTATCATTCAATCACTTTAAAAATTCTTATAATGATTGTTGACAAAATTGAATGCTAGTGATTCGTAGGAACTCTCGCCTACCGCCAAATTCAATTATTAGCTACATCAGACAATTTACGGACTAGAAGTCATTTTTCATCATTTGTAATACTACATGTTTAAAGATGCACAAGTCATAAATATGATAAATTAACAGCCATTAATTTGTCAAAATATAAATGTTAAGCTGTATCAAGATTTAAACATACACCATATGACATTATAACATCTTTCTACAGAATATTGCATACGACATAATTATATATATTTTTTAAAAGTCTCCTCGTATGCATGCTATTTCAATGAATTGTAAAATGAAGTAATCCCACATTAATTTCTTAGGGAATTAAATGTATTTATAATACAATAATAGGGTGTCCATAATACTTAGTTAAAAACATACATTTACTAATACGATTTTTTCATAGTTTTTCCGAAAGTTAAGGCATAACTTTTCATATGAAATATGGTTTTCAATCATGCTGCTTGTGATGTATGGCTTAAGTATATATTTTTTACATTGACTGTTATTTTTTATTCATTTCATTCTTAAAATGGGATTAATATCTTATGAGACAGCATCATTGGTAAAAAATAATAACATAAATTATTTTCAAATAAAGTTTTTTCAAACATAAAATTCATCGCCCAAAAAGCATATTTTGCTAAACAGTGAATGTAAGCAAGTTTAGTCTTCCGCAGTGAATTTCAGGTAAAACTTACAACGATCGTATCTAAAAAGATGGCGGGCGTTTTAAAATATTGCTCTTTGGTCCGGTCATTCAACCTTCCTGTCTCGATCAGATAGTTAAACTAAGTACAGTTTCAAATACGTAGACAAATACTTCCAACGTTATAACTGATGCTTCTATTTTCTTTCTCGACTGTGAATGAGTTCAATCCGTTCCAAAAATAATTCATTATAATATGTAACTGTTCAACATTTTTAATTCATTTAATGGCAGCACTCGATTCAAATAAATCAACCATTGTCATCAAAACTGGCAACAAAACCATGTTCTTTAAAACTATTCATTTTTCATTATTATTTCCATCAACTAGTCATTATTTGGGGGGGCGACATTCAGTAGGGAGGGACAAATCCTCCACTTTTATACAATATATTGCTTTTGGTATGGCGGAGTGCATTGAACTCGTCTCGGTCCGATAGTCATATAGCAGAGAACACGAATAAACAAATACTGAAATCATTGCAGGAGTGTTTGACTGGTATGAGTATAACCAAGAGTTGTAGTGGTTAATTTTCTAGCGCGCTGTGGCAAGTTCGATCCTCAGAGAAACTTAAAATAAATTCATTTTTTGTTAATGAATGAACTCAAAATTATGCACAGTTATCATTAAAAAACGCATACTACTATTGGCTAAAATACCGGTTTTTATAATTATTTGTATTTCGAGAACTAAGCGATTCGAATTAATCATTCAATTTTTATGTTGGCACTACTGTCAATGACATCTGTGTCAAATTACACGTGAAAATATTCATTAGTGTTTTAGATACCTGTCCATTTATAAAGAACTAAATGTGTTTTTTTCGTTTTTTATAATGTCTGAAACTATTTAACAACGGTCCACCAACAATGTGTTCACGGAGCGGTCTCCCTTTTTCAGTTTAGCGAATAGTCAGAAGTCACATGGTGCTAAGTCAGACGAATACGGTGGTTGCGGAATGATATGGGTTAGGTTTTTGGCGAAATGATCACAAATTACGAATGCAGTGTTTTGTTAAATTATCGTTTGTATTTTTATCGTTAAGTTTGTTGCTATTATTGTTTTAAATGCGATTGTCATCCAGTTCACAGTGAGAATATTTTTTTTGACAACTGCATTTTTGATGTTCAGCGTGAATACCAGTTTATACTTTGTTAGCAGATAAACTACCAGTAGCGTAAAGTTAACTTCAAAAATGACAAAAGGCATTTAATTTACAGGTGATATCTCTTCCCAACGTTGTGTGATATTTCCCTGTATGCTGGTAACAGATTTCATCAACTCTTATGGCCCATTTCAGCACCTTCATTAAGACGTGGAGTAATTTATTTTGTATTGTTATTGTAGCCAGCATATTGTCCTGTATAGAACAGCTGACCTAGGCAATGTTTTTCAAAGTCTCCTCGTTGTATTTAACTTCTTTGGCACTCTGCCAAGATATTACATTAGAATATACATAATAGTGAATGAATGATTCGTAAGCCCTCATATTATAGTGTTGGCTATAATCATAAAACGTAAACATAAAATACTACAGTGCATAAAAAAACAGTTAAGTCGAATTCAACAACTGGAAGTGAATACATCTGTTACTTTATAGTTTTTGTAGATAAGCCTGGTTGTTAGATGATATTTTCACTCGTTGGTAGATGGATATTGTCTATCATCGAAAACTGTATATCATAGGTACTCTATGAACAACATAGCAATATCACGAGTGTCCTCCATCAGAGACCTTGGTATAGAGTTTGAGAGCAGACTGACGTTCCATGCGCACATTGAAGCTGTGTGTGGTAAGGCACTTAAGATGCTGGGTTTTGTATTACGAAATGGCAGGGTTTTCTCGAGCACACACGTAATGGTAGTGTTGTTTAACTCATTGGTCCGTAGCATACTCGAGAGCGGATCTATCATTTGGGCACCCCATGAGTTGAAATATAGCCTCATGTTAGAGAGGGTACAGAAGAAATTTCTGAGATCTCTCTACATGAGGGTATATGGATACTATCCGTGGCTGTATCCAACTAACTTCATACAGGGTATGTTGGGGTACATTGCGTTGAGGATAAGAAGGGATATATGCTTAGGTATGCATTTCTTCCGACTGTTGCGTGGCGTGTTCGGGAATCCTGAAATTTTGATGAATATCGGTTTGTGTGTCCCCGATAGATATCTGAGAATAAAGAAGCATAGATTGTTCGCTCTCCCTAAGAGTAACACTAACCTGCCAGAGACTATGCCTCTTGGGAGAGGGATCAGACTGCTTAACCAAATCGCCTCGGATGTTGATATATTTCACGTAAGAGAGGCCCAATTCAGACAAGAACTCCAAGAGTTTCTTTGGAGGGATAATTGGTTGGCTTCGTCTGTCTGATAAGCATTGGGACCTTCTGTTGCTTGTCTTTATTGCTTTGTTCATAGTACTTAATCATAAGTACCTATTTTTGTATATATTTTATTTTTATTTTTATTTTTATTGTACTTCAGAAATGAATTGAGTTTATATAATTTGTAATGTTTCTGAAAGGAAAAAATAAACAAAATAAACAAATCATTGCATATTACAGTATGATTTTAACCCTCGCTTTACTATGTTAAAAACTTCCGCGCGTTCCGATGGTGTCAACTCATTACACATTCTGATTTAAAGTGAATAAAATGAGTAGAAATTCGAAAAAATGAAAATATTCAAAGATATCGCTTAATTTTACAATAGTTGATGTCAATAAGCAGTAATAATTGACATTTAATAGCTAAAAACATGAAAAACATCAGACGAAGACCTTTAAACGGCCAGACGCACCTTCGCGCGTGAACTTCCGAGAGATACTAACATTACTTAGCCTGTCGATATATCGATGTGCCGACCCGCATAGATATCATTTCGAACAAGCCGACCAACTGAGGTTTCCCGTCTCGCTCACTCATATTAGTACGTCAGCGAGAGTGAGGAGTATAGATGCCGCCGCATCTGTGTATTTTTTAATTTTATTTTCGCACACGCTTCCGACAGGTCGAATGATTCATGACAGTTGACGCGTCTTGATTGTAGTGGTGAATTTATTTCGGATTTTAGAAAAATATTTCCTGCTCCCGATGAGTGCCTATTATTATAAATATTTTTTTTTTCAATACGTAAATGTGTTAAGGAGGAATACCTAAAATCTGAACCCTGTGTGTATTATATTTACAGAGATATTTAAGTTATTACAAGCAATGTGTAGTCGATAGACATCACCGGGGAGGAGAGGTTAAAAATGGAACTAATTAATTGCGGATTATAGTAATTAAGGTAATGCAACATCCCACATTCATCGCTTATTCATCCTAAAAATAACAAGCATCAGTATATCGGTGGGATTTTTTAGTGATTGTCTAACAAGTGTTTGCATAGTAAAAAAAATGCATTTAAGTACTTTTGCAAAGTAAATTCTGTTTTATTAGTTCATAAAACAGATCTGACTGATCGGCCTTGAGAGAGGTAGCTACTCCTATGAAGATATAGAGAGGCAACTTAATGTATCTACATTGGAGAGACGTAGAACAGTGACTGACTTGCTGTTTATTTTTAAAATTATGAACTCCATAATCGATGACTCGACATTATTGCAGGAAATTACGTTCAATGTTCCCTCCCGGTTCACTAGAGGCAGTGACCTGCTACATGTAAGGACATCCAAAACCAACTACGGATTCTATTCTTTTATGTTAAGAATGTGTAGACTGGTTAACTCCTCTAACCAGCAGTCGTGGCCGAGCGGTTAAAGGAATCTGGTTAACTCCTCTAGTGACTTGGACTTTTTCGGGGTGGACCTTCCAGCATTTCGCAGATCCCTCTACTAATGTACTAGATCTGTTTTTTACTCATGTTCATGTTTTATCTAAATGTATTGTCTTAGCTATTATATTGTTCTGTTTTACCATTTCATTTATTGTATTTTCTATTTTAAAACCGTATGTATTGGCCTAGGCCGTTAATAAAATAAAATAAAATGAAATAAAATAAATAAAATAAATTCAAATTGAAATTTGAAACGCACAGGACAAAGAGAAATTGTGTATGTACTCTTCCATGTAAATAAGTATATGGACTTAGTATAATACATACCGTGGTCTTTAGGTCCTAAAGACCACGGTATAACCTTGGGTACTTATCCTAAACTTTAGGATAAGTACCCAAGGTTTTGAAGAGAAGGCCACTGCGGCATCCGAGGCATATTTATACTACGTTTAGCAGTATTTTTAAGGAGGTTTGATAAATAGCTGAAGTTTCTGAAGCGTGATCCTAAGCAATACAACTGAAATGCAAATAAAATAGTTCGATTTTGTTGCCACGAATGCAACTATTCCGCCTTCGAGAAATTTTACACACCCCTCGGTCAAGTCACACCATCGGCCAACCACTAATCCTTACGCTCTTCACAATTCAGCAACAAATCACCAAATAAATTTACTCAAAACACGTTTGTAGTTTACTAACATCAACAAAACTAGTCAAACGTCAGTTTGCTGTCACCGCGTGCTGCATTAGAGTCGCAGGAAGGTCTTCAGTCACTTTCAAAATGTTTGCTTTTTTGCGAGTGTCCTTAATGATGTGTTCCATCTGAACAACAATCTTCTTCGTAGTATCAATCCGGTGGATTAGTTTGCAGCAACAAAATCTTGCATCTCGATCTCCACTCCTCTCGATCCTTACTTGAGATGCAATAATTTTTTTTTCTGATACATGGGATGTCTTTTAGACCATTAATGTAGTATTTTCCCCTTTTTTTCCACATCCTAATGCCGTTGACCATAAAGTTTCATCCGCCTTAGGAGAGCATTTACTACCTCCAGGACAATAGAGTGCCTTAACTAGCTTGACCTGATGAGGTTAGCTGGATGTTAGTTTTTTCGGACAACATTCGGACCCTGTCTATATTGGCCGACTGATGTTGCTCACCCCCCACCACGAGAAGGAAATAGATCAGGATTTTCCTTTCATCAAAACTGTGACCATAAGGCATTTCACAGGAGTCCTCCAGTTTTTTTAAGGGAAAACAATTTGAGACGTTAAAGAGGTAGGCAAATCGAAAAAGACATGGAAGTATTTTATTTTATAACTACAAACTACAAGCCTTGGTTATTGTAAAATATACATAAAACTTCAACGAGTAAGTAAACAAATATCCTCGCACTGAATTGAATACGGTTCCCTGCAGCCAGGCACAAACCTGGTGCAACTATTCACAATTAAGCTTCGTAAATAACTTTTACAAGTGCATCCGCTGCTCCTGAATTAATCTCTGTGCACAATAACTTGCAGCGCCCCCTACCCATACTTCCCTAACACCCTCCGCCATCTCCACCCCACTGCGCCACCCACCTATTAACTCCTCTTCCAGCCGGCAACGTCACTGTTATAAATTTTAGAGAAAATAATTGTTTTCGTTCTGTGTCGCACAAGATGACCTGGAGGTGTTTTAACAGCAAATTATTTCGAGTATATATATAATCGTGTCGGAAACAACAGGGTCAGATCCTGTCTGCCCAGAAGTGGGCGACGTCGATGGCGTTACTTCTGGCCATCATCAGGTCTTCCTGGGTGCAGCCACTCGGGCACAGCGCACACTCCAGAAGGTGTGACAGGGTCTGCTCCACACCGCAGTCACATTCAGTCGGTCCGCTGTAAAACTGCCAGGCCCTCATTTGTGTCCTCGTCTTGCATACTCCGGTCCGAAGTCTGTTAAGGGACCTCCATATATTCCACCATTGGTCATGTCCAGGGGCTAGGTCCTCTTTCGGGGCAATCCAAGTATTCCCCTCAGTTGCGCTTCTCCACATGTTCAGCCGCAGGGTGGCCTCAGGTATCTCCAGTTCCGTTGTCGACTGTAGGAAACTTCTTCTTGATTTGAGCCGTGTAGTTATCTTTTGGTACCCAAACATAGGGTGGAGTGCGTCGTGGGTTGCTTTGGTGAGTTCCTTCTTGGTAGTAACTTCTCGCCGTATGTTTGGTGGGGCAATGCCCGAGAGTTGATATAGCTTTGATATTGGGTAAAATTTCGAGTAAAATCTATTAATTAAACATTTTCCAAATTAAGTCAGGGAGTAAAACTCTTGGACAGTTTCTTTAATAATATACTCGTATATTTGAAAATAAACTTTTACATAAGTTTTGACGTTGATATTGAGTATAGTAAGATAAATTGTGAGTAGAATATGAATTAGAGGAGTTTAGTAATAATTCTTTATGGCCTAATGCAAATATGGAGTGAATATGGGAAATATTTAAGAAATTAACGACATAGAAAATTTCTAGGAAAGCACTTTTAGCTTCCAGTGAAATTTATAATAATTTAGAAGAGGTTAGGTTAGATACTAATTGTGTGCGTGGAAAGATTGAATAAATTTCAAATGTATATTAATCTACATATGTATATTTATCCGTTTCTTCAAGAAACGGATAAATAAACAGATGCAATCTCTCCAATCAACACACAAACACAAGACATGTTTCCTGCAAGCAGCGTCCAGCCACCCTGTCTAAACGTTATATACGAGTATTGCACTGGTCTCAACCGATTTTGCTCTCATGCATGCGAGTGCATAAAAAAATGTACCACCTATTTATGTCTACCATCTATTTTGATTAATAGGCTATGACTGGCGTTTTACGGGTGACGGACCAAATTCACACTAGCCGTCGGTATTTATGGAGCTTGGAAATCGATGAAAAACCTTTTTTTAAATCTCCGTCGGGGATCAAATCCACGACCTTCGGTTTGGCAAGCAGACGCTTAACTACTCATCTATGCCCGTTGGCTCAGCTTGTCGATGATGAAAAGCGTGGTCTTGAAAAGCACAAGGCTTGTGTTATCTGTTGTTATTGCGGGGAGGGGCAATGCGGCGTCCCAGGGCTGGTTGCCATGGTAACTGCGCCTGCGCACTCGCACTGCAGAACAACTCCTGGTCTACGCCATCAAGGACCTTCCTCTGACGTCTGGTGACAGCTTCTCAAATATCGGGTTCAATTTTCCACGCAATAACTTACATCACCCCAGAAGACAGCGAAGCATCCTTATTATATCCCAATTTATTACATTTTAAAGTTACCACACACTTGAACATACTGTTAAGCGGCAATAACAAAAACTTTAAAAAAACATTTGAAAGAGGTATTGTGACTTTTAGGTTTAGCCGTGTGTGGCGAATTGCCTTGTACCAATATTTCGACCACCATTGCAGGGTTCTCCTTCAGGGTTGACGACTTTGTAAAATTACTAGAGAATTCACCACACACGACTAAACCCAAAATCCATAAGACCAAATCTGGCTGTGAAAACCTAAGAAGTTTTATTATAGGGAGTTTCAGATATCTCGCGTACAGGTCACTGACACAGCCTGCAGAAGGAGCTCGCTTCCCGCCTTGGGAACGATGGATGCGTTTTCATTTTTATGCGCAATATCAGGGACTCACAAATTTACCCGATCAAAATAAAGTGCCGGCTATACAGCACCTGTACCGTATCTATTCTTCTTTACGGCTGTGAATTTTGGCATCTCGCCAAGACCCAATGCAGCCATATAATGGGTCTTGAGAACAGATGCCTCTGCGTAGAATACTGAGGATACGATGGTTTGATGTTGTGAAGAATGTAGAGGTGAGAGACAAGGCAGCTTTTCATACTATAGTCTGGGTCAGGCACGAATTGACAATGCCACAGGATTACATACACAAACGCTACATTTTCGTCAAGCCCCCGGTTCGCGCTTTCCTAGAAGGCCGTCGAAAACTATACATAGAATGTACTCATTGGAGCTGCAGAAGGCGGAGCTGACTTGAGATGAGGCGATAACTAATGGCAGCTTATAGAGCTTTGTGGCAGCAGTTCGTAAATACCATATGTAAAGGTATATATGAGTGAGGAATCAAATTCACACACACCAGGGGTATTTATTTATAGAACGTAAAAATAAAAGAAAAACAAAATCTCCGTCGAGGATCAAACCCACGAAATTCGGTTTGGTAAGCAAACACTTTCACCACTAAGCTGTTACTCAGTTTCCTACCAGTTTTGATTATTTGAAGGCGAATTACGTGAGAAAATCAACTTACTACATATAGTGCTAAAACTTAGTCAAAAATAACATATTATATCTACATAGAGATCATTGCATAATCGTTATTTACAAATTAGTATTAAATCAATACATCAACAGTTTATTCCTTCAAACGTCATTTTTATTTAAGCAGCGCACGGAGAATGTCAAAGAAACGTATTTATTTGGAGAAAGGTATCATTATTTGTTTGTTTTTCACTGAAGCGATTTAGGCGCCACCTGACGGGGATAAGTTAATGGTAGACATTACTTACACAAACAATATTGCTTTTTATCAAGCAACAAGAATAATCAATGCTGTCAGCAGATTTTCGATGGCTTAATTTAAAAATGAGGACGATCGAAAAATGGTCATAAAGCAGGTCATGACGGGGCGCACATAGTTAACTTTCTTCATTGTTTATAACTGGTACATTGGGGAGCACTGGGCTACCTGCAGATGTCCCAGGTGCTCAGCAAAATTTTAATAAAATATCAAAAGAATACTTAATATTTTTGATTGAAAATTAAGCAAATTATCTACTAAAAGAACAGTTATCGACTGCACTTTAATAAATAAATAAAAACTTTTAAAATGTAAAATACGCCAGATATAATTTGTAAAATAATTGTTTTAATAGACAGTCATGTTTCCTAAAAAAACAGTTTGTAAATCGGATAATTTAAAAAATCGAAAACATAATTCTTTCAATATCTTCTTCACTGAATTTGAGCCATGATTATGTTGGTTTATCTTGGAGTGACTTTGTAACTAAGAGTATCTCCTACAAATAACATGACTAATTAACTTTTAAATAAGAACTTATCACATATTAATTTTTAAATATTTTTTTCTCTCTACTTATATACCGCGTTTCATTTCATTGTATTTTTTTAAAATTAGTAGACAATAAACTGTAATTCAAGTGGTTGTCAATTCAATCAATTTTAACCGTTTTATTTTTAATCATGTCTGACCACAAAGTGGTTTCTTTTTTTATAAAAATAACAAAATAATTATTTCGATTTCACCTAAAAAATAATTAACAAAAATGTTAAGAAGTGAGAATATTTGTTGAAACATGACTTCTAATCGATGTTCTTTCTAAATAATATCGCTGATTTAATTTTTCTTTTGAGACCCAATTTGATAAATATATATTTTATCATTTGATATAAGCGAACGAAACGGCGAACAAAAACAATGTAAGCAATTTTGATTTATCAAATTGTGATGTTTCATATCCGGATTTTAGGATTTATTTGTGAAGCCCCGTCTCAAGTCTTTTATAAGCAAATTATAATTAGCCTCAACGTAAATAAAATAATCCGCTCAAAAGCAAAGGGAATCTTCCGTCAGATGAGTTTAATTGGACGATACTAAAGCGGCATGACTCGCAAGATCCTTTAAAAGAATAATAATGAGTTATTTAAGGCAGCGGACACCAAAGGGGTGGTCCGCGGAACAATGGTGGTCTGCAGAAAACTAGTACTCCGTGAAACACTGGTGGTCCGCGGAATACTGATGGTCCTGAAGAAAATTACTATGGTAATCTTTACTAACAGTGTTCTGCGCTGAAGAAAATCTCCATAGTTTTCAATTGAATGTTCTCTAGCTCCTAAATGTTCTCTAGCTCCTAAACTATTCGATAAAGTTGGAAAACCAAATTGCAGTAAATTTGACTGTGTTCATTTTTGTGTTTTGGAAAATGTTCTATAATTTTTTTATTGGCCTGTATTTATTTGTTCAGTAATTAATTCAAGGTTTTCGCCGTAAACTAAATCGATTGACAGTAAATTAAACTAATCGGCAGCTGATTAAATAAATTGTCAGTAATCACTGTGTCAGTATAAATGTGGTCAGTTATAACATTAAAATGGCAGTAATATATTCAATCCAGCAAGTAATTAATATTATATCAATTAATAATTAGGACATAAAATGGAACCCTCTTCTAACCTTTTATTAATTCATTAATTGTTCACTCCCAATTTATTATTTTTCTACCGCCAATTTATTATTTGTACTGACCATTTTTATGTATTTATTACTGACCATTTCATAAATAATTACTGCCTACTTATTGAATTTGTTCCATAAATTATTAAATAAAGAAATGTACATTATAGGTACATCTACTAATTTCTTATTCCTTCTCCATGATTTTTTTTTTTCTTACGGTAAAAGCTTGTCAGTGATTATTTACAAGTAAAGGACTCATGCATGGTACAGTGTTCACGAAACCGTCTCGTTTTTGTAATAAAAGTCACTCAGTCATTTATATTAAAACATGATAACATATTACTGTCTATTTATGTTTTACAATATACCTCAAAGGAAATGTAAAAATATAAATAAATGTAAGTTTTATTTATTTAAAAAATCATCTATTATTTGTTTCTATTTATATTTTACAAACATTCCTTATCAGTATGATTTTAAATTATGAATTCCGTGGTTCTTGTGATCATAAAGTTTGGCAACAGCTGCTTTACTGCGTCTTCAAAATTGGAAATATCCGATTTGTAAGTCGACGCATAATGGGAATAGAATATTAATTAAAATTTCAAAAGTTTAAAGGAAAGCCCTCGACTCGCCATTGAGACGTAAATCTTTCGTTTTCCCGATCCTCCGAGTTAACTCTTTATCGGAAAGTCAAAAAGGGTGTTGAGCCTAGTCTAACTTTTCAACAGACGGCTCAAGATCCTAAACTTTCAAAACTATATTAAAATATACAGTCATGGCTGAATGTTCTAGATTTTTTTTCAATGTTTTCAGCATTCACTTTGAGATCCATTATAAATTATAAATATTTATTTATTTACCTTGTTTTTACGTGGATAACGTAAGAAATAAAACTGTTAAATTAAACAGTTTTGAATATTAAGAAATATATAAAGCCATTAATAAGAAAGAAGAAATAATTAATAATCAAATAAATGCCTTACGTAATTCAACAATTCTAAAAAAAATTCCGTTAGATAAATAAGTAATTATAAAAAATATATAAACTAAAAAACCATAAAAGATTATAATTATTGTTATAAAATAATTAGAATAATAATAATAAATATATAAATAAATTAAAATAATACCTAAATCATTCCCTGTCTCCCTCTCTTATCATTCCCTGATAGACACACCCCTATCCCCTCTCCTACATTAAATAGGTTTGACCATTTATAAAGTATTATCGCAGCTCATTTATTTCTTAACAAGTGATGGATTTAGAAAGGCTACGAGTTAGTCGAAACTGCAGTCTCCTAAGCAGAGAACTTATCTTACGTGATCCATGTAAAAACAAGGTAAATAAAAAAATATTTATAAGTTCTAGGTTCTTTTCTGAGCAAGTATAGGGAACCATTGTCAGCCACCAAAACATCATTTATATGTATTAAATTATATCTTATATATTTATGTTTGACCAAATACGTTCTATAGGCGTCAGTTTTCTATAATTACAAAAAAATGGTTTTGCCTAAAAGTGGGATTGATTTTTAACCGCGTTTCCGTATTTTTTAGTGCAATTACATCACAGGAGAACACCGACAGATGGTGATAGTTATTTAGAAGTTTCATCTGTGGAATTCTAGGACTCTTAACATATGGCTTAGCGATGCATGTGGAGTGTTTTTTTAAAAAGTCCTTTTTTTGCAAAGAGGAATTTTTGTCATCCCGATTTCAGGCTTAAAGACATAAGGCCAAGATACTCAAAAACAGATCAAGTACATTCAAAATTGGGAAAATGGTCACTTAATTGAACTGTTTATGTGAGCATCAATGCAGCCAGTCCAGCACAACAGGTGAGGTACCTGGGGTTAGTATCACCTTGAATTTAATTAGCTTTTACACGACCTACAGTTCACAGGTATACAGGTTCACAGGTAATAGTCGAGGTTGGATGCATTTAAGTGCGTTTCAGATAGAGCACTTTAGGTTACAAATGGCAGGACCACTAAATCTGGTAAGTGATATTATTTATTGATATTATGGTTTGCCATTGTGAGTAATTATAAGGATAAAAGCGTAAAAGTTTTCAGCCTTCTGTCCTACATTTAGTCAAGATACGAAGAGAATCATGGTTATGATGTGTTGCCATAAGAGAGTATAAAGTAGAAATTCGAAAGTCTATAAAAAATATTGGGACTCAAACATAACAGAAAATTGATTCTGAAATGAACAAGTTCTATTTTTAAGTGAAATACCAAATGCATTATTTAATTCGCTGCAGTTCCAGACTTAAGGTAATTAAATGTGTTTCTTACTTCAAAAATAGTAAAAAAAAATATTCAATACCTTAAAGCTTTACAAGTTTGTGATCAGCTAATATACAAATTCTTCGTTCTGTGAGTTCCGATGCTTAGAAGATCTTAGGAATAATTTATTCTTATGGAATCTGTTTTTGTTACTAGCATCAATATAGTTATAAATATTACGTATTATATAGAAAATCAACATTCGAAAAAAGTTTATTTTAACAATTATTATATTTTTAGTAATCTAAACTTAATCTAGACATATTCATCAAGGATATAAATTTAAGTCGTCAGCCATTTATACTTGAGTACAACAAGTATTTAATCAATAATCACAGTAGTTAAGTTAATTAAATAAAAAAATTAACCCGTATAAATACGGGTTAATTTTTTTAATATTTATTTATTTATTTACCTTGTTTTCATTCGTATTTAATTCATTTTTTTGATTACAAAGTAAAATGCTTTCAGTCGAAAATGAATAATTCATAAATATTTATTTATTTATTTACCTTGTTTTCACATGGATCACGTAACAAAAGTTCTCTATTAGGAGACTGCAGTTTCGACTAACTCGTAGTCTTTCTCAATCCTTCTCTAGTTAAGAGATAACTGAGCTGCGTTTTACTTTTAAGTGGTGTAACACATTTTTGTATAAAAATATGAAAATAATCATTCGTACAACTTAGAAAAAGTATTAAACATATTACATGTAGAAAATAAAACCGTTAAATTAAATAATTTAGAATACTTAGAAATTTATAAAGCCATTAATAAGAAAGAAGATATAATTAATAACCAACTAAATACCTTAAGTAATTCACCAATTTTAAAATTGTTTCCGTTAAATAAATAAATAAATATAAAAATTATATATACGACATATAAGAATAATATTAATAATAATTAAAAAAATAAATGAAAAATAAAAATAAATTTATACCTAAACCACTTTTATGTATTTATCTCTTCCTTCATCCTTGCAACACTACCTATCTCCCTCTCCTTTCCTGATAGACACACCCCCACCCCCTCCCCTACAAAAATGTGTTACACCGCTTAAAAGTACAACGCAGCTCAGTTATCTCTTAACTAGAGAAGGATTGAGAAAGACTACGAGTTAGTCGAAACTGCAGTCTCCTAATAGAGAACTTTTGTTACGTGATCCATGTGAAAACAAGGTAAATAAATAAATAAATATTTCTAATTTATTATGGATCTCAAAGTGAATGCTCAAAACATTGAAAATAATATGAATAATTCAATATAAATATTTTTATATTTACTTAATTATACAGTGTACCAATTATTTTCAGATAATTGATACACTGGTGTAAGTGTAACAACTGCCTTCAATTTCATAAACTGTATAACTGTCAATGATCTAAAGATAAAAGTAAGTTTAAGTGTGTTGCTCCCTATATTCTGTATCTCTCTCTCTAGCAAAAGTTCACTGTGCGGCCGCCAGGCGGACAATTCCATTATAGCCGGAACTGGCGGCGAACTCTTTATTTAATTTGAACGCAACATTAGTTGCCAACATAACAATATTATAATACCAGCAATACGGACTGAGCTTAATATTAGTTACCAACATAGAAGTACTACGCAAATAAAGGGCTTCGCGCCACCTTGAAACTGTTCCATTGCAATTTGAATATACATATTTAAAATTATAGCTTCATTTATTATATGGTTAAAATTGTAATTATTGCAGTTATACTTTCTTCTTCGTAGTATCAATCCGGTGGATTGGTTTGCAGCAACAGAATCTTGCATCTCGATCTCCATTCCTCTCGGTCCTCCGCAACCCTTTTCAGCTCAGCATAAGCGCTACAGTTCATGTCCTCGAATACTTGCTGCAACTACTCCCGTCTAGGGCGCCGTTCTGCAGTAATGTTCGAGCATTCCAGGTGGCATATCTTGCTGGCTGAAGGTTTATACTTTATAAGACATAATAAAGCGACAGTACTGAAGTCAAATATATTCAAATGGATAGCTTAATATTTGTTCAAAAATTTTCAAAAAGCTGGTAATAATGGAACAACATTTTCTACATAAACGTTTGTATGACCGCTCGAGGGGTTTGTACACAAAGTGAAGAAACAAGATTCTTGCATCGTTTTTGTAGATATTTTTCTCCGAAAAGTAACATGCGCTGTGTGTAATTACATTCTTCGGTATATAATTAAATCATATTTAAGGTCACCGCCACCCAGACAAATAACTAAAGCCATTGCAGTCATTACAAAACGCATCAGCACGACTTGTGTATAACACGCCCAAATTATATTCAGTACATACTCTTGCCTTTTAGCTTATAGAACACTCGTCGGAGATAAGGGCACATGAAGAGACACTCAGATCAGCCAGAGCAAGTAAAAGCACCCTGCATCTGATGAGATGTAGTCCTAGTATGGTCTTTGGCAACAGTACTTTCAGTTTCGAGGCACCAGCAAAACTCGCCGGAAATAATTAGAGAACTGAAAATGGAGGCATCTTTCAGACTCAAGACCCAGCTTTCTACATAAAAGCAAAGAAGCACTCATGGAATGAGCGTTTAGTCATAAAAAAGCGCTATATACTCGTAAATTTCGTTTTATTTGTTATAATTATCGTGTTTACTTATGTTCGAGTATGTCGAAAGGGATGGTGCAGCAATGATAAGTGGTGGTGGTGAAAGTAAAGATTGCTGTCTCACCCATGGGGCTGGGCTCGAGCTCCTTCATGTCGTAGCGCACCTTGATCTCGTACCGCTTGAAGAAGCCCAGTTTTCGCTGCAGACCAGTTAAGGCCACGCTAACGGCCTTAACGTAGTCACGAGCTCCAAATGACTTGTAGGGCACCACTAACCCCACGTGCAGAACACGCTGTCCCTGAAACAGTACACACATACAATTACATAAACGTATGAGCATGAACGACAAAACGTATACTCAAATTCAACTCAAGCTATCAGCGGAGAGAGGTCGCAAGCTCTATAGGAATTGTAGATCAACACTAGCACCACGTAAAAGAACCTGAAAACTTAAAAGAAACTTCAATTCTCAACACGATTGTCAAAACATCATATTATTTTATATAACATCTCTAACTGGATCATATCTCTGCTACAACTTAAGTTCAAAAACCCAGGGGCTTGAAAATAAGGCAGTTGAAGCTAGGGTCATAATTGAGAACTTGCTAATATATATAATCGTGTCGGAAACAACATGATCAGATCCTGTCTGCCCAGAAGTGGGCAACGTCGATGGCGTTACTACCGGCCATCATCAGGTCTTCTTGGGTGAGGCTACTCGGACACAGCGCACACTCCAGAAGGTTTGACAGGGTCTGCTCCACGCCGCAGTCATATTCAGTCGGTCCGCTGTACAACTGCCAATCTTTCATTTGTGTCCTCGTCTTGTATACTCCGGTCCGAAGTCTGTTAAGGGGAGCAAAGAAGGAACCTCCGCGTGGTGCCCCTTGGAAACGGTTATTTACAATGCCGGCCAATCCTTCTACTACGGAAACAACAACACACTTGCTAATTATGAGTCATAATTGAGCATTTTGTAATAAGTTTTAACTACCGGATAACTATCCTAATTCTCACATTGTCATGAGGTCGATTTTTATAGTCCATGGTGGCTTTACCAAAGCCATGAGATGCGAGGTTTCCAGACGTATCAAGTACTTTAAATAATATTTTATTGACTTATTTCAGAATTTTATTATTTACTATAAATTTAATTAAAAATTTCAATTTTCGGTTCTGTTGAACAATAAATTATACAATTATACAAATTACTATCCGTGCCCGATATAGCTTAACATACACAGCTTAACAAGGCGTTCGGACGAAATTTGATCCTTTCCTCATATATTTACATCAATATACACTATATATCTCGATATATATCATCAAAAAGTAGTTACCGTCAACCTCCATCATGAATGATTATCACCTACATGTCATTAATAACTCTTTTCCTCATTAATAAAAAATATCAAAAATTTACGTTGCGCCTTGTTTTAGGCAATTGAATGTAATTTTTGGACATTTTATCGCACCATCATTTGTAAAAATTGTTCTACTTTGTATATTTGTAGTTGTGATATCATAATAGTTTTGTATAAAACAGCTCTGTAAGATAAAATAAAAAACACGAAATTTTCAAACTACATAAATATTTTCTTCTGATAAAAATTCGAAATTCAAATACACATGTTCCTATGATTATGAAAGTTTCATGTTTCATTCGTACAGAGATATTAAAATGTTTGTGTTCAAATGTTGGTAGAAAATCTTGTGAAAGTGACAACTTCATGTTGCATAAAATGCTATATTTATATTTTTTAAATTTATATGGAAATAACATTATAATAATTCACAACAATGTGAACTAAAATAAATAAATAAATCTTTTTTTTTTTTCAATTTCTTATCTTTTACCACTTTCATAATTATGGTCATATATAATGTACCATATTCAATAACCGTTCTGGCAAGGGAGCCTTTATAGAAGAAGAAAGCAATAGTATTCTGACTAAAATATTAGCATTATTTATTTAATACTCGTAATATTGGTTTTTAGATAATTTAACAGTAAAAATGTCTCGATCACCATAATTTCCTGCTATCTAATTTTCGCTACAATCGAATTTCAATGAAGTAGGTTCATATATAAGTTTAGAATTCATTACCCTTCTTCATTAAACCACACATAAGAAAAAAATCTTAATTGGCGAGGATAGCAAAATAAATAAAAAGTATTATTCATTAAATATAAATAAATATTAACTGTAAATTATCTTTAACGTACATATATTTGTCAACAAAAAAATACTTACATCAAAAAACGGTATTTTAACAAGAAAAATAATTATCTAAATTATATAAACCATTCTTCGAATTCCTTATTCAAATATTGCCAGAATAAAAAAACAAGAAGCAAGATTGTAAAGCTTCGCCCTTTCACTCACAGATGGCCGCGCGGGGCGTGGCGCCGCCCGGTGCTGCCGCGGCCTTTCCCGGAACATCTAATCTCATTTGAAACTTTTTTCTGTTATATCATAACCTTCCCGCTACTCGAGAAAATGGGCGGGACGCACTTGTTGCCGTAATCGATGGGAAAGCTTCCCTTAGATAAATAACCTCCTTACACGAAATTCCCATTATTAATTTGTATGCGGAGAAGGCTCGCGCGTCGCTTCGAGATTACTAATGACGTCCCGGCGCTCTCCGTGAAGCGGTTCTCGGGTTTTGTTGTAAAAGCTCCGCGGAGCATTTTTCGTCGAGAGATAAGTGGGCGCGTATTATATGTGATGGACCGAACAAGGACAAAAAAACTAGTTCACTTTACATTACGCAGAAAACTAAACAATCAGAGATTCTCATGGAATTTTATTTATAAAAAAGCGTTAATATATCTTATTGGATTTTTTTAAATCAAATTAATTAGTGGATGCGTGGGGTTGAAACTATTATGCAATGTCGTATGTTTTGCAATGATTAATTGTATTATTATAATATCTTTAAATTGTGGTCAAGAAAACATTATGACTACAGTTTATAAAGTTTCCAAATAAGCTGTTTAATTGAAACAACTTTGAAATGACTTTCATAATAAAAGAAATATGTTTTGCTAGCGATTTTTTTTTTAATGTTTAATTTTCGAACATACAACTAGTTTTAACTCTCTCGTCACATCACTTAATTTAAGCAACGTACATGTATGAAAAAAATGACCACCATTTGATAGTCTGTCATTAATTTCTAACAAATCATATTTATTTTCATAAAAGCCTTGCGTTCATGCGAATGTCTTTTGTATCCAAAATATTGAATACAAAACACTAACGCACGAATATATACAATAAATTATTCAAGATATAAAGGTAATAAGCATCCCGTGAAAAGATTTCGGGAGATATAGGAGTTTCATTACGAAATCTTTCATTTAAATATTAAAATGTCTATTTCAGACAAATTGTAGGAACGCCTGAAAAATATTATGAGCGATGTAATCTGAGGCTCGGGCGAGAGCTGGGCGGGCGCATTAGAATACTCACCTTTAAGAAATATTCAAAAAGGTTCTTTTCATCTGTGAAATTATTAAAAATGAAACGAGCGACGCGAAACAAATGTCTCCGCATCCATCAGTCCCGCCGCCTACCTCCTTACAACCTCAACTGCTCGCCATTCCTTTAATTGGCGACTTTTTTACCGGGTAATAATAAAGGTGTTTTTATCACGAAAAAAATTGTCCTTTAAATACAGGAATGTTATTGAAAAGTGAAATTGTTACCAATGAGAAATAACTAGCCTTTTTCAAAAGGTATTTGAATGGAATAATTTCATACACAATATAAATTTATATATAATTATTATTTTGTATGTACTATATAAATATATATGTATCTAAAAATATGGCAGATTGGGTATTGCACAACCCACCCAATCCTGCTGGAATAAAAGCTTATTATTATAAAAAATTTGCCGTCGAACATTTTCTAAGTGGAAGCAGTGCGTTCGGTAAAATAAATTTTAAATGTTTTAATGTACATAAATTATTAAATTAAATAATTATTATAACCATTTCCTCATTGACAACAGTACAATCTTCAATTTTTAATATTCAATTTTATTCTATGACCAATTATCTGTTATTTAAAATTGATAAGCACTCTTGAAAGTTCAGTACAACATAAAAAAATATTTTCGTAGAAAACATAATTTTTATTAAATCATATCTAAGCAATCATGATTGAAGTATTTTTAAAAACATTAAGATTTGTATAACTTTAGCAATTCATTGTATAAAATACACTTGATCTACACTTGCAATATTTGACAGTATTATATCTTTAATAATAATAAATTAAATAAAAATTCGAGTTGGCGACAATAAAGAATCGATGTAAACAGATGTAGTCGCAACAATACCCACCCGAGAGGCCGCCACCGCACGTACCGGGGCCGGCATGAATTACAACGGCCGCCATGAAAGCTATTTCACGCAACGCATTTTTGTGTTTTTGTGTCCCTTTGAAAGCGCTTTTATTATTTCTGACAATATATTATGTCGTTCTCGCAGATGAACGGCCATATCAAGCTGTCGGTTGTTGGAAAAATGAATGTTTCCAGCAGAGGCTAACTCACAATTAATATAAATACAGAAAAAAGAGGCTAAGTACGGAAAAAACTTCTATTTAATATGTCATACAAGAATTTCATACGTTGTTTTCTCATGCATCAAGCTGAGAACTATTTGACTTGCTGAAAGACTGCAGTTTCGCGATAAATGAAGGCTACGTAAATTCCAACGTGTACAAACGTACTGACGCGTAAATTAATATTTACAAATAAACAAAGAGTTTCACTAAAATATAGGGAGTGGAATGTGTTTAGTTTAGAAGTGGGGATTGAGAGTGGCGCTTATTAAAGCAAAAAAAAAACCTAATTGATCATGAAACTGCAGTCTTCCAGCAAGTGAACCAGTGCTCAGTGTAACCCATGTTAAAACAAAATATTAAATTCTTATATATTTAATATTGAAATTAATCTTGAAGTAAATGCTAATATTACAAAAACAAAAACTTTTGTTTCAGTACTCGACTCTTAGCAAACATATATTCCTTCTGTCAAATTAAGTACTAAGTATATAACAATTACCTGATTTCTTGCACAGACTGTAGAATGAGCGAGCAAACAATCCATAACTATAATTCGAATCTTGTGATGTCCCACAAAGTGAGTCTATTTTTTCCGCCCAACAAACATTTACACGTGAAAACTAATCAAATTGGACTTTAAATACGAATTTATGACGTAGCACCGCACTAACGCCACCTGGTACCAGCTACCACCAGCAAAATAACGTGAATATTGGTACAATATATTTTTTACTTTCCGAAATTAGCAACTACCTACAAACGCACAAACAATAATGTAATTTATTATGAATTATGTTACTTCATAGCACTCAAGTGTATGTTAGAACTTTATGTGTTAGTTAGTAGTATAAGTTTGCCAACTGAACAAAAAAAACGATAGATTAGTACATATACTAGTATATGATAAAGTTTGATTGTAGACCACAACGTAGTACATCCGGTAGCATGTGTGACAACTATAATCTAGCTACGCTTGTCATTGAGCATCGTTACATCGATACTAATTTTACCACGCTGGCGGTCATAGCTCAATGGTCAAAGCGTTAGCTTTGCAAGCCAAAGGTCATGGGTTCGATCCCGACGGAGATTAAAAAAAAATTAATCTATTTCAGAGCCCCTGTTGGTGTGAATTTGATCCCTCACTTGTGACGGAGATTAAAAAAAAAACATTTATGAGCTCTAAAACATAAATAAATACCCCCAGTTGGTGTGAAATTGATCCTTCACCCGTAAGATGCCAGTCATAGCCTATTTATTAAAATTGGTGGTAGACGAAAGTCGTCCTGTGAAGACAACCCATTCATAGTAAATTCCTGTAATAATAAAGGATGATGCATGAATCTCGGGCTATAGTCTATGACGTTGGCCGATCAACAACTCCGCATGCAGCGCTTAGCCATATACGTCATAGAAGTCCACAGATGAGACTTCACAATTACTCTCATCATCTTACATTTAAAAAATGCAGTTTGACAGTTGTGTATCAATTTTCTTTTTCAAATTATTAATCGATAAATGGGTGTTTTTGTTTAAGTAAGTGAAGATAACGTCAATGTAGTTCGTATCCATTATCAACAAATTGAGTGTTATTATCTGATGTTTGTGCTCAAATTAATCACTTTAGTGTTTATATATAAACACTAAGAAAATAAATAAGTTTTTTTGGAACTTGTTCCCTTTTTATAGTATTTAACTTCCGTCACCGGTCCGCGAGTCGGGAGATTTATTTCAGCCAGTAATTAAATACGACCATCTCTCTATCTAATCACTTTTAAAAAGCTAATTCATCATCATCAGCCATTTTGATAATCTAACGCAGGTTTAAAACCTTTCAAACATACTCCTTTTTTAAAATTCTTTTTTCTCAAAAATAAAATATGCTTTCCGCTTTTCTCGTTTTTCATTCCATTTCTACCACCTGACAAAACCGGTATTCGAGTAATAAATAAATATATAAACTTATATAAATCGACAGGCGTATACAACTGGCATGGGCAGTATCTGGAAAACTAAGGTACATTTTAAAGCGAAATTTCTGCAATGTCTTAAAACTAAGGCGTTTAACCAAGGCATCCTCCCTGTATTAACTTATGGCGCAGAGACGTGAAATCTGACATCATGTCTTACCCATAAAATAAAAGTCAACCAGCGTGCTATGGAGAGATCCGTGCTCGGAGTGTCGCTAAAAGATAGAATTTGAAACGAAGAAATACGCAGAAGAACTCAAGTAGTGGATGCTACCCAACGAATAGGCACACTCAAGCGGCAATGGGCAGGACATATCTGTCGAAGAGACGATTGTCGATGGGGAAGAAAAGTATTCAAATGGCGCCCAAAAACTGGCAAACGAAGCATTGACCTACCCCCTACAAGATGGACTGGCGACGGACGGAGTGACCTGGATGCGGAAGGCGGGGAGGATCGAAGAGGATGGAGACTCATGCGGGAGGCCTACGTTCAACAGTGGACGGACACAGGCTGATGATGAATTTAAACTTTCTAATGAGAATTCAGTTTTTGTGATTAGTTTCGTTCAGATGGAAAATAATGATAGCATGATCAATTTAAGAATGTTTATTGAAAAGATATTGAAATTTGATTACAGTTAAAATCCTTTATTTATTAATTAATATCCTATCAGCGACATCTGTGTCGCATTTTATCTCATCTAATTAAATCCTGTCTTGTTATTGTACTTACAATACCTGATCTTTGTCGCCCAAACATTCCTCCCTTCCGGGTGACATACCTCCCAGCATCCGGAGGATCCGACCCTTTTCCTCCCAAAGGAATTCCAGACGATATTCGTGAAAGAGTTCACATGGTCCGCATCACTTTGACTAAAAGTTCCCAGGCGGCGGGTGCCGACAGAAGCTCATACGTTATAATTAAATACGTTGGCGAACATATTAAAATTAATCTTCTAACGTAAATTTTCATCACCTGTAATATGGTTGCTTCGCGGAAGGCATCGTCTTGGATTATTTTTGTTAGATCTCCTCATTTATCTCCCTTCCGTCTCGTCGTCTGATTCCACCATTCAGAGCGCCGAGTATTTGGCAAATAAACTAAAACTCGTCCTGAGGGTGTGATCCGAGACGGTCGACTTTTACTGTATTTTATTGAAAAAGCGAACTTTCAAGTCGAGGCGAGAATTTGGGTAGAAAAGTTTCCGAAGATTCCATCTCGAAGCCAGAATTTAAGGCCCTCGCGTCAGTGAGATTTTATTCTTCCGACATACTAAAAACCCCTATTCTTATATATTCCATATATTTATATTCCTTATATTTTTTTGCCTTACTTACCAATATTGCGGTCTTTATATAGCAACGTTAAACTCACAAAAACTTCAATATTATTTGCTGATTCTAAAAAATTATGTTTTTTTACACAAAAAATGGCTTAAGATTAAAAAAAACAAAATCAAGATGCAATCGCCACACACAAGATCTTATCTTTAAGTGGTGTGGTAAGCGAATGTAAAAAAAAAAAGAAAAAAAAAAAAAAAACACTTATTTTATAACCAAAATGGTACCGAAAGAAAATGTTATGTGCTTAGATTATTTATTTTATTTTAATTTTCATTCCGATATTCAAATGAAAGCAACTAATAAATTGATTTAATAATATTTTATTAAAAACGATTATTCATACAAATAAAAAAAAAATGCATTCCATTCACGTCAAGTGATTTAAAAAAGGTCAAATGTTTAAAGTGTCACAAAATATATATCCAAAGACAAATAATTCATTTTAAAATTATTTTAATGTTTTCCTATTTGGATCTCATAAAATAACTAATGTTATAGAAATGTGACTGCGGTTTCTTTCTACAAACTGTCACTAGAGTGAAACATTTCTGTGACGAAGAGGAAGAGTACGCGGGTAATTAACTTATCGTTCAAACTCTATATTCCTATAACTTTTTATGAACGCACCATTTTGACATCTCATTAAGAATCGAAAATCAAACTGATCTGATAAGATTAGCCGACATCCGGTGCGGGAAAAAGTTTACTCAGGGTTCTGCGATTCCTTAATCTTACATAATCCCCGCACACCTCCATGTTACACTGATGTACGGAAGCGTGTAGTATGGATTCCAGCTCGAATATTACAATTTGAAAGCTTCTAGCATTTTTCGACTTACGAGTATAATTGATCTTTTAAAGGCTCTTTTACTTTAGATAGGCTGAACAAATAAGCATCTATAGGGCTCTTAGCATAGCCAAAAAAAATGTCAATCACAAGAAAGACTGTTGCTCGACTTGAAATTGGCGATTTCTCAATTTATTTAATATATTTCTCGATGTGAATATTTATTTCATTATTTATTTATTTAAATTGATTTATCAACAAAAATATGCCCGTGACAACATGGAGAAGGTATATACGGTGAATGGAAAATTATACATATTTGATGTAACGGTATTATAAAAATATTTTTCCACTCACAATGTTCGCATGCTTCGTAGGATTGAGGCACTTTCTGCGAATTTCATTGTAAAAAAGTCTCTTTCTCACAAGAAAATCTGACAGTCCCAATATTTGTGCTCTGAGGTTTCAAAAAAGCGCCACCTGGTTCGACATTGATTTCAATGAGTTTTTTTGTCAATTTATGTGTTTCTAATTCAATGTGTTTTTAATATGGTATTGGCACAACCCACTGATTCCTACTACAAAAAATAAAATTGATATGATCATTTATGTATCGTTATAAGTATTGCTAACATTGCATTGTTATTTAGTGAGCAGGAGTCTCATCAGTCGGTTTATTGGTATGCAATACTAAACTTTTTTTTACAGTATATAGAGAACGTTGCCACAAATTCGATTTACAGTTATTATTTACATTCGAGTATATTTCAGTCCCAAATCAGGCTTTTCTCGATAGGTATTGACTTTGTTCTCTTATCAAGCGGTCGGGTACTTTCAAAGGAGGTTATTATTCACTCTGTAGAACTCAACTACTTTTGTCGCGATATCCAAAATAAAGGATGGGGAGGCACGTGTCAGTAGACAGATGAAACAAATAAGATCGCGATAAGTAGGATAGGAGTTTTTGTGTAATTTAATTTAGAAAAAAACACCCCTACGGTGATGAAAATATAGCTTTATATATTGTTCGTAGATTCTTCATTTGCTGTTTAATATAAACGGAGCATTGATCCAAAAACATCAATAGTTAAAGGTCAATAATTGAAAAAAAATCCTTGCCTCTTCTAGCCTCCTGGCGGACCTGGAAATTCTTGAAGAGATTAAGAACCGAAGTCGTTTAAACAAAAGACAACTCGAGCGGTGGGAAGTGTTGCAGCAGGGAGAGTCACTGATGTGTGAATGTGGAAACCTACAGACCTACACATCTAAAATGCTGCCCCATGTGCCCAACTAGCTGCACATTCCAAGACCTAATACTGGGCAGCATACGGGCCATCGATGTTTCCAAGTATTCGCTCACACAAGGAAAATGAAATTCGATATGCATGCATCATCTACAAATTACATTGATTACTTTCATTTTTATGTACACACATCCTGGAGAATACCAACAGATAGTGATTCTGAGGTCTCATCTGTGGATTCTATGACGCTTACCATGCACGGAACGGAAAGAAAAATACACATAACTTCTAAACCAGCGTTAAATACCATCGTCGGTTCTTAGAGCAGATTTGGAAATGTTTCGTAGGCCTATGTTTGAGGAGATGCTCGATGGCCTGGAGTAAGGCGGGGCAGGGGTGTAAAAAGGGGGGAAGGGGAACTGAAGGGAGGCTTAACCGCGGCCGTAAACCTTCCATTTGATATTGGGGAAAGTTCTCACCGGAACAGTCCGCCAGGTAGAGGACTAGAGACCACAGAAGGGAACGAGGGAAATTCTTCAGGTTTTAATTATTCGGATTTTAGAACCACTCATTCCTTCTTGTAATGCGGAAGAACATTGAAAATTTTAGAACGTTTTAATTGTTTTCAAAAAAAAATAACCTTTTTTTGTATGTCGGTAGCCGAGTCATCCACATTGTACGATTATTCCATTTAAATTGACATTGATATTTATTTTTAGTTAGGAGGTGATTCAAAGGTAATATTTCAAATTTGCAAAAATAGCATGACGACATCTACGGTACAAAAATATAAACTATTAAAAGGTTTTCGTAAAACATAAATTTGAAAATTAAATAATCTTTTTTTGACTGAATACGAAATTGGCTGACTCTGTGTAAGATGAACTGACCTTAAAACAATAGCGGAAAGTTGTGCATGTGTGAGGCAAAGTTGTGCATGTGTGAGGCAAAGTTGTGCATGTGTGAGGCAAAGTTGTGCATGTGTGAGGCAAAGTTGTGCATGTGTGAGGCAAAGTTGTGCATGTGTGAGGCAAAGTTTTGCATGTGTGAGGCAAAGTTGTGCATGTGTGAGGCAAAGTTGTGCATGTGTGAGGCAAAGCACTTGTTTGATTTAGATCTACATTCATGTGTGCACGAACACGCGCTGGAGATGATGACAGAAACAGATCATCACTTATGACGCTTAATCATCATGAAAAGTGATCAATTTAAATGAAAAAACTAATAAAATCTATCCATCGCCAACTGGCGGTATTCTTAAATGTGAGTTTACACAAAAAAAATATGCCACTGAAATTTCGAAAAAAAAAGAGTCAAGATTTAAGAGCGTATAAGATTTGCGAGATATTGTTATGTCTACTAGTCACTTCAGAAAACAAAAACTCTTGCTCCTCGTCCGTCGTCCGCGAAGTGAGTCCTCCCGCCCCCGCCCGAGTCCTCCCGCCCAGACTTTCTGACTCGCGGTTATATTATCACCAGAGGCAGGGAAAAGTTTGCGCGAAAACGAACGAAAATGTATTTTTACGACTTTGAGGACTTTCCGTCAAAATTTCGCGCGACAGGACAAAAGTCCGCGATCGTAAAAGGCAGAAATCTGCGTTCTCCTCTGCGAGAGGCGACTGGTTAAAGGCCTTTTGCTAGTCACATTTTTTTGTTTGGCTGACGACATAAAATTGACAAGATGCTTTTACAAGGGGACCAAAATATATTATAAGCCAGGGGTTTAGAAATATGAACCGCGAGAAATATTCAACTTTAACAGCTGATCCACAAAAAAAAATTGCTGTAAATATTTCATTCTCATTGATTTAATTGAATTCAAATGTGATACTATTTAAATTTAGGTATTACCAAGTCAGCAAATTCATAATTGACTTAATATTCTTAGTAATTCGCTGGAGCATATATTTTTCAAGTAGGGCTGACAGAAAATTATGATCCTTCCTTGGTCAAAATATTTGAAGCTTCATCAAGCATAATGTATGTTACCGATAGCCTTTGACGGCAATGAAAAACTTTAGTTTGACGACTTAGGCAGTTTTAATGTCCAAAACATATTTGATTGTTTGTTAATAAGTTATTTTAAATGAGATTTATCCGAAGTTCCTAAGCCATAGACCATTTGTTCTTAATACTCAACTCAATCAAAAAATAACTTACTCACATATTTAATATATTATTATATATGTTTATTAAGCTTCTTACATAATTAGCCATCATATCACATATCAAGCGCTAAAATCACTCACGTATCCACTTTATTATCCGGACGACAGAAAGAAATGTAATTTTGTTCCACTTTAACGCCGATAGTCGATATAAAGTCAGCCAAAGGCGGCCGAAAAATTGGGCAAACGGTCAAATTAAATAATGACTCGCATATTTTAATATCTAAAGCAAAAAACACATCGTAATCAAGAGTACAAAGAAATATAAACTTTATTTTTATAAATATTTTATTGTTGTTCGATTGTTCACAAATATTATGAGTTATTTCATACTTTTCTCATTTAGTGTATAATCAGTAATAAATATATTTGTATACCTTAACTTCAAAATATTTTCATTGCAATATTTTTGTATGCAATTTATTATTTAAGTTAGCGCAGAAGTATTACGAACAAGCATCCTCGCATTTATAAAAAGGGATAATAACGGTGACGGGCAATGGTGACAATTATCTTGTCTTACTCTCCGCCTACCGATCGTGCAAAGATGTTATAAAATCTGCGTTTTAGAAACTTTCTTTACAAAAATGGTTCAGATCTTAACGGACTGCAGTTTGGTGACCGTTGTCTTAAAATAAAAAATAAAATGTAGTCTAAGTTCAGATATTTAAAAATGTATAGATTGATACCGGACGACGCCATATTGTACGACGACCATCATCTTGCGTCAGTAGCGCCGCTGTTTGTCTGTGGTAGAGAATGCAACATAGTTCTGCGATGGCGCCATCGGCAGAGACAGCGGCAAAAGGAGGGAACTACTCTACGCAGCCTGTCAGCTAGTTAGGTACTTACCACCGCATGGGACGCGTTATGGTTTAGCGATTTTGCTGTTAGATCGCTCTTCTGATATAGGGTTGTCCTCAGCGCATTAACATTAACGGGTGCCGTAGTATTAAGTTTAATTTTATATATTTTAAATTACGAGAGTAATCTCAATTCAAGAATTTAGTCAATTTACCTATTGGTTTCAATATATATTGACTTAGTACAAAAATTATGAGTTTCTGCAGCCACGCCACCTGCAACTGGCCGCCACTGGAAGCACCTTACTTAGTGAGGCATTTTCGCTGAAATATTGCCCGTAAAGTATTAGCCCTTGGTCCGCCGTAATTTAACTCCAGTAGAAAAGAATTGTTCAATTGATCGCCGGCCGGGCGGGAAAAAAAGTCGAGAGGTCGAGAGGAGAAGTCGTTACAGACAGGAGAGGAGGACACCCTCACTTGTCCGCTGAAGACCAGCGCCAAGGAGACAAGACTACTACTGAAGGATAAAATATAGATTTCGCATACATTTTTTTTGTTTTTACTCGTCTTATCGCAGCACGCTAACCTTTATTGTGATGTTTTTTTTTTTGTTTCGTTATTCATAACTACTGAATGCCTGGATTATATGGTCAATACACATTCAAGAATGATCCACACCCAATATTATAGGTACGAGAATCAGAGAAAGGAAGGTTAATCCCTAGAGCCGATGCCAAAAAATGGGCCCAAAGTTAGGGCTCAGAGATTTTGCTGTGGGACTTGGTGGCCTAGTAGGGTCTCGTGATTGGACCTGAATTATTTTGAGTGTTTTTTTCTTTTTACTATTGTATAGGTATTGACATCTCGCATCTTTAAAAAAGACGACAGTCGCGGGTTCTTCACGTAACCGCGTGGAGGAAGGACGCAGGAGCAGGTCGCAAAGCAAAAAGCTTGATTTTGAAGCACAATTCGCATTTATTTTTATTAAAGACTTGATTTCCCCGTGTGACCTTTACATGACGTTTCGCCGGCTTGACAGGGACTTATATGACGACTCAGCGCGCTCGTAGTCGGCTGTCACACAGCGCCGCAAGTGGCGATCTACAGAATCAATGGCGCACCAATTACAACAGCCATGTACACTATGTACACATGTAACTATCGTCACACTTATCAAGATGCCAATATGGCGACACATACATGTACGACAAGCAAACAGAAATAAGAGACGAAAGATTGTGTATCGAGGTTTTCGGCACAAGTCAGCAAGGGCTATATCATGCTGATGTCAGTATCAACCATTTTTTATAATAAATATTCACTTTTAATAATTAGTAATTAAATATACACATACATCAAATTTTATACGCATCAACTCATTCAGAAGAAATATCGGCAGACACGGGATTCGAACCACGAGCCTTGCAAGCCTTTGCTCCGTTCTACACACGCGCAGTCCATTCGAACCCCGCCTGAGCTGATGTGCGAAATTTGATGTATTTATACTATTGTTACCATCGTATAACGATAGATGTCTCTATAGTATACAGGTATATTCAGAGTATGCATATTATTATTTGTTATTATTCAATTAGTCAACATTTATTCACAAGCTTTTTATAATATTACTTTCCGACTTTTTATAATTGCTCCAACGTTTGGCAGCCTGCATGTAAATATTTCACGGGAATAAGGTAGGAAACTGTTTCGGTAGAGTTGCCGACTGGGGATGATGCCAAGAAACTTAACTAAAAGCAACTCTCTAGTACTCGTGCCCAACAAAATAACTTGTTTAATATACAAGTTGCACAAGTATCTATCGGCTCTATACAACTTACATTAATTAACTTAATGATATGAGTAAATTTTAATTAATTTATATTTAATTATAATTAACTTCTTGCGAGATATATAAAGAGCTGAGATCTCAATCTTATTGACATGAACTCAAAAACGAAAGAACGCGCTACACAATACCATGTTCTCATTGTTACTTATGTATTCACCTATGGAGTAGATATAGAAAATAATTTATTTGGATTGAAAATATAAATAAAAGGTTATTTACAAATTATTCCACATTTTTAATTGGAGGATGACATGTTTCGGCTACGTCGGGTAGCCATCGTCGAGTCAATTACGCTAGGAAGTGTGCGCGTTTATAAAGGGTCCGCCAAATAACTTTTTTTTTTTAAACAGGGCGCAAAACATCGAGTGTAGCTTCGGCTATGTGGCACGTAGCGCCGTCCTGTTGAAACCAGATGTTGTCAATATCCTCCTCTTCAATTTTTGTGAACGAAAATTCGTTCAACATGGCCGCGCCGCATGGAAGCGCCATTGATGGCGCTTCACGCACCCTTTCTGCCACAGCAGCAATATTCTCGGGTGTACGCACTGTTTTTGGCTTTTCACGCTTTGGTTTATCGATGAGGATGCCAGTTTCTTTCACTTTTTTCACACGATAACGAAGATACGGAGCTGACGGTGATTCTCTTCTTCCAAAATCCGTACGCAATTTTCGCACACATTCTGCAACATTACCATGATTTTCAAAGTAATGTTGCAATATTTCTCAGCGTTGTTCAAGCATATACATTACCATATTCGTTCAGCAGAAGAATAAAACTAATTATTTGTCAAATCAGACATGAGCTAAGTGTTACAATTCACGAAATAAGTACTAGTTGAAAAAAAAACGTTAGATGGCGGACCCATTATAATTCAAGGTGTGAGTGAGTAGGTGTGGGTGTAAATAGTTAGAAAGGTATATGTTTAATCATTTGGTGTAAATGTAAAGGAAATCAACTATGTGAAAATAGTAAATTAATGATTATAATAACGTAGGCCATTAAAACAATAAACAGTAATATTAATAGATAATTTACTTGTACTGATGTTAAATTTCAAAAAGATTATATGACTTCTTAAGTTTTCACGGCCAGATTTGATATAGTGGCTTTTGGGTTTAGAGCTATATGTGGTGAATTTAATAGTACCAATACTTAGACCGCCATTACAGGGGTCTTCTTCAGGGTTGACGACGTCACAAAGTCTACACAAAGTCGTCAACCCTGAAAAAAAACCCCTGCAATGGCGATCAAAATGTTGGTACTAGAAAATTTGCCACACACGGCATAATCTAAAATCCACAATACATTTTTTTTTAATATGTTATATTTGTTAAATTTTCCCTTTTGGTGGTCCTTTAAACCAGTGCTCCGCAACCGGTGGGCCGCGGCACACTGGTGTGCCGTAAGCCGATACAGGTGTGCCGCGATCAAATAAGACAATATTATAAAAAAATAATTTTACAACGGTCTTCAAGCTCCCAGCGCCTATCGCCTATTTATATAGACATACAACAAGGTACTTGCTTTATTAAGTTTTTAATGAAATAAAAAAAAAGTTAAATTGATTAAATTAATATCTATTTTTGGCTTTTGGTGTGCTGCGGTATTCAAGGTGAGAACTTTGGTGTGTCTTAGAATCCAAAGAAGTACTTTGGTGTACCGTAGATGAGAAAAGGTTGCGGAGCTCAGCTTTAAACGAATCACAGGAGCTTACTTAAAAAGCTAGCGAATGCTGTAATGTCTTGCGTAATTGTAAAAATATTTCTTGAATTTTTAAAAATAAATATAACACTTTTTGAATAAAAAAGGATTCGAATAGGTAATGTTTTCCGAGCTCAGGTGAGACAGGTGATGACGTGTGCGGATGTGACGGGAGACAGAAGCTCTCAGCGGCTGACGTCTCTGGAGAGATGCTCGGTAAAGGAATCTTACTTTATTGTTTTCATGTAAAACCAGATGAGAGTGTCTTCTGACTGCCAGTTCGAGTTATCGTTCGATCGTCAGCCCTGAATTCCGGAAGAATAATTTTTGCATACATTTAGATGTTTTTTAACCCTTTCGCATCGGTTGTCGATATATGCCGTCTAAAATTCCCCTACCGTTGACATCGATAGCCGTGATATATCATTTTGCTACTTTCAGTACTCATTGTGACATCTACTACGAATCTGTAATACATGTTAATAAATATCGTAAGGTTTCGTCACAGGAGCGATTTTTCTGTAAACCACATGTGTCAATGCCACCACATGTATGGAGTTACATAATGAACGTTTGTTAAATATAATAGTTTTTTATGCATCATCTGATAGCTACAGGATACAAGAACCAATTTGATATATGAAAATAGGTCAGATAAGGACATTTATGCTTCAAATACTAGTCTTAAGCAAAAAAAAATGGTTTGGAAAATTCACGCCGTATTGACAGTATAATTTGAATTCCACCGAGCCGTAACGAAAGAATTAAGTAGCGTCTCTAGACGAAAAAACATAACAATATACTATTTAGTTATTCATAAATTTAGGGTATTAACTGACAATTGGTTTTTTTTTTTGTTTTTTTTTTTAGAATATATTTCAATATCCTAATACTTGATAGATAATTGAAGATAGTATACCAACCATTTTTTTTAATATTTTCAATTTGCAGCGAACCATCTACAATAATACGTATTGATAATATTGATATCAGCTTGATATAACTCTTTTAGGCTGATGCCGTAAAGCCTCGAAAAATTAGCAACGCCGTAAACAACAATTCACTGACCTGAAGTTATTTTAAGTAGGTAATTTTAGTAGGTATTTTAAGTAGGTACTAACGTAAGGTACTGAATATTTTGAAACAAAATTCGATTTTCGAATAAACTATTTCAATATTTTAATTTTTGACGACTTTTTTGTTTATTGAATTAAAATAAATATTACGTATTAATTGTGTGTGATATACAGTAGAAAGAGTTAATTTCGGAATTCCAATTGCTGGTCGGCTTTGGATAGTATTATGTATATCATAATTTTATAATTAGTTTTAAGTAAAAAACTAATAAATTAAGCACACAAAATGTTTGCGCATTGAAGCAAATCATTCACATGCAGAAGGAAAAGAGTGGGCGACAGCACAGAGCCCTGTGGAACTCCTGAGTTGATTTTATGGCAGGAAGAAGAAAAGCCATCTACGACAGTGATGATGCTTCGATCACTCAGGAAGTTTTCAATCCAGGAGCACAGGGAGGGAGTTAGTCCATAAGACGGTAATTTATTCACCAGACCGCGATGCCAGACTCTATCGAACGCCTTGGAGATATCCAGGGCAACAGCTTGCGTTTCTCCATAGCATTTGACGGATTTCCCCCAAACATGTGTGACATATGCCAAGAGATCGCCGCACGATCGACTACGGCGGAAGCCATATTGCCGATCGCACAGAAGATTATTCTTCTCTATATAATATAGCAGGAGTGGCCTGGATGCGGAAAGCAGAGGATTTAAGAGGATGACGATTTATGCGGGAGGCCTGCGTTCAACAGTGGACGGACACCAGCCGATGCTGATGACGACGATGACCTATTATAACTTAAATAACTCACTTTTGGTCAATATACATCCTCTACATTCAACTTCTAAATTCAATAAATGATTTTAAACATACATTCTTTTCTAACGCATGCTATTTCTTAGATTATTGTAAATATTTTTCAGTTAAAATGTGACATCGGATTCTTAAATATTTAAGCCTCTAGCTGCATTGCTGTCAAGCACTTAGTTATAAAAAAGCCGTTATCGGCTTACTAGTAACTCAAGAGAAAAATAATGTAGTTCAAAATTTAAGGTACATATTTAAACAAATTTAAAGCTTTGTCCTTTACTGCATACAGGTATTAATGGGATAAATAAATACATCTCTTCATTTTCAGGTTCACAATTGAGCAGTAATATATATATATATATATATATATATATACATATATATATATATATATATATATATATATATATATATATATATATATATATATATATATATAATTATTTTATTATTAATATATATATATAGTATATATATATATATATATATATATATATATATATATATATATATATATATATATGTGTATATATATATATATATATATAATAAAATATTTAAATTCCTTCTCATAAGAAATGATTTGTTAAACGCCAGTGACCGAATCCCCGATCCCTCGCATCACAGTATAACACTTAAACTTTTGACCAAAACCTTGTCCCTTACATCGGCGTGTGAAGTCCATCTTCCTTAGGGTTTAAGGGTTTGATGAATAATCAAGGAAAGTAATTAAATTTCTCCTTGCGCCCCGCCTAATATCAATATGCGATATGATACGATAATATCGCAGGCGTTTCTCGTGAACGTCTCCGTAAATTTAATTACTTTAGTGTTACCTAAATATTCATATTTCCTTAGTGTATTGTAGTTCCAAATTCCTCTTGCGTAGTTTCGTCTTTCTACTTATACCTTGTTCGCACCTTCTAGTGAAATTCTCCTGGTCTTCATAAAAAAACGGCAAACAAAGATAAATAGGCATTTTGAGACCAAACAACAATCATGGCAGCTAATAGAATTGTATTTTGTCATGAAAAAGGAAACATAAGGAATAACTAAGTCATTATGTCGTCGTTATTATATACAACCCAATGATAACCCCAAGCGCAGTTGTGTGGATTGAGAAGATTGTAAGTGTATATTTATCTCTTTCTTGAAGAGATCTAGATGTCAGAAAGAAGGAAACACAGACGCTGGAAGAGCATTCCAAAGCTTACCGGTGACATTTAGAAAGAAATTTTGAAAACACGACACACATTAGCCGTGTAAGGATGTTCGATAAGTGTAAGACGAGTTTGTCGGTTGTGGGTGCAGGAGGAATTAGTTCATTAAGTTCCGAAGAGCAGGAGAAAAGGTTAAGTCAATATATCTTCTTAAGTTAATGTCACAGTAATTGGAACACGATGCGATCGTAAGTGTTAATATATTAATTAGGGAATTCCCGGAGGTAATTATTTATTGGACTCACCGGAAATAGACTTCGACGAAAGGAAAAGCATTTACATCCGCTTCCTGTATGATGTCGTGTCGCTCGTCTGCAGGTACGAAAATTCCGTCGTATGTACCCCCTTAGTCAGATTCTCTAACAAATAGCATACGGTCACGAATTTGTCTATTACGGGATTCATATCACAAGCCAACTATTTAAATCAACAAAACTAATATTTTATAGTATGGACGTACTTTAATGCAGACTTACTGAAAAGCGAATTTAATTAGTACTCACATGTTTACCCCGGTTGGAGCATACTTTCACAATAATTTGGGAAAAATGTTGTTCTGTTGCATAAAAAATAGGCATGGTGCTTTAAGGAGACCTACTAATCAAACCTTATGTTTCCTTGCAGGACTTTTCTTCCATATTCCGCTCCCAAGAAGAGAATTTTACTGTTCAATCCAAGGCATATTTAAACTTTTACTAATCAGCGTTTTAAATCGGATAATATATTGAAAATATTTATTTATTTACCTTGTTTTTACATGGTTCTCCTTATAAATAACTTATCTTACGTGATCTATGTAAAAACAAACTAAATAAATAAATTTTTATAATTTTTAATGGACTCAAAGTGAATACTGAAAACATTGAAAAAAAGGATAATATATATTTATTGTTACAAATATTATTTCGACGCTCCCGAAACCTAGACCATTTTGTCATAAAAGTGGCTTAACGAAGCTCAGTACATATTTCTGACGGCATTGCCGCGCCATTTTAGCGACTTTGGTTAACTTGTTGATACAAACAGTCACATTTTTGCTAATTTCCATACATATGCTTATATGCTTATATGTTCGCGCATTTACGAGTATTTACTTATGAATTCATTTGCTTAGTTTATTTTTTTTGTGTATCTGTACTTTTAAAGTTAATTTTATTTCTGTCAATAGGTAAATACGGTATGATCAATTGATATGATCGCTGAAATGGAAGAAAATATTCGGTTCTGATTTTTTCGTCGGAAATCGTTGCGATGGACAACATTGGTAACAAATGTATCGCACCACCAAACATAAAACGCTGCCTCAAACTATACCCCTTGGCTGGTATGGCACCACCAAATATAAAACGCAAAGTCATATGCGCCAAAGAAATGCATAAGGCAATCAAACAACCGTCCCACTGCTTGTATAATCAGATACCCCTAACACCCAGGCTGAAGTCGCGAAGCAGCTTTCTGAGATCCACACAACCTCTCACATCCGGCCTTGAAACTGAGAGACTCCAGTTCTGGCGACAAGTAGCATCAGAGGATTTCATTACTCCAAAGGAAGGCCTCCTAACTGGACCTTGACTGATGGATCTGGAAATCCCTGAACAGATTAAGTACCGGAGTTGGTAGACAAAGGACAACCTCGAGCGATGGGGAATGCTTCGGCAGGGAGAGTCACTATTGTGCGACTGCGGAGACCTGCAGACCGCCTCACAAATAAGATCCTACTCCATGTGCCCAACAAGCTGCCCAACTCGAGTGTAGCTTCGGCTGTGTGGCACGTAGCGCCGTCTTGTTGAAATTGAATGTTGCCAATATCCTCTTCATTTTTTGTGAACAAAAATGGCCCGATAACGATCGCCATTGACTGTAACGGCCACTCCTTGCTCATTTTTGAAGAAAAATGGCCTGATTTTCAAAGTAATGTCGCAATATTTTCCAGCATTGTTCAAGCGTATACACAACCATATTCGTTTAGCGGAAGAATAAAAATAATTATTTGTCAAATCAGACATGAGCTAAGTAATTACCATTCACAAAATAAGCACTAGTTGAAAAAAAAAACGTTAGATGGCGGACCCTATATAATAAAGTTTCATATTTTTGTCATCTTTCATTTGAGTCGTTTCGCGGAAAAATATTTCGAAAAAAACGTCCTAACGAACTATCTTCTGGAAATCGGCGGATCGTTAGGATTAATTTAGCGACTTGTCGTTTATCTGAAGAGAGTCACTTGACAGCTGAGGACGCTCTGACGGTTGACGGGTGACAGGTCACACACAGGTCACAGGTCTGGTGCTGGGTGAAAAGAGGTCGTTACATTAGGAGGCAAAAATCGAATATAAGCACTCACTTCAATATCGGAAGATTATGACTTGATTCTTTCGCTGTTGTTCTTAAATATGTCCAAAAGGAAAATAACGTTATAAATAGTTACAAACATTAAATGTCAATTTTCGGTGAAGTAATAATAAATATGACACATTGAATATATACTCATACTACTCATTAAAAAAATATACTCTATTTATTGAAGATGGACTCCAAGGAGGCCGAAATATCTAATCACTTAAAAATAAATATGAAATCAATACTAAATATTCTTAATTTATTAATTTTTTAATCAAAATGAATATTAAATTATAAGATACACACTAGTTCGCAATGGTCAAAGCGTATGCTTTGCAAGCCAGAGGTCGTGGGTTCAATTACCGACGGATAATAAAAAAATAAGGATTTTAAATCGATTTCTGCGCTCTAAGATACCCCGGTTGGTGTGAATTTGATCCCTCACCTGTAAAATGTCGGTTGTAGCCTATTAATCAAAATTGGTGGTAGACGAAAGTCGTCCCGTGAAGACCACCCATTCATAGTAAATTTCTGTAATAATAATGATGATGCTTGGTGAAAACCCTCCCTGTCCCGTCCTGTTTTTGGAGACCCAGATGGGGACCCGTTTTTTTTTAATTGAAAACATAAATATACCATTAATTTTATAATGTCTTTTTTCAATTGTTTTACCCGCACACATATACAACCTGTAAATATGTGTGTACTAATGTAGGAACTAATTACTTGTCCATACCTATATAAGCCACTGCCTGTATTTATTTTATCATTATCGAAGATAGTCTCCAGGGAGGCCGAAACATGTAATCAGTTAAAATAAATGTGAATCAAAACTAAATATTTTTAATTTATTAATTTTTCAATTCAAATTAATTTAAAATTAAAATCCAACTTTTCTAATATATTTTTCAAAGGGTATATTTTTGTTTTAGAATTGATGCTTTAGTACGTATATAAAACCTTACAGAGTTAACACCTCATATATAATAAATTAGGGGTACGAACCACGAATTCGTGAGAAATGATGAGGGTAGAGTTCGGACCCAGCAACATTTATTCCAACGGACGGTCAATGGATAGAGTTATACGCTCCGAGTAAGGAACGGGTATTAAAGAAGAGATTCAGATCGTACAAACAGTAAGTTTATATACCTCAGAACTCAGGTCTAGCTATCGTAAGCGAGACTGGGAGAAGCTCAAAGTTGCGTATAATAATTCATATCGACAACTTATGCAACTCCCTAGATTTTGTAGCGCATCTGACATGTTTGCGGTGGGCAGAGTCCATTCATTCCCAGCAGTATTGCGTCACCGTGTTGCCGGCTTCTGGAGCAGGCTAAGGAGGTCCAACAACACCATCATCCTGGCTGCTTCTGAATGGCTCAACTCCTCCCTGAGCCATCACTGGATGGAGATGACGCAGCGACCACAATGAATTATTATGTTTATATATAGATTATTATTTTGTATGTACTATATAAATATATATGTAACTAAAAATATGGCAGATTGGGTATTGGACAACCCATCCAATCTTGCTGGAATAAAATATTTTAATATTATACAAATTGTATGCTCTCAGAAGTATATTGCTGTATAACAAAATGCCGACATAACATTTTTCGCATCATTAAAATCAGTAATTAATTTTATTAAATACCCCATATGTTTGAATTCTCGTAAATAAAAACGTATAAACTAGTTATTTCATAATATTGAGGTCTGGAAGTAAGAAAACCTCTTGTGTTTTAAACTTAATATTTCTAGTAATTAAATGTACACATACAATTATACCACAAATTTTATACGCATCAATTCATTCAGAAAAATATCGTCAGACACGGGATTCGAACCGCGAGCCTTGGAACCAACATTTGCTCTGTTCTTTTACACCGCCCAGTCCACTCGACTATTTCACGTAAAAGATGATGTATTTATATCATTTTTACCATCGTATAACGATATATGTCTCTATAGTATATATTCAGAGTATGTATTTTATTATTTTTTATTATTCCTTTATACAGTAAATATTTATATTTGTCTATAGTTTAGTAAGCCTTTTATCTGATGGCAAAAATGTAGTCCTGTATTCGTTTGCACTCTTCTCAATTAATATCAACATTCGGTTATTTTTCCATTTGTACTCGGATATATTTGCAGTGTGATGTTGTGTTCTTAACGTTCGGTTCTATTTATCTTTCTATTCTCATTGTTAAATTTGCTACAATACAGTTTCGTAAAATATATTACATGATTGGAATTACTAAAAGTTATTTAATATTACATATTTATCATTACAAAATATTAAAAATAATACTGCTTTTGGATATCTTGAGAACTATATACAGTGTAGATTTGGTGAAGCTATGGCCGAGCCGAGATTTTAATTTATTATATTTTTTCTTTCAATAATATTACAAATTACAAATTTAATGCGATACTGAAATACGATAATAAAATAAAAAATAATAATTCAATAGAAAAAATAAATAATGTATATATAGGTACTTATAATAAAGTACTAAGAAAAACAAAACAATAAAGACAACAAAATGTCCCAATGCTCACCAAGCACACTATTCTAATCAATTTTTCTTCCAAACAAATTCGTGAAGTTCGTGCCTGAACTGAGCCTGACTTGCTAGGAATATTACACGTCTAAATAATAATTAGAACTCACTATAAAAGTGGTCAGAAAATCGCGACACACGTAAGACGCGAGCATTCTCTATAGGAAAGGTTTTCGAGGAAGGATTTCCATAGGAATGTGATTCCCAGCCTTTAGGGCCGACCGCAGCTAATGCAGTGGCCCATAATCGGATTCTGCGAGACGCCAAATTGGACTATTTTAAGACGTTCCTCCCCAAGTAGTTTGGCTCAGCTTCAATTCCATTAAGGTGAAGTTTATTGTTCCAGAGAGAGGCTGGCCACATTCAGAGATCGCCGTATTAGGTTCATGAGCATGAATTCAGAACAAAAATATCCATATTTTTTTCATTCCCTTTAAGATCCATTATAAGTGATAAATATTTATTTATTTACTTTGTTTTTACATAGATCGTGTTGAGTATGACCTCTGTTTCGACTAACTCGTAGCTTTCTTCACCCGTCACTGTCAAGAGTCAACTTGACCGCTTGAAACAGTTGTCAGTCGGTTACCTTAGCACATAATTGTCACAAATTGCCTCTACAAAGATACTTCAATTGCTGTGATCCTTCTCTTTTCTTGAGTCATCTCTGCACCCAAAGCTCTGCCGAGTACATAGAATGTATTAAAGTCACATTTTTATGGCAGTTCGGTTTTGTTTGACTGTCATAAAGATAAAAAGGAATTTTAGAAATACACCGCGACCGATGAACATTTTCATCAAATGCATCGCCCATCTTTACTGATATTAACATTTGAGTGATGGCTCTGTGAGAACTGGCAAGTGGTCCCTGTCAGGAAAAAAAATTGGGGCACGAGATGTTAGTGGGGGTCCACGGGGGAAAAAAGTTTGGGAACCTATGTTTTAAACTATTCTATTCGTTCTCTACTGAGTGAACGTAAGAAAAATAAAAATATAAAGTTCAAAATCGCAATGCTTGACGATTCTTGATAAAAATTGGACGTGTGTGGGATGCCATTGATATAGCTTTTCCCGGACCTTCAATATCTGATTTATTTCATAAGTCTTTACATCTCGGGTGAAGTATTCGGCATCTAGATTCCGAAAACATGTCATCCTCGCACATCTCATCGCCTCGGAAGGAAATTCCCGTCTTCCGATTTATAAATTTTTAAGACAAATATTCAAATTTATTAAAATATTCCCGCCGCACTGAAGGCAAGGAACCCCGCGGGACAAAGGAGAAGAAACGAATCACTTCCGAGGAAGGCGCTTTTCTCAAAACATTAAATGAAGAAGCTGAAAAATCTCGAAGCGTTAAATATAATTATATTATTTAAAAGCCAGAATAAAGAGAGGGTCGTCGCTGGAATACTCAGGACTCGGACAGCTACGATGAAGCCTTTACTCTTCTACATACTTCGGTGTCTTCATAATCAACTCGCTTGGTGGAAGCCCTCCCTGTCCCATCCTGTTTTTGGAGACCCAGATCTGGACCTGTTACCTGGACGCACGCAAAAAGCTACTTGTTAGATAGTGGCTGAAGGCCATCCCGTGATTCTAGGTGCATCAGTTATATGTCAAATAGATCTCAGTCTAAGGCTGCGAACATAGTATATCAATGCGCATCAATTACTGTCACATTTATCAATGTGTGCGTGAGCAGGCTATATATAAAAAGATGACCATATGGACCAGGCCCTTCTCCTCTTTGCCGCATCTGCCGTCGAAACTCTGATCAACCGCCCGCCGGATCAACTGTGTTACGCTGCCGGAATTCCGTCTGACCAAATTTCAACATATGTAACGTTTGAATATTTATAAATTCAATTCTTGAACCTTCCAAGGAACGAAATTTAAATCATTCATCAACTAAACTCAACAGCTCAAATCTAATTTGTAAATAATTCCACTAAACATTCTTAATTCAATGTTATGTAAATACAAATTTTACTGGCTTACCTGTAATTAAATTTTCCGTGAAATTATACAGTGTTATTATTTATTCTCTTTATGTTCGGAATGTTAGTGTCTCCCGGCATTCTAATACCCACAACAACTCCCTTCTCACAAATCCGATCACAACACACACATTCACATTCTGACACTTCTATTTCCTCACTAAGTCCGTATGGCAAAGTACACATAGGCAATGCAATATTATGAATGCATTCAACTGGGCTACTTTTACAGCCTGATGATAATCATAAAACACTCTTACGTCTAACCTGCAATTAATGGAACACAGGCGTATGATTGGTTCTCTTAGTCTTTTCTACCGTTATTACCACGGTCGCTGCTCTTAGGAACTTAAAGAACTTATTCCTCCTGCACCCACCCACAACCGACAAACTCGTCTTACACTTGCCGAACATCCATACACGAATATATGTCGACCAAGAACTGGCAGCTTCCAAAGCTAATTCCTTAATGCCACCGGTAAGCTATGGAATGCTCTTCCAGCGTCTGTGTTTCCTCTTTCCTACAATCTGGATGTCTTCAAGAAACAGATAAATATACACTTGTAATCTCCCTAACCCACACACAAACACGAACACAACCCACGTTTCCAGCATGCAGCGTCCAGCCTCCCTGGCTGAGCGTCATAGAGTGAACTGGTCTTGACCGGGTGTGCTCTCCTGCATGCGTTTACATAAAAAAATAAATTTGAAAAAACTGTTTACCTACGCGGTATTTAGTATTTATCTTCATAGGTAGTGAAGCAGACGAAAAATTAACATAAGTAATTGTAAAAAAAAAAAACACAAATTAATAACGAGATTAAAGTTATGTTCTTAAAAATATTATTTTATATTATTCATCAACATCATTATTTCCTCTCTACATTATAACTCACTCGTATGAACTAATTTAAATGTTCGTAATGTGACTTTCATAATTTGTTTAATTAATGTTATGACGACTATCAATGCAGTTACTTTACATATATTTTTGTTTAAATATGCATAGAATAACCGGATGTTTAAATTTTTTTAAACTAGATCAGAGAGTAGATTAGATACCGAAGAGTGGAGCAATTGATCCGCAGAAGTAGCTCAATTAAGATTTTAGATTGGTTAGTAAAATTTTCGAGAAAAGAGTAAATTTTCTGCCTAACCTTAAGTGTTTGAACGTTATAACCAGAACAAATAAGTTTTATTTTATTTCCTCTTATAAGCTGGAACACCTGTAAAATTATTGATGAACCGACCAACACACTGCGGAGCTTACATTACACGTGGCAGCTGCTGGGTTAGTTTTTTCTTTTAGTGGTCCGTGATTGATGAGCACTTCTCAAAGATTATGTCGAGGACTGAGCCCCGCCCACCAAACATCCCGGCGGTGTGAAGAGAGTTGATGCGGTCGACTGTCGTACGAGAGGTCGCGGGTTCAACCCAAAACAAAGCTCACAAAATATACATTAGAGTTTTTTCAATGCTTTCAGCATTCACTTTGAGATCATTATAAATAATAAATATTTATTTACCTTCTTTTTACATGAATCACGTTGAGTATGGCCTCTTTTAAGGAGGCTACAGTTTCGACTAACCCGTAGCCTTCTTGAATTCATCACTGTCAAGAGACAACTGAGCTGCATGTACTTTTGTAAGTGGTCGTAGAAATTTATGAAGGAGACGGGGTAGGGGTGTGTCTAACAGGGAATTAGATTATATGTCATTTCTATATTATTCACAAATATTTACAATATAAAGGTTTTAATGCCATAATAGCCTATTAATCAAAATTGACGATTGATGAAATTCATGCCGTGAATACCACTCTGATCATCGGACTGTAACTAATTGACAAATCAATACTCTACATACAGCGTTTACGTTAAGTGTCCTACTAAGCTTAAATGGTCCAAGACTTATGAATTTCAGGTTTATCATCTAAAATTGGCAAAAAACTCATAAATAAACGATCAAATATGCATTCGATACTATAGCAGTCTTCTCTATAAGACCCCAGGCCATTTTGTCTTGGAGAGGTGTCGTTAATTATACGTGGGATCAACTCGACGCAGTTTCGGATTTAGACATAATTCAGGACGATGCAAGATGGCTGCTGAAGAGCCAAATTTAAGAGAGAGTGAATTAAGGCAAAATAATGAAATACTGAGTTTACCTTTATTAAAATTGATAACGTAATATAATCTATAGATGTATTTTTTCTATATAATAGATACACATTTCTACCTCACTGAAACAGAGCGAAATACGAATGTAAGAGTACCAAATCGAGCTATATTTTTTCCGAATCTCTTTGATCTCGACACATCACAATGGAGCGAAGAGATTTGATAAAGCACTGGAAGTCTAAATCGGCCGCTCCTTTGATATTACCCTTTGAAAAGACCGACTTTATTCCCCGGACCGGTGATGGTTTTACACATTCAGCTATGATGCTGAAAGTTTATACCAAACAGAATAAATAAAAATTAAAGTAATTATTAAAGGAGGAATGGACTTTTATTCATTCAAACAAGAAAATGATAATCAGAGATGTTACGGGCTATAGTGAGTGGATGCAAATTAAAAACACGGCCTCAACGGATAAGCCTCTTTCCTTTTGAAATGAAACGTATTTAAAATATGTTTAACGGGAGGCGCTTACTGAAACACTGAAAGTAAAGACTTTGCAAGACTGATACTGAACTACAGGAGTAATCATTGTACGCTCAGGTGGTAATAAAGAGATTACAACTATTCAAGACAAAATTAGTTGAATCCTACTGCTCCTTGCTCTCAATAATATATTTTACGGCTGCTATAAAAGCGTGGCAAAACGTTTTTTGCACAATCAGGTGCAAAATACATGTCTCACTTTTCGCCATGTCGATTGCCTTAGCAAACTTATAACGTCGGAGGAAGGTACATGAAACTTTGATGTACTTAGAAACGTATCGTCAAAATGCCGACTTTTAAAAGCGTTTCTTCAAACTTATCCCGAGTAAAGGCTCTACAGTTCAAATACAATTCTAGATTTAAAGTCGTCCAGTCTCTAATCTCATCTTGCCCCGAGCAGTGCCCGGCGCCCGGTGCCTGCTGTGGACTAAGCTCTTCAGGACAGATCTAGATCCTAGCGAGGCGCAAAACAACCTTTTTTAATTCGTTCTCTTAAGCTCTACGCTTTATCATTTGGTATGTTCGAGAAGTAAACTCGAATTGTAAGTACGAGCAGTTGCGGGTTTTATTCCGAGCTAAGTTAACAAAAAAACTCTTAATTGTACGCAAAAAACTCAACACTACTTTAGTACTGTGAATATTGTGCAGCATTCAAATCCATTGCCAAGTCCACTCCTGATGTTTACCACCGAATATATTATAAGTTTGATGGCTCTCAAAAATTATGACAGACTGATGCTAGAAGAAAAAGTGGCTTTGAATTGAAACAGCTGTATATTATTGCAATCTGCAGAATAAATTCCCAATGAGATTATGGTCTCTGAGGCTTCTGTTGTGGAGAGATTTATTAAAAAAATTAACGATGAACCCAACTTTTCGTTGTAATATTACCGATTTACTTTGGTATAACCCTTACGTATATAGCAATCGTAAGATACCGTACTGAATTTAACATTATCAATTTTTTAACTATTTTATAACAATGAACTATTATTTCGGCTTAATAGGGCATAAGAATAAAAATAAGAAACGTGAAACAAATTTATGCTTAAATTGTTAATGGAAATGCAGAATAAAAATACCAAAAGTATCTCAAAATCTTCTCGTCTGTTATTTGGTGAGTAACAGCCGTGGTATAAGCAAACTAATTTTACAGATACTAATTGGAATTGAAAACGATGGGTGCTTACGAACATGTATATACTTTCATATAACGCAAAGCTAAAGCATACAAGAATTACAAAATAGTGTGGAGCTCCGCCGGGGCTCTTAGAAAGCTTTTCATCTCGTGTCAAGTTTCCGCGTCTGTCGTCAGTTCATGCAAACTATATTACATGAGACGATGTCACAATCGCTCGCTCTTTATTATTCGCGGCTTTTCTGAACAGCCTCGTTGTCGGAAGGCATTCTTTCATTATGAATACCCGGTTTTTGAATAGCGAGCTCATGAAAGTTCCGCCATCATGGAAATATACATATTGTGAGAATGCTCCATTTTTACAAACTTTAAAGTACTTTAGAAACTATAATACGATACATTATAAAAACATTATTTCTTTACAATTGTAGCCTTGGCGCCGTATACGCATCTGAGAATATTTCTCCCAATTGCAATCATCGATGCTGGGACCAAGAAGCAGTGGCCGAAAGCCAAAGCGAATTTTTCAATATTCAAACAAGACAAATGACATTGCTACTGTAGGTGTGCAAAGGTACATTATGATTAGAGCCTGTCATAATTTTTAATCTAGTTATTTACAAAACTTTCCGACGAAGTTTATAGTAGCCATAAACTCCAAATTGGAAGCAGATAAGGCAAAGAGAACAGATATATTGGCTTTGGAAACGTATTTTTGTCGCTTCATTGTTTTTCACCTGAAGAAATTCAAACAATTCCATTTACAGCATTACAATTTATTTAAGCCGTCTCATTACATTTCTATGCTTTTCATTATATTCGTAACTCAGTACTGAGCGTTGGTTATGTAATTTTTCCTGAATCAAATAAGTTTTTCTAAAAAAATACTCGTCTGATGTTAAGCGATTCATAGTGTTTGAAAATCAATTATATTTTTTTAATCATGCATTTCTAACTCGTTCACTGAAGAAGGAACAAATCAAATTATTTTTATTCCATCTCTTTATTCATCCCAGCTAAAACCTATAATCACCACAAATATGCGCTGAAAAATTCTGACAGATTTCATAATTCAAATCTAGACATTTTTGCACCACAAATACAAAAAAAATAGGCAGGGTTATCATCCTATCTACTTCAAAAAGAATGTCAAAATACTATTTTCATATTTACTTTAATACTCCGGACTCTAATGGGTTTAGAAGGCCATTGAGAACTATACATAAAATATACTTGGTGGACATCCGAGATAAGAGATGACTTTACAAAGGATATTTGTGACGATCATATGCTTTACTTCAACTAGGTAGTGGATGTGGAAGAATAAGATGTGCATGTCTAAAATAATTTAACATGGACAAGAAAATATTTCATTAGAAATCTCGTGAGTTTATTACACGACTGTTGCCATTTTCGAAACGGCTAAAAATTGTTTGCGATAAGTTGCTCCACCTACTTTGTGCGACTAAAAGTTACGGAACGAACGCATCAACTAATTTTAAGAGACTCTTTGTGAATGGGTTGTTTTTTTTCAGCGACTTTCGTCTACCACCAATTATACGATTTAAAACATAAAAAAAAATATCCAGCCAGTGACAACTGTCCACAAGAAATTGTGTAAGCAATGATCACCTCCAATTATGTAATAATAAATCTTCTTGTTCTGTGTCGGTTTTTCCATATTAATAATATTCTTGACGTTTCTATCTTCGCTGTGGAAAAACACTTTTGTCGAGTTTTTCTTCGCCCTGGCTTCTGTAATAATATTAACAATAACAGCAGTGTCCGGGCAGGCTGTAATACCATCATTAAAAAATAAAGCCAATTTCGTGGAGCGCTTCCATCTATCTAAACGAGGTCGAGAAAAAATCTTTCCCTCATAGTGAGAAAATCCGCCGGCGCTTAAAGCCACAGATGGAGTAGAGCCCAGGACTTTACCGGAAGCGTCTTAACTAGACATTGTCTTTAATAATATCCTTTCCGGTTAATAATGGCACCTTTAGGTGCAATCTTCTATACATTTAATTATTATTTAAGTAAACGCGCGCAGAATAGTATCAAGATTGGCTTAAACTTTCTAGGTACGGCTAATGGAATCTGAATGTAACAATATGATTTGATTTATGGCGTTTTCTGTAGATATTGCCATATGTGTATTCGTATTTTTCTTTAAATAGATAAGAATTTCTTACCTTGTTTTAACGTGGATCATACTAAAGTGATCCATGTTAGAACAAGGTTTTAAAATATTATCTATTTATTATTTAAATGGATCTCAAGTGAATGCTAACAATATTAATAACAGCATAATTTTGTTCTACAATAAATAATTGTATATAAATGATCTATGAATGTGCGACAGTCTATTAATTGTAGGTGAGTGAATGCGAAAATAATTCTGAACGTTCTTATAAGTAGTTACTGAGGTAAAATCTGTAGAAAATACAAATCACTTTATGAATGTAATCTAAGGATTGAAAGTTACACGTAAATGAGCTTTTATACGAATATTTTATATCTTAACGCCATTATCTTGGAGACCACTCTTATATCATTTATTCCATTTATATCGCCTGAACCTACAAATAATCGTCGTCTCCTCACCGAGCATCTCCACACTGTTGATATTTTAAGTCTCTATAAATATAAAGTCATTGATCGAAGGCACATGTCCTCTTGCAGAACTTCTCTTTGAGGACGGTGTTGCTCAGGGCGATGTTGCTCAGGGCGGTCACAATTTCCGTCTTTACCGTAGTTAATGACTCGGAATCTCAGTTTATCAAGCGGCTTAAAGCTGATAACGGCCGATCGGAAATTCATATAACTCGGATAATAACTTTCGAACCCCTAATATTCTACTCGAGCACCTATTCTCGACATCCACCACTCATGTCGCACTGCCTTTAAGTCGGTTGTTAGAATTCGGAACCGCAATAAAAATATGGGAAGAATACAGACACTGCATAAGCAATTCGACTATCCCCCTCTAAGTGAGCAATGACGAAATAAGTTAACATTTGATCAAAAATCGATAGTAGACTTAACTGGACAATTTTTCACGCAGAACAATATAATTTTCAGTTACCAATTTGTAAAATTCTTATTCAAGCAATGTGAAGCAACCGTATGCTTCAACTAGAGAACAGATACGAAAAAGGAGTTCATTTACAACGTGAACACTTTTTTTACATAAAAATAAATCTCACTGAAATCTGATCACCTGAGAAGTAATGATTCCACTAGGCAGCTGTAAAATTATCAGCTTAATCATCCAGCAACTACAAAATATTAAGTTACCGCCACCAAATGTCACTTTTCATTGCAGCATGGCCCTACGTGATCGTGTTTTCTGGATTTTTGTCCAGCTAGATAGTGGATGTGGAGGACGAATTTCTTTAAATAGATGGTCGGCGCTATGAGCCCTGGGTGATGGGCGGTGTTCGGTGGGCGGGGCAGTGGGCGGCGATGCAGCGGCACCCGGATCGATGCACAGCGACTGCAGTTACCCTGACCAGAACCAAGAGCAGCCCCAACTCGATGCCAAAGTGACACTTTTGTATCAGACTAACTAATGCAGACTGTTTCAAATCCGCATCCTGTCCCGACAGCAATCCGATCCCTTCTGCGAACTTTTGTCACGATAATCATAAAGTTATTCCTCCAACTTTGTAAATTATCAAAATTATTGATCATTTTAATTTGTTATATTCTAATATTAAAGAATTCACATATGAATGCGCGGCTGACGCTTACAACATAATGACGTGGTTTTTTTTACCATATCCGCTACATATTTGAACCGCAAATTTCAGTTCTGTAAGCTCAAATTGTCAATGTCTTATCCCAAAATACCTACATATCCACATAAGAACATAGATGGTTTCCAAGAGCTTCCAGGGCAAGAGCCCCCGAAATTGTCATAGACTGCTGTTGTAGTATCAGTGAAGTAAATAAGTGGGTGTTCAATATTGAACGTTTTATTTAAGGAGATATGATATTTTGTCCTCAAGAGGTGACTCAACCCTACCGGGGACATGTATACTCGTAGAGCTTAGATTTGAATAAATCGATTTTTAAAAAATCTAGTTTTTTCCGGTTTTGAACCGACGGCGTCTGAATGACAAACAAACGCTTTTACTACAGGACTATGCAGCACGGCAAAAACGACGTTGGTCAGTCATAACTATATATATATATAACATAACAGTCATATCCCTCTTGGATGACTATCAGGAAGATTATCAGCAGATGGACGCTGTCAACTTCTTTCAAAGTCGGGGTCATCGTGACTTCGCTAGAGTCTCTCTTGGAGCCTGAAGTGTGGCCTGAAAAGACCATCGTTCAACCCTGGATACGTGTAAGACGAAAGAATCGCAGTGAACAGTGGTTGAAATCAGGTTAAGTTAAGATATTGACATATTTGGTGTAATATTACTTCAGATTCAGTGCTGGCGTTGATAGATGCAAAATATTGGACGTTTTATTTTGTGACAATAATGCCTTGTTATTTGTGTGTCAATCATGATATACTTATGACAGGGTTTTTGTTGTTACAAGTCAAGCTATTTTATCTTGAGTCTCCTGACGCTAGTTGTGAGTGTGAGGTCATTGACACTAAATGTGTCAATAAATTTACATCGCCACACTTATGGTTGTATCTACTTTAATGACGCATTGAAATTTTACCTATTTTGTAATGTCATTTAAGGAAAATAAATAAACTGTCAATAACTGTGACCTCTTTAACTCTTACCATCTTGTAGGGCACACATTCTGTAAAATACTCAACATATAGAAATAATTTTAAGAGGATCAAAAAATGAAAGATTGAAACCTCAACACTTGCAACGGCGGAGTTGAGAACTCCTGGGTGGATTTTGACGAAGAATTTGATCGAAAGAAATCCTAGTACAATAAAGTAAAAGCGACCGTTCAGCCGATCGTGAGTGGCGCTTACTGACCTCTTCGTCTTCCTTGGGCGGCTCCTCGGGCGGCTCTTCGGGCGGCGGCTCTTTAGGCGGCGGCAGTTCCTCGGGCGGCTCTGGGCCCGGGGGCGGCGGCGGCGGCAGCGGCGTGCTCCGCGGGCGCGTGGCGCCCAGGCGCAGGCCGCTGCCGCGCGCCGGAGTCGCGCTCGCGTTGCGCGCGCCGCCGCCCTGCCCCACGCGCACGCCGGAGCCCGCGCGCTCGCGCCCGCGCGCGCACAGACCCAGCCACAGCACGAGCAGCAGCACCACCGGCACCCGCAAACGAGACATTTAACTAAAATTACGCACCGAGAGGATTAAAGATCGCGGAAGACTTTGAAAGAACAAAACGAAGCTTCAAATTCGCCACTTCACATTGACGTCCTCCGGCGAGGGCGGTGCCCTTGCTTTGAGGCTCCGGCTCCTCTCTGACCGAGAATTTTCCAGTCGCATCTGTAACGTTCTGATGACCTTCTCCGGATTATCTGTATTTCCAAGCTTACCACAATTGATCGCGATTACTTCTCATATTGTGTTATTCCTAATATTTTTTGGTCTCAATATCGATCGTTACCCAAAGTCTTCCGGAGCAAAATATCAATGCGAATATCTCATTTTTTAAATGAATTTTATCGCGAAAAAATAAATTTTATCATCGAGCGATCGTTTTCAAAGAACTACGCTACATTTTTAATCGAGCTATTTTATTTGATCTGCGTAAGTGATACAGAAGGAACCGGTTAATCGAACCGAAGGGAACGAAAATGATTTTCCTCTCGGCGCTCGCGGGCTTTTATTTGTCGGAAGCAAACACAAATGACAGATACACTTATTGCCGGGAGCAAAATATTCCATTAAGAAAACATTATTTACCACCACAAAAAAAACCCAATTCTAAAAATATTTATAAACACTTTCACATTTTTTTATTTATCACGTACGATCTGCAACAATAACAAAAGACGTAATTATTGTTACAATGTGTTATAACTGCATTAAACGAGCATCTAACTACTAAACTAATTTAAGAATCTTAAATAAACTTTTATATATTAAAAGTAAAAACAGTGCAGTACAATAAAACAAAACGTACAAAATTCTATTTTTTATTATTTAATTAAAACACAATTTTTCATTTTGTTTTTTTTTGTGTTTTATGTATTAATATATATTATAGTATATTACTGATCATAAAATTGTGATAACCATTAAGGACTTTCCCAAAAAAATTCAAAGTTGTAAAATATCCTTAAATATAAATTTATGTTTGGTTAACCAAACGATGTAATTGAACCAAAAGTTTTCTAAAATATGAAAATATCATAAAACAATATAATATGTATTTTTTTTTAAAACGCACATCAAAGTTTGTGAAAACCGTATCATTAATGAAACTAAAGGTTTCACCGAACTATTGTTCGTACACACAAAGTGCCATAATGTTTCAGTCAAGTTGTGTAAAGCTACAACAATTTATCTAACAACTTAAATAATTAAATCCTCTAATTGCGTGTATGAAATAACGCAATATCTGAGTATTCGCAACTGAAACGTTTCATTTTTTTCATAATAAAAAGTGTAGTTAGCGCAATAGTCGGAGGGACTTATTTTTTGCACTCGGTTTTAAAAACAGCGCCATCGGCTTAGAAAATAATGTAATAATAAAACCCTATCGCAGAAATCATATTCACCTCGCGATAGAAGAAAGCCGCAGGCAGTTTACAAGTTCGAGTCTTCTATCTGCGAAGTTTTTCCGCGAAGTTGCAAGTCGATGTTCCCGACGAGACGCAGAACCAGCCTCGGGCGAGCTCCGCGCTGTACTGAGCACTGAGCACTGAGCGCCGACCCGCCCGCGACTCCCGCCCTAAAGATCAGCGAGCAACCCCGCCTACAACTGTCTGCTGCTGCAACACTCCCGCCCACAACAACTCATGAACGATTAACTAATCTTCATAACATAAAAACAGCCTGAATCGCCGCCTCTGGATCATACCTACCCTGCTTGGCATCCTCGAAACAACTACAGTTTGTCATCTAAACGAAAATTATCCTCCAAACTTAGTGTCTAAAAGTATTTCGTTGTGAGCGTGTGGAGTCTAAACAATTTTATTTCAGTAAAATGATACTTTTAGCTTAAATCTACGATGCAGAAGAAAAACTGTTACTATTTTACTTTTTGTACGTGGATTTTACGAACGGCACGATATTACTATTGCGTTTTTTTTCTTTTGTAACAATACGTCGTTTGAATAATGAAAGAATATTTAAATTGGAACAATAATATAAATAGATGGTATGTGCGTAATATAGAAAATTGCATTCATTCATTATTCGTAAAAAATACGTAAATAAACAGGTATAAAAGGTTTCTTAAAGAGTAATCTAATACGATACACAGATATGCCCAAGAAATGACACAGTACTAAAAAATACACATAGAAACGTTAAAGTGATAAATTACCCAGATTAATTAAAAAAACTAAAAAACATTTATTAAAGTGTCTACCTCTGAAAAATTGGCGTAATAATTGTATTACAAAAATAAATGAAGAAAACAATTTCAATTCAAATTTGCTTAATCTGTGCAATTTTGTTATTTGTAGGTTTTCACGGCACATTTGAAACTATGGATTTTTGGGTTGAGCAATGTACGGCCTTGTTTTTCTTTTCTCTAATATTTAAGCCGCCGATGCAGGGAAAAATAAATGCGACATCTTAATACAAATCGTATGTTTTTGGTACAAAATTACTCACTTTCGAATTGATTTTCTGAAAACAATTAGGATTGAAAGATACAAAACTAATTAAATTGGTTATCTATCGTCGGGAGTTATATTTTAAATGTAAACAATTTCAAAAACAAACTGTTGATGCATAAACATAGCAAAGGTTAGGTTTCATCACGTGGGAATAAACAATATTATTACATACGTAACACATCGGTATTTAGATACGCATTGCCGAACGAAGGATTTCCGAAAGTAAACAAATAGCAATATAATTTAAAAATAATAAGGAGAATTATCCAAACACTACTATAAGTTCAACATTGTATGGTGGAACTATCGAACGGCATATAATATAGATGCCGAAAATAATTGTTCTGCATTTGGAAATTAAAACTATCGTTTGAATATTATTGACTCACGGCGCTGATTTTGATTTTTCTTCGCGTTAAATCCATTTGAGGTTAAATGAGAAGAAATTACAAATTACATACGCGCACCAAATATTTACGTCAATCAAGATCTTTTTTTACAATCATTAAATTACTTTAGTAAAAAATTTCAGAATCAGAAGACTAGATTATTTATTGGTGCTAATAATTGTGTCCAAAAAATTGGGGGCCGCTACTGGCGTTTCTTTGTTCGTTAATAATTTTGAAAACTTTTTTTTTTTTAAGAATCCGGATTCTCTCTCGGCAGCCATATAAATTTTTAAATCTCAAATACCTATTTATTTCGTCTGCATAAAACTCATTATGTCCTCAACGTTTATTTTAAAGGATTGTAAACAACCTAACGAATGCATAATTTTTGGTTACTTTTAAGTTAATTTAACAGTTTCTGTTTCGATTTTTACAATCGGCAAGTTACTTACTAAGTGTATTTACTCGTGGCTACTGAGGCACAGTTTCCGTGTTGGCATTGTGGGTTTAGCCGTGTGTGGCTAATTTCTTCTGACCACCATTGCAGGGGTCATCTTTAGGGTCACGATTTTGTGATAAGTTAATTTCTTCAGTTTGTTTAGTTGTCTGCATTATGTAACTCTACGAGAGTAATGTACCACGAGCATATTCTAAGAAACAGGATCGGTTGCTTTTTGTTTGTCTGTGCGGGCTTTGAGCATGTGCTAGATGTGGAAGACATGCTGTTTTGAGGATTACGCCGACATCCTTGAAGATGACCCCTGCAGTAGCAGTCGAAATATTGGTTACAAGAAAATCGCCACACGCGGCTATAATATAAACCCAAAAGCCGCAATGTCAGATCTGGTCGTGAAAACCTACGAAGTTTTGTAAGTTTACGTGCAGATGGCTGCTCTATTGCCCAGTTGACTCGTTAGTTCAGTTTGCGCGCCGCGGGCGATCAAACAAAGAAAACTCGTCTCTAGAAAAGCACACACCGCCATAAATAATACAGCTAAGGCAACTAATCCTCTCCTTTACATTGTTCGCCGCTGCTATGAAAGCGCTCGTAGTCCTACTCCAAATGACCTTTATTGTAGCTTTGAAGACAGGTCGGAAGGCACTTTCCTGTTGCATTTATAGGTGCGCCTCCGCTTTTAAATATTCATATTATAACGCCATGTGTTAATATAGGAGACAAAAAATCTCATGGCTTTGAGCTCCTGAGGCGGGCGGCAGGTTCTATAAGGGCGGCATTTTAGTATATTTCAGTTTATTATTATTTCATATCAGATTACTATTTTTCATTACCTACAATTCTTTCAGACGCATATTAGTTTTTATAACTCTGAGTGGCTTTTTACTTGAATAATTTCTTTGAGAACTCACAAAAAAATTTAAAGCATACTCGTAAGACGTAGTAACTTTGGGGTTTGTCATACTTAAAGAATAAAAAAGTACAACTTTGTATGAAACCACTGAGTTATAATAGATCACTTTACTCTCACTTTACCTGTAAATTTGCTGTGTTCAACTGTTCCGTCAACAGTGTCTCTAACACTTCTCTTTGTAACCTTGATTAACTTTTCTGTATTTGGGTTTAGTCTTTTTAGCAATTTATTAATTTTTCGATTAACTTTTTTTATTCCTTAAAATTTAGAAGGTTCATAATTCGAGACGGCCCAGGAGTTTATTTAAATTTTTTCTCGTTTCAAAAATTTAGAGACAAGAAAATATAGACAGGAAAATGAGGATTTTTTTTCCTTTGCTTACAAAATGTATGGAGATGAGAATGTTGTGGGGAGGATTTATATTGCGTGGGTGAAAAGGTGGAAAAGTCTCAGACTATCTTGGATGGCACTCTAGTTACACCACTGCTTTATGGGCGGCAAAATCTGGTGATAGCGTTTGTCATTCAGACGCCATCGGTTCAAAACCCAACAAAATTTGATTTTATAAAATTGATTTAATCAAATCTAAGCTCTAAACATTTGGTAGGGTTTATCCACCCCTTAATAATATTTTTAAAAATCCAGGCCTTGTAGGCGTTGGGCTAATCATCCAATCTCCTTAAAAAAAGATGATTATTGAACTAAATATTTCTCTGGTAATACAGCCACAGTCTATGCAAGTTTGGGGCTCTTATCCTGGAGGTCCCCGGGAATCATCTATTTGCCTATGTGAAACTCCAGGTATACAGGTGTTCTGGGACAAGGCATAGACAATCTGAGCTTACAGAACTGTGAAATGGAAATTTACGGTGTTCATACGCTCCAAATATGGAGTGCATGATACACTATATATAGATGATGATATCTTAAGAAGCTCCTTTAAAAACTCCATCAATTAAGTTAAATATTTCAGCGAAAATAATGAAACTCGACAGGTATTGGATGGTATATTTTTAATACAAATATCAAAATACATATTTTCAACACTATATTGTTAGGAGAAATCATTCGGCCAGTTTGAGCGCCTCAGCGGCCCGTGCCAGGCCGAGTCCCTCCAGGATGTAAGCGAGCGCCTCGGCAGACGCGTCCTCGTCATCTTCAAACCAGTGCTGCAGCAGAGCGCTGGCTCTTAAGGAGGGGGACGCGTGCGACGTCTCAAAGAACAGCACCTCGTCGGGGGCGTGGGACAGCTTAGCGGCCAGGCGCTGCCAGTCCTCCCCCAGCATGGCGCACAGGGCAGCCAGCTGGGCGGGCGAAGCGGGGGTGGGGCGCGGGCGCGGGGGCTCCTCTCCCAGTGTCATGTCGGTCCCCCCGATTGGCTGGTCCACGTCGCAGGTTTCGCCGCCCTTCATGAGGTCGGCCTCCATCTGCTCCTCCGACACTTCCTCTTCTACAGATTCCTGAAAACGATTTGATCCATTCGACAAACAAATTCAGAATTTATTCATTATCACTTGGGGAGCGGGAGACGCATTAATTATATATTAATATAATCATTACGCTCAAGTCCATTGCCCATAGAAAGCAAGAGACAAATACACGGGTATGGAATAGTGGTAGAGCGGGAAAAGGGTAAGCAGATGCATACTTAAAGCCCCCCCTCCCTGGTAATGTATTTAATTATGTACGTTACTTGAAAGATGTACCTGCTATAAATAAATATATTTTAAACAATAAATAAATAATTTTGATTTCATCGATCAATAATTCTTGGTGGAATTCCATTATGTCAGATATAAATAAAAGAATATTTTGAATTTATCCTACAATATATTTGTAGACGACATGTTTCATCACAATTTCACATGAGTGGCCATTTTCAAGTCCTTTCCAAGTTGACTTGAAATAAATAAATATTTTTTCTACAAAACAAAAAAAAACCAATTCAAGCATAATTTCCGAATTATAGCTCTTTTTTAAGCCAACCTTGATTTTACATACAAAATTCACAAAAGCAACTGCTATATAGAGATGAGGATGCAGGATGTTCACCCACTCCCCGAGTGTTAAGAAAAACATTCTTCATTTGATATAACTCTCTCAGAGAGTAAAGAAGTAAAATTTAAAAAAATAACATAAAATAGCATTCAATATTTTAAAATAATTCTCTTATATGTTACCTGCTTAGCTGAGGGCAGGTCCTTGGCCACCTTGCGCACCATGATGTCCAGGTAGTCAGGCAGGCGGTTGATGGGGTTGTTGCTGTGCGTGAAGAAGTGCGGACTGCGCCGCGCCAGCAGACGCAGTGCTCGCCAGCCAAAGCTGCCGTCCGCCACGGCGCGAGTCTCACCCTGCGCCCCCTGGGCCATGGCTTCCGACAGGTAGGACTCTGCAAGAAACATTCAAAACTGATCATTAATTTGTTTAAAGATTTTTTAAAAACATACTTCGATATTAAATTTTTCATGTCGGTAGGTGGAAGCAATTAGCATATTGGCCAATACTGTATATAAAATTAAAAAAGTGTTAAGTTCGTTGTTAGAATCCAAGCAACTGCCTTTTTTCTCTCTCCTATATTGACGAGACAAATGTCTTTGAAAATGAATTTTGCTTTAGATTTATATGTGCTTATCAATTTGTTATAAACATCAAAAATTATCATTTGTTTTCTGAATGGAACTTAACAGGTCTCATCAAATGACACTAAATAATGTTCTGCCTTTTTCTGAAGATTCCATTTCAAAATGAAGTACGTGGAAAAATGGGGAGTAACGGGAAGACAGAGATGAAAATCATATAACTATAGTAAATGTGAATGCAATCAGGTCTCACCTAGAGAAGGCAGAAAGTCTCTTTCTTTCCCTCGACAAGCTTCCAGGTTATCGGGACAGAGGTTCCATAATTTTGTGAGTTCCGAGCTGAAAAATAAATGTAATGACAAAGTACAGAAAGCAATAATGAAACATATTATATATATATTTGGATTTATATGGTTCTTCACGAAGGCAATGACTGTGTTATGCTCACTTTCCCAGGTAGAACTTTCCTTGCGCCTCGTAGTCCTTCACGATGTCTCCGAGCAGACGTTTGCGGCGAGGCTTCAGCAGCCGACGCTCCTCCACCGCCCCCGCGGCCCCCGCGGCTCCTGCAGCTCCCACTTCAGCCAAAGGAGCCTTCAACTTCTGGAACTCTATTGAAATAACAATGGTAGAGATCACTACATTTGAAAGGATACAAGGTACTAAATGGCAGCTCATATTTGAGTCGTAACTAAAAATGATATATTATTTCTTTTTACCTCATTTGCTCCATACTTGTAAGCATATGTGCATCGCAAATTTCCGTTTCACAGTTATGGGACAAGGCATAGACAACCTGGGCTTAAAGAACTGTGATATGTCAATTTGTGGTGTTCATATGCTCCACTTAGGAGGAATGTGGAGCATATGTTACACAAATACGGTAAAAAAATAATAGTATATATGTACATATAAAAGATTTTAGAAGTGGGAATACCTGGACAGCCGTCATTTTTCCAGTTGTTCCAGTGCTCTTCACGGTGCAGGATGTGCTGCACACAGGCGGCGAAGCTGCGCCCCCGCGGTGGAGTCTCTCCTAGTAACCGCAACACCCCAGCTGTCTGCTCAGACACCCACTCTGCCTGTTCGGCCTTCAGCTCCAACTCCCTGCAGAGAAACACAACCTGGTCATCACTGAGCCATCACTTGTAGACTCTAGTATGCCTAGTAGCTTAATTTTTTAAGTAAGCACATATGGGAATTATGACCCCCACAATGGTGTTCAAACTGCTGGATAGAAATCAATAAGCCACCCTAAGCTCAACAGCCATGATTGTGATTAAATTTTGTATATTACAGGCGGACCTCGACTTTCGTACATGATTGGTTCCTGAAAATGTGTACGAAAGTTAAATGTCCGAAAGTAGAGGGATCATCATCATCATCATCAGCCTGTGTCCGTCCACTGTTGAACGTAGGCCTCCCGCGAGTCTCCATCCTCTTCGATCCTCCGCCTTCCGCATCCAGGTCACTCCCGCTATTCTTCTTATATCGCCAGTCCATCTTGTAGGGGGTCGGCCAATGCTTCGTTTGCCAGTTCTTGGGCGCTAGTAAGTAGAGGGATGTACAAAAAAAAACTGCAAAAATACTTCAAAATGTTTATTTATCAAAAATTACAAACTAAGTACATATTAAATAAAAATTATAGTCTCTTAATAAACTTGTCAAGGGTTAATTGTATTTTACTCCTTTTTTTCTTTTCTTCATAGTGTTCTGTAACATGCAGTACTATTATGGATTGCCCTACGCACTTGAGATATGCATTCTCCATTTGGATCACATTCTTCCATAATATTAAAAAATGAATCGAGATGCGTAAAGGCTTCGTTCATGAAATCACTCATCATTTGTGGAAATAGTTGCTTCCATGAACCTTTCGTTGTTGACTCTTTTATTTCAGCCCATGAGTCTCGAATATTGTTTATTGCGTTCCATATGTTATAATTCTTCCAGAAATCTTTTAATGTGGGCCCACCTTCCATGTCAGTTGCCTTGATGGCCTGATTCATTATCGAGCGCATATAATATCGTTTAAACGTAGCTATTACCGTTTGGTCCATGAATTATATGAGACACGTAGTATTGGAGGGAAGAAACACAACATTGAAGTCTGGGTATAAATTTTGTATCCTGGAGCATTATCTAAGATTAATATTGCTTTAAAATTTAAATGGTAAATTATTTACTTCACAATAATGTTTTACTGCTGGTGCGCAATGTGAAATGAACCAATCTTTAAATATAAAAGCAGTAACCCAGGCTTTTTTATTGGATTTCCAAATGACTGGAAGCAATTTTTTATATTTCCCTTTCAATGCTCTAGAATTTTCTGCTTGATAAACTAACATTGCCTTCAATTTTAAATCACCAGCTAAATTTCCACTAAGAAGCAATGTCAATCGGTTTTTAGAAGGTTTATGACCAGGGACAACTGGTTCGTCCTTTGATAAGAATGTACGATTAGGCATCTTCTTCCAAAATAAACCAGTCTCATCTGCATTGAATATTTGACTAGAGGTATATTCTCCATCTTCAATAATTTTGGACAATGACGAAATAAAGTCTTTTGCAGCATCTTCATCCGCATCAGCTGATTATCCAGTGAATTTAGTATTGTGTAAAGAATACCTTGTTTTAAATTTTGAAAACCAGCCGTTACTTGCATGAAACACCGTGTTAGAATCTTCGTTTAGCCTTCCAATCTTTATGCAAACCAAGTGCCTTAGCTTGAATCATTGAAGTACTCTTAGGGATGTTTCTTGATTTTGATTACTTATCCAATCACACAAAGATTTCTCTATTTCATCCATCACTATGGCGTGTTTTGGAAATATTTTTTGATGTTATATTTTTTTTTACATAATCTTTCATTTTATCTTTATTCTTTAATATCGAACATATCGTACGAAGGGCCGATTGAAGCATAAGACTCTCTATTTTCAGACCGTTTTATTATATCCATCTCCGTTTCTATTGTATGAAGTTTATGGGTTCTTGATTTTTTTTTGGCAATATCTACTTCGCAGTTTCTTCGTTTCTCACTCATGTTAAAACGGGTAGGAAATATTTAAAACAAAACTCGCATTACAATGTACCCGTGCGTGGGCTGGTCTGACCTCGATACGCAAGACTAAACGTATCGAGGTCAGACGGGAGTGTACAAATTAGTACATACAAACGCACGTTCGGACTCGGTCGCGCCCGTATGTTAATGCATAAGTGCGAACAGAACGTAACATTTTTCACAGTACGGACCTGGTTCATTTTCATTAAATAGTGCGACAGGGCAACAACTGCACGAAAACAAAACATTTTTGAATTTTCGCCAAAAAAAAAAAAATTTTTTTTCAAAAATGTACGAAATAGCGAAATGTACGAAAGTCGTATGTACGAAAGTCGAGGTCCGCCTGTATATGTAATTAATTAAGAAAATGTATATATTTAAAAATATTTACTCATTATTTTTATTAATATTTGTTAATCCTTTCCGGTCCACAATAAATTTATAGAATTACAGGGTAAAACAATACATCGGGTTTTTTTTTAATAAACCCATATTTATGTATAAAACAATTTAAAAAATGAGTGTGTGAAATATTAGAATTGTAACTCTAAATATTACTTTTTATACATATCCAAAGTATGATATCAGTGAAAATATTCACCAATGCAAAGGCTGGGCTTTCTCTCACAAGTTACACAAATGTATCGCGTTTCTTTTCTACCTCTAAGAATTTTTCTATTGGGCATACCAAGCAATCTTTATGCTATCCTTTAGGGTTGGGGTATAAGAAATGACCCTTTTTGTCCCCAATAGTGAATATCGAGTTGTTCGCACGGGTCAAGTGTAATTGATGCCAGCGGCCGAGCGTCCTATTTACTAATTGACTCCTGTTCTTTTCTGAAACTTTTAAATGTAGCAAAAACTATGAGAATAACAAAAAAAGAGGAATAAAAAGTAAAGCTCACATTTTAAATTTCACCGACGAGTTCAAATATTGAAACAGGATCAGGAATTGAACGAGAACGCATCTTCTGAAGTTGGAGTCGGACAGCTGCAGTTCCAGAAGTTTCTGGTTGGTTAGGAACTTGGCAAAGTAGTGAGTCTCCTGGTCCGGAGCTCGACGGGCACCCGGCGCCTGTGCGGCCTCCAGCTTGAAGGAACCAAAGGCGCCCAGAACACTGGACGCGTGCTGCAATTTCATTTCAATTGTTCAATGAAAACTCTAGTGACACTGCAAAAATATAATTGCAATTCAAAAATTCAAATAAAAACATGTAACAAAGAATCAGAGCGCACGCTCAATACTCACAGATGTCAGGGTCTTCCACTGCACGCGATTGTAGCACAAGTTGGGATTGCGGAAGAAATCCTGCAGCGCCCAGAACTTGCAGTAGAGGTTATAGTCCACGGCGAGGCGTGCACGACCTTCTTCGGCAGCCTCGGGCGGCTCCGCTTCACCGGTCTCCGCTCCGACGCCTTCTGTAGCGCCGTCCCAGTTGAACTCTGACACGATGTTCAGCCCGGAGCGCTCCGAGAAAGGGAAGAATTTAGCTAGGAAGAGCAGGATGCGCCCGCAGAAGACCGTGTTCTGCGAGCGCGACAGCCGCCTGAGCAAGTCGTTACACATGCGGAGCAAGTTGTTCTTGCACGCGCCGAAGAAAGCCTCCTCTTTCCACACGGCGACGCCGCCTTCGACGAACGCGAAAAGTTGCTCGCAGCGCTCAAGCGTGAGCGCGTCGAACGCGTCCCCGAGCAGCACGACGGGCAGCGCGGCAGCCGTCGCCCCGGCGCGCGCCGCTGCAGTGCACGCGCTCAAGTGCCGCTCCAGCGCGCCGATAGTCGCGCCCGCGGTCAGCAGCGGCGGCAGCGAATCCCTGAAAGCTTGCTCCAGCGCCGCGCGCTTCTCCAAGCCAGACCCGGGTCCCACCCCCGACGTGGCGCTACAAAATACAATATTATAATATACACAGTTACGAATGCTATGATAAGTGAACGACGGCATTTAGTACAACTCTGTCAATGAGAAACGTTCCTTTCAATCAAAACGGTACGCATAATTAATGTTTTTACAGAAGCAGACTACATTAAACTGATGTTTTACCCGCTGTAGTCCTCGGTTTCGATGGCTCGCAGCAGCACGGTCGAATACTCCGCGCGCAGCTCCTCGAAGCCGGGCCTCTCTACCAAAGCCATCTTCAATAAGTAAGACGAATAATAGCGGAATGACGAATTCTACAGAGATAGCTAAGAGTTCGATGGGTCATAATCTTTAGGGTTCCTCAAAGTTAAATGTCCATCGATATTGGTAACCGGACAGTTCGATAGAGAACGATCATAAACAAATATCTTCTTCTCTTTTTGCGTATGATAATAGTTTATTGCCAGTGCGAAAATTATATACCTACAATGTCGTCTTTAGGCATGTTGTACGGAAAAAATGTGATGTTTTTACTTTTGGGCATAATTCAGAGATCTCAAAACTTTTTAGTGATGGTCATATCTAATTTTATTTGAACACATGACGATAAAAAATTAAAACGAGCTTTTTTGTAAAAAAAAATCTTAAAAAAATAATGTTAGATTAGACTTCATCTTGCTTGTTATAATTATTATTTTTAAATTGGGAAAAAGTTTATCATTTTTCTCGATCAATATTTCGATTGTATGCATTTAAATATTTTATGTTTGTTGGCAAAATAAGTATTTCCCAAAATATAAATTGATTTTTTATTTTATTTTACATTCCAATGCAATATATTTTTGGTTAGAATTAGTTGACGATATACGCTGATGCTTTGTTTGATATTCCCGATGACGCCGAGGAGATCGAAGACAGCGACGATGATGGGGGATGGATTTAGATAAACAAATAAATATTTGCGAAATTTTTTGTAAGCAATTCTTTAAGAAAATAGTCGGCCTCCAGGCGTTGTTTAATCGCGTAACCGTACGGACTGTAAAGTGATAAAATATGCTTTACCTATGGAACAGATAAAGAAAAAAACAAACATTAAGGTAAGGTTGGTTTGATGTTGTGGCTTTTGGGTTGAGCCGTGTGCGGTGAACTTTTTTCAACCAATATTTCGACCGCCATTGCAAGGGTCTTCTTCAGGATTAATAATTAATTTAGTTTTGAGTTGGTTTATTCAGATTATATATTTCTTTTATGAGCGTTATTGATTAATATCTCCATGGCAACTCAAGAAAAATTCCGAAGTATCGTAAGAATGAAACCTAAGAAGTTATTTAAGGTTGGTTTATTAATTTTTCAATCAATAAACCTTAATTTTTTTGTAAATATCCGTGCGAAATGCAAACATTAATTTTGTATCGATAATGATAATAATAAATAAAAACGTGATATCAAAAATAAGATTTGTGAATTTTTATTCTACTTTATTTAATTAAAAATAAATATGTACTCAAAAACAAAATTATCATAAATTCAATATCTTTATCGAAAACCCTTTTCAGCCACTGAATAAATTATTAAATTGATTTCAAATTGATATATGTTGTTTTGATTTTTTACTTCGAAAAATTCTTGATACAGGAGTTAAGAAAATTTAAATTTTTCAAAATATTTTGTGGTTTGTTTGTAGTATTGCAGTGTTGCCAGTGCTTTCGCACGATTTAGTGTTGACGCACAGCGAAGGTTCAGCCAGGCACAGCTGTGACAGTTGTGTTTGTCGTGTGGCGTCTTCATCAAAACAAAGAGATTCTCACAACACTCGCCCCTTCCATCAGCCCACTCCAGCCAGTGCTATGCTTATTTATGCGAAATACCCCTTCATCGCTAATTAAATTCAACAAATAACGCCGAGATCGCTTGCTGTTCTCTGCCGTCAAAATATCTTGCGAAAGTGAAGTGTTGCAATTAATAAAATGGACAGAAACGTAAGGTGAGGGTGATATTAAAGAATGCATTTTTGTTTTTCGTTCCGGACTCCTGCAGCCTTTTTACACCGTTCCAGAGGCGATCGTTTTTAAACAATTGTCTAGGATCTGTACAATTGAACCGAAGACCAAATGCTGTTTTCGTTTTTGACATCGTTCGAGACAGAATTCAATCACCTTCCGTCTCAGCTTTCATTTCTATAAACATACAGGAGAGCGCCTGGCGAAGGGTACTTGTCCTTCAGTGATCTCTAAAACATTCAAATGGGTTGGCCAGACAGCTCATTCTCTTCCCGCTCTTTTAGTAATAACTCCTTTCGATTCAAAGAAATGCATTTTAAATGACAAATACTGGTACTTTAACGTCTAATCTCTATTAGAATTTAAAGTACCATAGTCTAATTTACGGACACTTGAACTAAGTGAGTTCACTAGGCCTATTTTATCATGACCGCTGCTCTTAACTGTTTATTGTTCTCATGTACCTTGACATCATCAGACGGGTGGTGACATTGACTTGTCGCAGAATACTTGTGGCGCACAGGAAAGAGTGCTGTTCGGATTTTGAAGGCAGCCAAGACCCACCGGGGGCTGAAGCGCTACAGAGAACTTTATGTCGTACATTTTTTCCATATCAAATTTAGATCTTAACCATATAGTTTCACCAAATTGTTGCCACACAGCTGCCAATTATCATTCACTCTTTACGACTCATTTCTAAAGCCTTCTAAAAGATTCTAAAGATTCTACAGAAAGATGATGCTGGAGTATCTGAGGCAGTTTTGTTCACTTTTCAATCAATGTTCTTATATCAGATGACCAGCCTGTACGCCTGAACCTGGTCCGCTTGGTACTAAGGAGCTGAACTCAAAATACATTAAGTAGATAAGTTTTTCATACCTTGTTTTAATATGTATCACACGGAGCACTGTTTCATTTGCCGGTATACACACCTACATATCATTACGTTTATACACTTTGGAACTGATGAAGTTTTCACAGATCGCGAGACTGCAGTCTTCCAGCAAGTGAAAGAGTGCTCAGTGTGATCCATGTTAATACAAGCCATGAAATACATAAGTATTACTGTAGTAGTAAATGTACTGTTTGATATTAAAATGGATCTCAAAGTGAATGCTATAAATAAGAGTTAATGTTGCAACACGGGCCGGTCATTTGTCAGCGCCGTTTTTGTAATATTTAAAAGGATCCATGGTAAAACAATCTATGAAATACTTATCCACTTAATATTAAAATGGATCTCAGACTGAATGCTAAAAATATAAATAAGAACAAATAAGAGTTTATGTTTCAATATTTGAATTGTTTTTTTGTGTTTAGACACAACTTCTACTCGAGTAATGGTGGTCCCGCAACAGTTCCGGGCACCACCTGGGCGCCCTCAGCAACAAGAGCCGCGCCGCCCCGCCGCCCGCGCCCCCGCCCCGCCCCTGGCCCGGCCGACCCCCCGGCACATGGCAGGCTCATCAACTACATCTACGAGTCCTGGCACAAGGTCAGCACTGAGACTGAAGAGCCTGGAGAGATAAACAGATGTCTTCTCTAGCCTTAGTGGGGCTCGATCGGAATCTCATTATTTCATTCTTACTTTTTTAGTTTTTCTGCATAATATGTTAATTTTTTATGGTCCCTGCAAACACCCATAAGAAACAATGTTAAATAATCCTTTATAAACTATTCCCCGATTAATCATTTTCCTTGATCTACTGTCTAAATATTATGGTCCCTGACAAATTTTGTACTGATGAACTGTTTTTTTGCAAAATTCTCAATACATATTCAATGTAAGTATCATCAAATAGAAAACTGCGACATGGCGATAATGAATGAGTCCTGCTATCTCTATGGTCCCATACAGCACAAGTGCATATGGTTCATTTCACAATCGAATTACATTAATTTTTAATAATAGTATTAAAGTAAGTGCATGGAAGAATCTATTGTGTGACGAAACATTACAAACATTGGCCAGCTAGGGCATTGAACGACGCAAATTTGGGGTCCCGTATGGGACCACTGGGCATTTAAAGGTTAATAAACGTAATAATGAGGTTTCACTGTTTCATGGTTTTAGATATTTTAGAATGATACACTCAATACTACGAGTACATTAAAAAAATATAATAAAACATGGCCTTTCATAATAAAAGTTTTATTTTCTTACTAATTCTAAAAGTCTTTCACATTATTTATTTTCGAGGACTATCATTGAACTCGGGCACTGAATATGAAAATATTGAAACAAATCAGTGGATTAAATCAAAAATAATATCTGAGATAATTTTCCATCATTACAATATGAAACCTCACAACAAATTTCCACAATAAAATATTGATTAATTATATATTTTTAAATGTGAATAAAAGTTTTTTTTATAAATCATTCTTCAATATTTATTAGAGGGCGACATGTATGTACTAGCATACTTCCTTGCTTAATTGACTTGACAATGGCTACCCGACTTTGCCGAAACATGTCTTCCCACAATAAATATTTTAGAATAATTTCTAAAAATTTTATATAATAAAATCGAAAAAATCGAAAAAATCGAAAAAAAAAACATGATATTACATTAAATTTTTTCGAGAAATTAGTTTTCTGAACAATTTTCCTAAATCCTATTTACTCGTTGACTTCCACGAACCCCGATCGGGGTTCTTCGGCTACTCAAACGAAGCGGTCAGGGTTGTCGATTGCGTACATTTTGTATGGAGTAGTCTTGCGTCGGCATTCGCATTGAACGATTGTGTGCAGTGTGGCGTGTTAGTTGAAGAAGGCAATATTACTGTTATTTTCTTTTATTTTAAATCTATGCGTTTTTATATAATGATTGTGACCCTGAATAACATTTTTTCCATATTGGCTTGTAGGTTGCAGATATACGAAACATGATGGCAGTCAACGGGTTAATCTATATTTTTAATCCTTGAGACATTAATCTGACTACAGCTGTAAGACAAATAATAGTTATTTCAGTGGACCATTTCATTCTCCATTACAGAGAAGAGCTACTATAAAAGCAGTTCTCTGTGCAGTGAGTTTATGATATTTAAAACAAGATGTTCTGCCAGAGCTCGCATGCTAGACTTGACCTCACCCGCCTCACCCCGGAGACCTTCATGCTGTGGAACTCCATTGCCTTGTGCTGACTGTGTGCTTGCGCCACTAATGATGATGATCTCTGTATTCCAGGTATCGCGCGAGGCCGAGACTGGCGGGCTGCTGAGCGTGCGGTACTTCCAGGGCGCCCGGCAGCTGTCAGACTTCATCCCCTTCGACCTAGAGGCGTGGTGCAGCCGACGCCGAGTGCAAACTGTCAAACGGCAGCACCATAATTCATAGTTTACTTAGTTTTTTTTTTAAATATATTTTAATAATAATTATTCTAACCGAGGTTTTTTTACAAGACTGTCCGAATATCTCTGACCGCGTTCTTTTATTTTAAATTCAATTTGAGTTTCTTCTCGCTCCACCGCGGATCGGTCGCTGAGTCTCCCGTCGCTCAGACTGTCCATGGACTGATGTCCTCGTAGCAATGTTGTTGTTTTCTGATTTAAGTGTTTGGTAATTTGTAAGATACGTCTGGAGACTTTATTATACTCATTCCTCGAGGGAGGAGTCCTTCAATATTCATTCCAATAAAAATAAAATATTATCTCTTTTTGTTTGTGTTTATTGCCACTCGTTCCTGAAAGGCTGCCGATTTCCTTATTGTAATGACTTTTATTATTAACCCCTTACTGTGCTAATAACATGCATGAGCTCCGATGAAATGTATTTTCTACGCCATATGAAAATGTCATTTGAAAACGAGAAAAATTAGAATATTCCTGAATATTGCTTTGATAGACTATGGTTGACGTTGAAATGTATGAATTTTTGTAATCTATGTATCTGAAAAAGAGAAAAAACATCATAATGAGCCACTATAGCTGCAACATATTCAGCATGTGTACAGTAAGGCCCCGCTTAACGCGAGGGATACATTCCATCAAAGTTGAGCGTAATGCGAAACAGCGCTAAACGAAGCTATCTTAACATGGAAATAATGGAGTTAGGTATTAAATTTAATAGTTATGTTTTTTATAATTAAAATAAAACCAAACATTTATTTCTTACAAAAATAAAACCAAACATTTATTTCTTACAAAAATAAAATCCAATATACTTATAAAAACAAATAAAATTCTAAGTCAGTTAGATCATTCAGTCTATTCTGTGTTTCCAATTTTTTTTCCTTTTTGTCAACAAAGCATCTAATGTAGTTTGCATTCTGTTAGAAGTTGTTGATAAGTGGATAAAGCACCTTTAACACCCCGTCTTGCTTTTGAACTCCTGTCAAAATTTGGATCACTTTCACCAAATTGGTCCATAATTTCAGTTAAAGGGGTCAAACTCTTTTGTACAAACGCCATCGAAAGTTCTTTTGCTCTTCTTCAAAATCACTAGTATCAATATTTTTGTTTTCTTCTTGCTCAGTTAATTTCTTGAGCTCATCATTAGAAAAGACTAGCTGCTGTTTCTTGATCTTTTTCTTCGACGTCTTCCACATTTACCTCATCTTAACCGGTTTGTTTAGCTAATTCCACTATTTTTTCCACTATTTATGCACAATTTCGGGGAATAACCCCGGGTTGAAATAATTTTTTTTTAAACCGAAACAGCGCTTAACGAGACAGCGTTAAGCGGGGCCTCACTGTATATTAAATAATAATAATAATTAGTTGGATGTTGCGACACTTAAAGATGGATAAGAATGGATAGTCATTAATGTACTCAGATTTAATCAGTGAAAAACTGAAATATTTGTTCTAATATTTCAAGAAATTCATAACACATTATTATTCTCATTTTGGAAAGGACTGCAGAACAAATAATTTTATGGTTTAATTGAGGTTAGCAATGGATATAATCTGTCTTATTTTTCTGGTCTACTTTTTCATTTCAAAAGCAAACTCTTAAATTTAAAATCAATATTATTCGTTTCAAAAGCAACTCGCTTTATTTCAAAAGCAACAAATTACCTAACCTTTTCCATTTCGAATAACCTTTTGATAATATGGTAAATGTATCAAAAGTTAAGAAGTCATGCAAAAGTTGGGAAATTATTCATAAGTTGGGAAATTATTCAAAAGTTGGGAAATTATGCAAAAGTTGGGAAATCACTCAAAAATTATGAACTCTTTAGTGATTTCCCAACTTTTGCATAATCTCCCAACTTTTGCATAATTTCCCAACTTATGAATAATTTCCCAACTTTTGAATATTTTCACAATTTGTGCATAATTTCCCAACTCTAATGTTAAAGGACCTCTTGTGCCTATAATGAACTATAGATTCACAGAATATTAAGGGTACAGTGGTTGTACCCTCCTCCAATGAGACAAGAGTTGAAGGTCGACCTGATTATGAAATCTCTAGATATTGTAAGAGAGCGCAAACTACAGAGGATTTTACTGCAAGCCCCAGGCTTTCGACGTCTTGGAAAACTATCCTAAGCTATACATATAATGTACTTGGTGTAGAGATGGACTCAGAGCTGACTTGGGTAAGGTGGGGACCGTAGCGGCTGACATAACTGTATGGCAGAATTTTGTATTGACCCTATGATCTAGGTAAGAAGAAGAATAATTGAAGTAAATTATGTATAATTAATAATAAACTAAATAAAATTGTATGAATTGTATACAATGTCCTTACATAAGTAGATACTCCTATTAAATATATCGTCGAATGCATCTACCGCATAAAAAGAGGATTATATGTAAGAAAAGGTTTATTTTGTAGATAGACTATAATTTTTTTTTTTTGAGAATACCGATAGATGGTGATTGTAATTCTTAGGTCTCATCTGTGAAATTCTATGACACTTACCATACTGTATATAGCTAAGCGCTGCATATGGAGTGTTGATCCGCCAGCATCATAGACTACAGCCCGAGATTAATGCATCATCCTTATTATTACAGGAACTTACCATGAATGGGGGTCTTCACGCATCGACTTTCGTCATGAAACCGTGGTCCCAACTATCTTAATGATTTGACCGCATTCGTATTTTAAATATAATATATAATAACGTAACTTTCATTGTTGTAAGAAAACCGAGGTTTTTAAAATAAAAATATTCTTGTAAAACATGTCAGACTCTGTGTAGAGGGTTACCTTAACTAGCGATACGAATTACTTGACTGAACTCTTGGAAAAAAACATATCCATCAGGATAATTAGTATAGCTGAGTAGCACAGCTATACTAATTATCTCTCTGTACAGCATCGCAATGCAAAGAAAGACACAGTCATACATATCATTATGCACGTCAACTGTGTCTCATAACATGTCTATCTCATAAATAATGAATAAATGAGCAATCACACAATTCTTAACATTTAAATAGTCCTTAAATAGTAAAATACAATGTTACATTTGAATTTAACAATGTTTGGTTGTGCATGATTCGAATAATGTAATATTTAATTATCAGCTGATTGTATAATCAGATACCCCTACAACACCCAGACTGAAGTCACGAAGCAGCTTTCTGAGATCTACGCAAACTCTCACATCTGGCCCTGAAAATGAGAGACTGCAGCTCTGGCAACAAGTCGCATCAGAGGATTTCATTACTCCAAAGAAAGCGCTCCCAACTGGCAAGAACCTTGACTGAGTTGGTAGAACAAAGAACAAACTCGAGCGGTGGGGAATGCTTTGGCAGGGAGAGTTACTATTGTGCGACTGTAGAGACTTGCAGACCGCCTCACACCTAATACCCTACTCCATGTGCCCAACAAGCTGCACATCCCAAGACCTATTGCTGGGCAACACACGGGCTATCGATATTGCCAGATACTGATCAAAAATAATTTGATGTCGCTGACACGATCTAATAATTGGTCATCAAAATGGCGAAAGGTATAGAAATAAATGTGATGAAACTTTGGTTTAAGTTCCCGTGCGGCAACTACTCCCAAATAAGAAAGGTTGTAAAAATATTAATAACGATTCAAATGACACTTTATATCAAAATAAGTTCGGGAAGTCAGATGTTGCAGTGGCGGGAAAATAATAATAAAACAATCAGTGATAATTTTTCCTTACAACTTTTAATAATGAAAATAATTACCTTCTTACATGTTGATGCCTCAGATGCAATAATTATACTTAATTATATGGCATTGTATATCTAGTTTTGGTAAAAGGTCATATCTATGTTATTGAGAGCAAGGTTTTGATCTATCCACGGCCGAAGATAGGCAACGTCAGTATAGATTCCTGGTGTGCCCTCATTACCGCATCCGATACCCCAAGACACTATTCCAGAAAGCATATGTCGTCCAGTTAGATCTCCCTGGAATGAACAGATTGATAAGTCATAGATTCATGAAAGAAAAATTCAATTTAAAAGAGCTAAAAAATCGTTGCCAAGATAACTTATTTACAATAGGTTATGAGTATGCAATGACTATGAGC